>JAMAJW010000027.1:0-344350 GCA_023628855.1 Coniochaeta sp. PK30-01 | reverse complement strand
TTGGAACCAGCAAACTCCAAGGTGGCGACCTCAAATACCATTACAACTCTTCAGCCGGCTCCCCTCGCTCCGCAAGGTTCGCCTTGTCTTGGGTTGTTGGTTGTCCCGTTCTTAGTGTGCTTCAGGTTACAGACAGCTTCAACGCCTGCCCGATGCGGTGATTCTGGCCGGCAGGCACGACCTACCTTACCCTAAGGTAAGGTAAGGTAGTTAGCTCAACAATTACCTCGCTGTCATTTCATAATGACTCAACCATACGACAGGATACGATGATACTCGAATCCGATTCACTGGCCACCCTCATTTTGACGTCTTCCAAGTCGTCCTTAAGCCTCCCCTTACACAGTAGATTAGGTAAGGACCTTCTACTATAAGTTTCAAGTCCCACCTCCTTGAAACATCCTTGACCGCTGATTGAATCTCTCAAACTACAGTCAGCTTCTCTCCAAACTTTCTTTCAACCACCTGAGTCCACCTTATACCTCCCGCTCTTTTGCAGCATGGATATCGACCGGCTTCGCCATCAAGTCATATAAGACTATTCTAGGAATTGCTCTTGACTCAGGTCTTGGGCTCCATCCACAGCTTTATGCAATATATCTTTACACCTCCTATCTTAGCTTTCGTCAAGACTCATCTTCATTGTGAACCCCTTACAACCTTTCCTTGGTCTCTGAACGTGTCTCCCATCCATGTCGTCAGCTTGCTCTATGTCATGGACTTCCTCTCAATCTGTAATCGCTCTTTGCTTGAGGATTATATACATGGCCCTCATAGGCATGAAAGGCTGCCCTGGACAAGCTCTTTTGTAACCTTCTGGAGTGCCCGCATTACTGGCTCCTCTGATCAGCTCGCTGGCGTATAGTATGGCCATAGTTCGCCTGATGACATATCTGGCGATCACATGCAGACTGGCTGAGCTTTGGAGCCATCCTCAACCCCGCAGGGTATTTGTTGTCTCAGCGTCGCTGTGTGGCCCTGCGTGCCTTGTCGTTCTCAGAGGAGCTCTGTTCTCCTTAACTCCGGACATGGACTCGGGGATAAGCCGGCGCTAAGGCACGGACCACCACCAGGCGCTTATCGGCGGCTAAAGAGGCTCTTGAAGAGTAAACAGATTCAACTCTAGTTCACTTTCTTGGCTTCTTCCTGCACACCTTCTCGGGACATACGCATCAGCCTAACGCGTTATCCTTTCCACAGCGCGAGATTCCGGTCGGTGTGATTGTGTCTTGGGGTCATCGATTCGTTGTCCTAGGCTTTTCAAAGGAACTCTTCTTCAATTATATCTTTTGTCTTCAGACTTCCAGTCGTCTTCCTTAATCTTCCTGGCTCTTTCCTAATCAGCATTTCAGAAGCCAGAAGGTCGCCGAAGCTTGACCAGCAGCAAAATTGAGAGACTGACCTCGAGCACCCAAAATAAACCACGTCCAGCCGGTTGCCGTTCTCCATTCATCTGTCAGGTTGGAGTGTTGGGCACGATGTCGCCATGAGGAGCCAGTCAGGTGCCTTACTGGGCGAGAAATCTACACCAGAGGGTGCGAGTGTACTGCCAGATGGCTCACCAAGATCAAGCAAAGTGCTTCTTGAGTTTTGAGTTTCGAGTCATAAGCTTCGCTTGCGAACAACGCTCAAGCTGGATAAGAAGATCGAAATGAGGCAAATGCCGGATCCTCCTATGGCTGGACTGTACTTATGCTTGGTCGCGACCTGGTGCTCTCAAACGTACCATGTGCCTCCAGGGGTTGCATGATCCATCACTCCAAGTCTTCGAAGCATAGGTTCCCAGTCCTCTCTTCGGATTTCGGCTCCACGGTTTGGCAGCCTGGCACATCCCGTACACGCTATCCCGGCTCAGGCTCTTGACAGTATAGTTGCTGTATGGTGCGGCGTACGGTCGACATTATCATTTTCACCTGCGGGCGTCTTGATATGACGAGTTGACAGCCTGGTGTCAAGGACATCACTGAAGGTTGCAGAGACTACCGCTTCTTGTGACGGACTGCCGGTTGGCTGCGCTCTGATCCTGCGGCAGTGGCTCTTCTGCTGTCATGAACCCATGTTAGCGACATGAGGGTGCCCATTCCGTCAACTGCCAAGCTGGGCTTGAAAACAGGAACGTATCAACAATACCGAAGCGATAGAGACATAAATCAGATACCGGCAGGCTGTGCTACTCAGCATGACGCAGTCATATCCCCTGGAGCTCTTCAGCGGAGGGGCACTGATTGAATGGTTGCGTTACAGGCCAGAAGCTCCTGCAGCAGTTACTAAGTTGCACTGCGTACCTTCTGTCATTTTCTCACCTGATGGATTGTGGTTAAGGAGACTCCTATTTGAGCCAAGGAGCCCGAGACATGGTTATTTCCAAGAAGCAAGGATGTCGCCCAATCGCATCAATAGGGATATTCCTCCCCTCTCATTCAATGGCAGGCAGCCCAATGTCTCCTCTAGGTGAGGTGCACCCCCGGGTTGGCCTGTGCGCTAGACTGGACCTGATGCTGAGGAAGAACCTTGATAATGAAGGTGGGCGAACAATAGTTTAGGGATGGCCGAACAATAGGCTCTGGGTGCTCAACTTCGTATTGAGATGCGGTCCTGGCCTGTGAGCAGAAAACACGAGTCGAGTGACCGTGGTCACTGCTGGAAATCGGCAAAGGGAGACAATAGACGAGTGTTCAATAGAGGAGTGGTGATACGAGCAGAAATCGTGGGCCGAGGACACTAGCCACTCCTGGCTATCAACGAAGAGAGACAATAGGACTACCAAAGCAACGACTCGACCTAACCATTGACCGCCCTTCTTCAGCACCTCCTTCATCAACCCAACTTATTTGCTCTCTACCTTCAACCAGTCAACACAGAGCTCCTCAGTGACAAACAACTGAAGAATTGGCCCTTGAGAGATCTACCCCAGCTTGCAGTGGAAGTTCAAGACCTTGTCCCGGTCTACTCTCGATTTCTGAAAAGACTTGACGGCTCGTCCTTGACTTCGCCTGCGCAGAAGATTGGACGCAGAATTTACTGTTTATCCTGAAGGTGAGCAGATTTTTCTAATGGTTTACATCCCCACGAAGAGTCGCAGCCCTTTCCTTTCCCTGCGCTCTGCAACCCTTAACCCAACACACTGTTTTCCCTCACTCTCTTCCGCAACGAGCTTGCGAGCACTCCTCAGGTTGCTCATACTTCATTCACAAAACCAAGATTCACCTCAAAGGGATTACCCCATTGCCGTTGAGACTGCTTCCTAGAGTTGGAGGTGAATTGCTTCAGCACAGGTAAGCTACCCCTTCACCAAGTCTCTTCTAGCCCCTACGCCTTATCCCCTCCCCTGCAGGAGGCTACCGTGCTCTTTCTACTCTCCGAAGTCTCAGGGGCCACAGGCATCGGGCATTCAGTCTTGCACAGCTCTCTTTAGCCAAGACTTCGCAGCGAAACTAATATTGGCCTTCATAGAGCAGCTTCTACGTCAGAAATCCACGATGCCTCGCAACACGAAATCCGCTCCTAAGGGCTTCAAACAAGCTAAAATGGAGGAGCCTAACATTGACGGCACCTCTACGGTCGCCATTGACGATAAGAACGTCCCCATCGCCCAGGGCGAGGTTTTCAAAACCCCTGCTAAACGTCCTTCCGAGAACATACCAGTCGCATCCGCTAAGTCGTCAAACAAGCGAAAGCGGTCCGCAACGACGGCCTGGCCGTGGACTCATGAACGCCCAACTCCGAAAGAGGCTGCAGAGCACGTCCGCACGTCGGGCCGTAATCTTGTCCCATGGCAGCGTGAGTTTCAATTCCCTCTCTTGTATGGTGGTAATTGATTGATTCTGACTGATTCAAAGGTCCTCGTATGGCCGAGAAACTTCTTCTCTGCCTGGAATTTGAGTGCAACCGTCAAGGCATCAATGTTCCTTGGGACGACATCGCCCATCGCTTCCATCCAGGTGCGACTGGGGCTGGAATGCTGCAGCACTTTGCTCGCCTTCGATCGATCATGGCGGCTGAAGGACATCTGATCCCCCCCAAGCTCCCGACCAAGAAAGACCGCACTCCTCTGGACAGCACCATCCGTGGCTATATCCGCAGAAACATCAACCCAAATGGGGAGGTCGTTGTCCGTGCGATCAAGTACACTGAGCCTCTTGAGCACTCCACATTCAACAAGGCGGACGCCCACGATTGCGGTGCATACGCGCTGTCGGATCCCGATGACGATGAGGACGCTCCCCTCCACAAATTACGCAAGCTTGAAGCCTTGATAGACCAGCGCGATGGTTTCACCAGTGTGTCTAAGCGCCAGCGCCGCACCAGAGTCCCGATTAAATATGAGGACGCCACCGAATCTGGAGTCGGGTCGTCCAACTCCAAGTCCGCGTCTGAAGAAGTGCAAGATGGAGAGGAAAAGGATGCTGGCGAGCTCTTTATTGGAAGCGAGAATGATGATCAAGTTCCGCTTGGCGAGGGGGCGATCCGCAATGATGTCGACGTCGAGGCTCGTGCTCGCCGCATATACATCGATAACATGGTTCCAAAGGTGTGTCACCCTTTCTCATACATGGATGTGACGCTTTCCGGCTGACTTCTCTATAGGTTCCTGGGCAGACTACGGTACCCATGTACTTATGTCATGGCAAGCTCATGACCTTCAAGCAGGTCTGCGCCAAAGCCATAGAGTTACATGGAATCTTCGGTTACCAAGACCCCGAATGTGGCCGCATTATTGCAACTCAAGAGTGTGATAGCCATATGCCAGCTCTTGGATACGGAGGCGCCATGTCGATGATACCGACTCAAAGCGCCAATTCGATGTCACCAGCCCAGAACAACATTGCTGCGGGAATCAACAACAACATGGTATTCAGCCAGCCGGGTCCTGTCACACCCACAAAATCCCCACAGGGCAACCCCCCCATCCTGTTTGGCCCGTTCAACAATTCGGGAGGGATAATTGGCTCCGGCCACGGATTCAATTCCGACTCCAGCTCCCCTACCCCTTTCGGTATGGGAGGTAACATGACCTCGCCTGCCGACTGCAAGTCTTCGAATGCCTACACGACCCCTCCAGACTTCAACGGTCCGATTAAATACGGCAAGAAGGCTGTAGTTGACTTCAACACCTACTTGTTTGACAAAGGTGTTGGTCACACTGGCCACGCTAACCTGGGTGTCGGTAACACTGGCGGCGGTATGGGCTCCGGTGCGGGCAAGACCCAGGCATTCGACGGCGCTGCTTACTCGCATCACGTCTTGGCTGGTTCGGTTACGGCCCATGCAGGACAAAGCTCGGGCAGTTTGATGGGCACCAGCAATGTCGCCAACATGCCCAATGACATCTTTGCCGGCAACATTTGGGACGGCAATAGTGGCAATGCTGGATCCGGCCCAGATTTGGGTTCTTCTGCCACGACCAAAGACTTGGCTGTTGCGCAGGACACACCCACAGCAAGCGAATCTTCTACTTCGGATCTCAAACAGGCGCAGGAGCCTGTGGTGGATGACCATAACGATCTCCATTTCGATGCGCAATTCGACGACTTTCTCGAGTTGCCCAGTGATGGCAGTGATGGCGAGGAAGCTGCTTTTCCAAACTGAGGAGTGTGACAGAGGAAGCTTATTGTCCTCCCTCGCTATATCAGTGACTACCGGCCATGGCTCACGTTGATCGCCATGGCGACAACTATCTGGCGACATAGCCAGAGCAGAGAGATCGTTTTTCCCCCCCTCATCCGTAAGCCCGCTCATGGTTTCTTGCATCCCACTGGAAGTCATACTGACTGAGAATACACAGGTCTGTCAATATTTTGCACCCACATTGCGCCTTCGCCTCCAGTTCGAGGCTCACCTATGACATTCCTCGACAAACTGTATCTGAAGGTCCGACGATGACTCTACCCAACAGCAGCCACTCAATGAGGGCCACCCAACATCTTGGTTTCACGCTCGGCATCGTCACGCAAATGTATGACTTGGCTTTGCACCCGCTGGATCCTCGATAGAGACTCGCACAACAGCGCGCGACTTTCTTTTTTCGGCACTCGTTCAGCGGTTGCTTCCACCTTTTTCGTCTGTCGATATTCGTTTTCCCTCCTGTCTCGACTACTTGGCAGATGAGGACTTAGGTCATGAGTACCACCTTGGACGGACACGGCACTATCAGGTGCCATACAGACAGATGGTCTATGTTGATACCACCAGTTGCACGACTAGTTCCGAGCGATTTCGGTTTCCGCAAGTCTGAGATTTCCCCTATTACGCGGTCTTTTTATTCCTTTTTGCCCTGCTTGGCTTCGGGGAGGCTTCCCTTCTGCATTTAAAGAGATACCCGTCAGGCATAGCATCGCGGCTTGGCTCGGCATGGCATGGTTTTGAGTTTCAGGGATTGCATGAGATAATAAAGGTCAGCAAAGTGCATCTTTTTTTTTTCCCCTTCCTTCTTTTCTTTGTACAATAGATGGGGACGGTTAGCTTCAGGTGTCAGAAAATCACAAAAAAAGTTTAAAACCCATCGTCATGTATTTCCCTGCGTGAGGTCCATCGTTCCATGTTCCTTGTGTTTTAGTCCTGGTCGCCGCAGACCTCGTCAGCTATATCGTGATACTTCTGCTGCTTTAGTCTGAAGAGGAGATCATGATGATATGTCGGGTATCAAGACCAGTACAAAACGGAGATGCTGTCTGTTATTACTCGCAGTTCGGTAAGGGTCATATTCCCTTAGCATGCCAAGGGCGTACGTTAATCGCCATCAACCTTGAGTTTTAAAACTGAATCTGGTTCTGGTGGTATCATTAAACTATTGCTAAGGCCGAACAGAAGCCAATGCAGACGCACATGGCAAGTTGGACTCACGAGCTGCAGCTACACTGCATAGCCCGCCTTACTTCAGGGACATCGCTGGTCCACCTGTGCTCCTCCTCGGCATCACCCTTGTACTCAATGCCATCAAACGTCCGTCCGGCCCAGCTATCCTCAAACGGATGCGTGGCCATGGTGATGACGCGGTTCAAGACCTCCCGCTCCCCCTCCTTCTCCACGCGGCGGATGACCTCGTCGAGGATCCAACCGCGAGGGACGAAGTTGGGGTTCACGGCCTTCATGGCCTTGATGCGCGCCTGCTCGGCCTCTTCGCCCTCACCCCAGTCCTCGACGACCCGCAGGCGCCACTTCTCGAGCCAATCCGCCACCTTCTTACGCGCCTCAGGCTCGTCCGCCTTGCCCGTTACGCCCTCCTTGTAGAAGAACCGACCAGCCTTGTCCTGGCGCTCGGCCTCGGTAGACAGCTCGGTCGTCTTGAGGGCACTCAGACGGCGATAGAAGAGGTTGAAGTCGAGCTCCAGCTCCTCCATCGTGTCGAGCAGGCCGGAGAAGAGCTCGTCGAAATCGGACTCCTTAAACGTCTTCAGGCCCAGCCTGGCAGTGAAGAGGCGCTTGTACTCGTTATAGAAGACGGCCTTGTACTCCTCGCCGACCTGCGTGATGATCTTCTCCGCCCGCGCGACGAGCTTCTCGGCGTCTTCTTCCCTGACGCCCTTCTCGACGAAGAACTCGCTGTCGACCTCGGGCCCGGCGCCGATCAGCTCGCCGAGCGCCTCTCCGAACCTCACCAGGTTCCACCAGATGATGGTGGCCTGGTTGCGGTAGCTGTACCGCAGGAAGTGGTCGTCGTGGTTGGGCGTGTAGTTCGGATCAAAGTTGTCCATGAACGCGAACGGCCCAAAGTCGATCGACAGGCCGAGGATCGACGTGTTGTCCGTGTTCAGCACGCCGTTCATGAACCCGTACGCCTGCCACTTGGCCACCGTGAGCGCGTTCCGGCGCACGACCTCACGGTACAGCCTGGCAAACCGGTTCTCCTCCGCACCCTCTGGACCCTCGACCGCGTCCCTGCCCACGCCCTTCGTCGGCTCCGACGCATCCTCGGGCTTCTCCACGTTGTCCAGCCGGCCCGGCAGCTTGTCCCACCCACCGTACACATCCTCGGCGACATACGTGGCCAGCCGCCGGATCAGCCCCCTGTCCCCTCTGGCGCGGAGGATGTCGAAGCTGCCGAGGCGGATCCAGCTCTCGGCCATGCGCATCACGATCGCGCCGGGCTCGAGCGTCTCCCTGCGCACCCTGCTGCCGGGCAGCAGGCTCAGCGCCAGGGCGCGGGTGCTCGGGACGCCGAGGGCGTGCAGGGCCTCGCTGGCGACGAACTCGCGGATGCTGCTCCGCAGCACGGCCTTGCCGTCCGCGAAGCGGCTGTAGGGCGTGATGCCGGCGCCCTTGAGCTGGACCTCGTACCTTTCCGGGGGCTCCTTCGGGTTGGCGGCCTCGAAGAGGCTGATGGCGCGCCCGTCGCCCAGCTGGCCCGCCCACTCGCCGAACTGGAAGCCGCCGTAGCACTGCGCCCAGGGGTAGCCCTCGCCCGACTGCGTCGACTCGTCCCAGCCCCAGATGTGGTTGCCCACGGCGGTCTGGAGGAAGAGGTCGGTCTTGGCCTCGGACAGGCTCAGGCCGAGGTCGCGGAAGGCGGCTGGCGAGACGGCGAGGAGCTCGGCGCTGGGCTGCGGCTCGGGCCGGACCCAGGAGAAGAGGGCGCCGCGTACCTGGCGCGGGTGGATGTCGTCGCGCGGCGTCTTGTGGGAGTCGGCCGGGGTGGGCCATAGCGGGTCCGGGGGTAGGGAGGAGGTGAAATGCCAGGATTTGGGGAGGGCGGACAGGGTCATGCCCGAGGGAGAGGAGGTGGAGGGTATGTGGGAGTTGTTTGTGTTGGAGCCCATTGCGAGGTAGAGGGCTGCCGATGTGCCCAGGGTGCGACGGAGGGTGTGAGGCTGGCGGGTTATGTTGCTCCCGAACAGAGGACGAAAGAGCATGAGAGACAGGATAGGCGCTGTCACTTCGTTTGCAGGAAGTGAACGTAGCTTAAAGGATTGGAGAGAATGAATGAGAGTTCGTGAGAAGCCGAGGTGAATATAAAGAACGTATGTGGTGTAGGCGATGAGATGTGTTGCCACTTACTACCTACGTTACGGTACTTAATGCCGACTAATAAAAAGGTACTTGTGAAAGGCCGAGATGTCCGGAGAGTCGGAGGTACCTCCGGGTGGCGTCTTTTGCGACGGTGACGTTTTCCGCGGAACGTCCTTCTAACGGATTGGTCATCGGTCGGTTATACCCGTTTAAGTTCAGGTCCCTGACTGCCCTGTATCAATCGATCTACATGTACTGTACTGCTAGGCACCACAGCTGGGATGTCAGCACTCTATGTCGGGACAGCCAATCCACGGCTACGGACAATTCGAAGGATGCTATCCCGTTCTACTGTAGGTAGGTAATAACCCAGTTAGGGGAGTACAGGTCAACCTAGACTCAATCACATTATCATACAAGCTCTTGTCGCAATGGCTTCAAGTCGAGTTGCTTCATATTTGCTCGGGTTTTCCTGCCAGCCGTCGAGATTGCATCCCGCATTGCGTCATTCTGGGAGTTATGATGAGGGGGTGCCTTAGCTAAGATACCTTAGCTGGGTACATAGCTCTAGCTCGACCTAGTAACCAGCGCCAATATGTGGTCGACACTCGGGACGGATCTCGGCTTCTTAGACCCAAAGGACGAAGACATAAATAAAGGTAGATAACCTGCATTTGAGAACTCAAGAACTCCATCTATTCCCAGGTTGGCAAAAGATCTGTCAACTTAGGCATATACAGTAAGGGACGTGAGACATCTTGTCCTGCATTTCATCACTTCACAATGCATTCCATCGCCGCAGCTTTCAAGCCAAACCCTTCAGGGGACGAGCGTATCGACCCCAAGCAGGCCGTGTATATCCCCGATTTGAAGCTCAACGATGGAAATGACATCCCAATGGTACGTCTGAGCAGCAAAAAAAAAAAAACACGCGAGTCCACCACAAGTAAGGTAGTCACTGACAAACTGGCAGCTTGGCTATGGCACGGGGACAAACATGGTCGGTAGAGACAAGAAAGAAGCTGTAAATCACATCGTCACGGCCATCAAGGCAGGCTACCACCATCTCGACGGTGCCGAATGTAAGTACACGGATGACACGGATGCCACCGAAAGCGGCAGGGTCGAAAGTTGACGTCCCCCATCCAGCGTACGGTAACGAGGAAGAGCTGGGACAAGCCATCAAGAAGGCCGGAGTCCCGAGAGAAAAGCTTTTTGTCACCACAAAGACCAAGATGGCACCCGGCGTCAGCGTCGAGCAGGCCTTCTCCGCCTCCCTCGCCAAGCTACAGCTGGACTACGTGGACCTGTACCTCATCCACTCCCCTTTCTTTGCCAAGACCCCCGAGGAACTGCAGCAGGCCTGGGCCGATATGGAAGCCATCAAGGCCTCTGGCCGCGCAAAGTCCATCGGAGTCTCCAACTACCTGCAGGACCACCTCGAAACAACCCTCCAGACGGCCAAGATCCCGCCTGCCATCAACCAGATCGAGTACCACCCCTACCTGCAGCACGGTGACCTGATCGACTACTGCAGGAGCAAGACCATCGCCGTCGAGTCATACGGCCCACTGACTGCCGTCACGAAAGCCCCCGGCGGTCCGGTTGACCCTATCTACAAGGCGCTGGCCAAGAAATATGGGGTCAGCGAAGCCGAGATTGCGCTCAGGTGGTGTCTGGACCAGGGAATTGTGACCATCACGACGAGTGGCAACGAGCAGCGTTTGCGCACGTATCTGTCTGATTTGCCGGCGTTCAAGCTTACGCCGAAGGAGGTCAGGGACATTGCCGAGGCTGGGCTTCAGAAGCACTTTAGGGGCTTCTGGAACAACAAGTTTGCTGCTGATGATCGACGGTGAGGTATGTTGCCTGTGCACTTCGAATCGCCAAACACTAGTCAACTAGCGGATGTCCAAGCAATCGATCTCCCATGCCAAAATATGAAACATCTTAGCAAATTCCAATAATGAGACAGAACCCGTGAGCTGATAAAATGCTATTCACAATTGACGCAACCCACCCGTTCAGAGCTCATCGTCAGACTCCGTCTCACTACCCTCAGGCTGGGGAGCGGCAGCGGCCTTGGCAGCAGCCTTACGCTGGTTGAAAGGCAAAGTCCTCGGCGGCGGAGGGGTCTCCACCGTTCTCTGTCTGGCATGCCTGGTGTTTGCTGCCGGCGGCTTATCAATATCTCGAGTGGCGCGTCTCTTGTCAGGAACCGGCTCATCGTCGTCGTCGTCGTCATCAGCCTCGCTCCCCGTCTCGTCGTCGTCATCCGCTTCCGTGGTGCGATCCTCTGATGAATCCTCTTCGCCGTGCTTCTTGTCTACCTCCATCTTCTCGAGATCATCGTCTTCCTCGTCGTCTTCCGCCCCAGGCACGCGCACTGGTTCCTCCTCGGGTTCCGGCTGAGCAGCTTTCCGCTTCGACGCCCGCGACGGCTTCGGAACATGGCCTTTGCCCGTCTGGCGTGCTGCGCGCTTCGGCGACGGGACAACGCCTGCCTCCTCTGAATCTACATTGTTCGCCAGTAAGAGACGCTGCTGCTCCCTGATCTTGACCTTCTTCTCGTTGAGCAGGTCGCGGAACTTTATGAGCAGCTCCGACTCCTCGGCCTTCTTGGCCTCTATGAGCTCCTCCAGCTGGTCCTTGAGTTCTTTGACGGCGTGTTCTAGCTCCTGCGCCTTGGCATTGACGGAGTCTAGCTCTGCCCTCAGCTCCGTCTTCGAGGCGAGCGCAGTCCCGCACCAGTCAAAAAGATCAAGGCCCTTATCCTCATCGCAGTTCAGATTGATGGTGCCAATACGTTGCTGAGGCCGTGTTAGTGCGAACTGTAGCAGTACATGTGTCGTTAGGTGGAGGTTTACCTTGATTCCTGATATACTCCGCCGGATAATAAGGGCCACGGACTGCCCCTCCGCAACCTGAGCAGCCAGCTCTATGTCTGGGTCGGACTGGCGATCCAAGAGGACCTTCGTGAGGATCCTCTCCCACTCATCTTCAGCGATTGGATGCTTCTTGTCCTTTAGTCTAGAAACTTTATCATGCTTCACTGTGCAGGTCAATTGAGATCAGTTTTGCGTGGCTTGGCATAGGTATGTCTTGCATGATGCACATCCCAGCGTCTGGACCCGGGGGAGGGGTCCATGTCCCCCCCGGAGGGGAGGACACTTCGATGGGGTCAAGGGGGTTGAGGAATGCACAGCATACGTACATGTGACTAGGTACGGATGGGCTCCTTCTGTTGCAGCGAGGTCAAGGTCCAAGTCCTTCCGACCGTTGGAGATGACCTGGACAAGCACATAGGCGTTCTCATCGTCTGTGCGAGGAACTCGGAGGACAACCGCTTGCTTCATGGCTGTTTGCGGCACACGAGCAAGAATGAGAGAGCGAGATGACCCAGAAGACCGCGACAGTCGTAAAGATGAAACGAGATCAAGATTGAAGGGCTCGAACGGCCGCTTGTTTCCTTGACTTAATGGTAGCCAGTATGACGGGCCGGGTCCGGGACCGTTGGATCGACACAGAGGTGGAATGGACGACGGGAAGAAGTGGGGCAACGTATGGAAAGCAAGAGGTCTGGGACACGCAGATGGCCGCGAACACTGCTATTTTCAGAATACTATATAGCGACAAGGCTTAGCTCGCTGTCTGGATGAAATATATCGTTCATGAAGAAGGAGATTGCAGGAGAGACGAGCATTGCAAGAAGCATCATGAACGGTCTTTACAAGGCACATATGAATGATGTCCTGAGCAAAACTAACAGAGGTTTAGGCAGCTCTGGGCCCGCTAAGTATCAGGCACAGCGACGGAAGGGCAGCCAGGCAGATATCCAGCTCTACCACAGTAACAGCAATCTAAGGTACCCTTGTCTCGGACCACGCAGGAAAACCGGAATGACTCGACCGACCTCGAAAGTGAAGCATAAGAATGATATCACGTACAAAGTAGAAAGCTGGTTTGCAGCCAGGCATCGTCGATTGTGGCTGCCACAGGAAAAACTTGAAACATCCCGTCAATCGGAAAGGCGGGGAAGGCGCGACAGCGACGCGAACTAGCGCGTCGACCAATAAGACGTCCCGGGAGGAACCTAGGGGCCCCGCAATCCCGTGACTTAGTGTGCCAGCCACTTCCAAAGGTCCTCCAGGCCCGTGCTGACAGCCGCTGGGAAAGAGGCGGGCATTTTGCAGGCCAATGCCCCCAACGCTCCCCAAATTCATACCACAGTACATTTGGATTCAAGCATTCTTGGACTTTTAGCGACTCAAACCAACCACCTGCGATTCCTGCCACGATTGAGTCTTCTGTCGGTCTTCCCAACGTCACTCTGGCGCCAACACCCTATAGAAATCTCTGAGTCCTTCGCCTCGAGCTTGCACACCTCAACAGGAAGGAGCAATATTTTGTCTACTGTGATATTTGGTGGGAAGAGGGTACTGCGTATACGTGGACCTATCTGCATTCTGCACGCTCGCATCTCCACTTTCCGACAGCTTTCGAGTCCCTTCGTCGGTTCGTCCACTTCGTCAACCCGACCTTCAGCACACCTCTCCGCTTTTTCCCAATCAGCCTGCGAAAACTCAACCTCCCGACGAACACCTCGACCCGGGAAAACTCCAGCTACTCACGCGACCAGACACACTCGCGGAACTGCGACTCCCGACTTATCGACTGTGCTAAGATTGCCGTTGCGAACACTTGTTATTGCCTTTCTGGGAAAGACAATCTGGCTGGGACGGAAAGAACTCGGTGGCCTACGCGGTCTCTCTGGCTGGCGACTATGAATCCTCACTACTGAGCTCTTGCTTCTATCCTTTGCAATCGTGGTTGTGTGCGACCCGATTGAGGGCATTTCCACTCGCTTTCAGGTTATCGCCGCGAGTGCGACTTCAGAATATCGAATATTTCCCGTTCCGCATGCGAAAACTGGCCTTTTAGAAAACCATGGACACCCTACGATTGAAGCCGAGGCAGCCCCTGGAGGAGCATGTGGAGGACTGGGACGACGACGACTTTATGATAGAGGGAGAAGACCTCACCTTCCAGAGCCACGCGAACTCGGCCAAAGCACCGTCGCACCGTCGTGACTCGCAGTCATCTTTGCGTTCCGAGTTTGAGTCAATAAGCGGCGATGTGGAAGAGCACGTTCACATCCCCGGTGACGATGAGAAGTCTACGCTGGATGCCATTGCTGCAGCCGCGAAGGCGGGCATCCCACTGCCTACCAACGTCCCCTCTTCAGCTTTGATGGGTGGTACGATTAAGAGGCTAGGCGGAAGGAAGATCAAGAAGATAATACAGGAGGACTGGGGTGACGATCTCGAGTTCCCGGAGAGCGGACAGGGCCTGAGCATCAAAACCCCAGACAGCTCCAGATTCCCAGATGTCTTGCGGCAGGTCAGCGGTTCCTCAACTCAGGACAGCCAGGACAGCCCGTCGAAGTCGTCCAAGCCGACTTCGCCTCCTATGGTACAGCAGCAGAAGTTGCCCAACAAACTCAACATCCTATCCGGAGGCCTTGATCTGGAGCGTTTCCGCGACGACGACGACGATGACGACTTCTTCGGCGACGGTGCTGACACCATCAAGGTCTCCAAGAGTCGCCAGCTCCCGAAACCCATCTCGCTTATCACACCGCCAACTCCGCAGAAGAAGGACGAGGTCGTGGAAGACGACTTTGAGACCGACTTTGACCTTCCCTCGGATGGAAAACTGAAGCTGACGACGCAGAGAGACATACCAAAGACTCCTGCTTCCAATACGCTAGAAGACTTTGATTGGGGCGAGGGTAGCCTCGGCACGAGGTTTGGAGGGACTCGGCGTGATGGCCGATCCAACCGCAGCTCGTCGGCTTCCGCCCTGAGCCCCAGCATCGCGAGCTCTATTACGGCTGAGAGCGAAGACGAGGCGCTCGATGGCCTTGTGCTCCCCACCGGCCCTCTAAACTGGGAGGATAGGCTCAACAGGAGACGGCAGAGCCGTTCCCCAGAACGGCCGGACAAGCTCGAACCGCTGGCCGAGGAACCACCTAAATCAGCCAAGACATCTCCGCCGCCAGATGTAGATAGGGAAGACTTCCTAGCGGGCCTCGACATCGGCGACGGCGAGGTTTTCGACTCGAGGAAGTTAACCCTGCATCGGAATATACAGGTCAAAGAGACGAGACCCGCTAGCCCATCTCGGCCCAAGACATCCGTGGCTCTGAAGTTCACAAACAAACCTGTCGCTGGATCGCGCCTCCCTCGGCCTATGGGACCGATGGTCAGTCATCACGAGCGGTCACATACACAGTCGTCCTTGGAGCCCGTATCTGAGAGCGGAGGGCCTATTCCCCCCAGCAGGCGGTCTCTCTCGCGCCTGGGCGGCCATTCTGCCCAATCTTCCGTTTCCAGCATCCCAACCCCCACTACGCCATTGTCCGCTGTCTCACTGCCGCCTACGACGCCTCGTCGCAGGGAACTCGGTCAAAAGACGTCAAATGTTTCGTTGCGTGACGGCCCAACGACAACAAGCGCGCAGCTACTACGACTTAAGAGGTCTTTGCCTGTCCTGCGGCCGCAGCAATCGTCAGCTCGGCCCGCGGCGTCTCGTAATTCGTTTGACCGTCCTCCGTCTAGGAGCGATATGTACGGCAGACCACCATCATCACTACGGCCCAAGACCCCGACGGACCGACCCCGTACTATGGAGAGCCCTGCCGCTCAAGCTAGAAAGCCGCCTGTGCCATTCCTGCCTGCTGGCGCTTCAGCAAATCAGTCACACAACATCAACGCAAGGACTGCCCGGACTTTCCGGCGTCACGACTCCGAAAATAGCATTGGCAGTAGTAGTGATTTCCGGCCGGGATCCCGGGCCATGTCGCGTTCGACGGTGAGGTCGCCTAGTCCGCGCAAGTACCGGAACGTGGAGAAGATCGCCCACGAAGGGCCATGGCACCAACTCAACAAACCTCGCCGTGTCAGGCACTTCGGTGATGGGCACGAGCTGGATGGCTTCGACGACCTTCCGACTTCGACACAGACTGAGTCCAAGTTCATGCGACAGCCGGTAACATCGGGCCCGAAGGCGCAGCTCCGCAACAAGATTTACCAGAATATCATTCCGGACCGGACAACAACCCCGTCGCCTCTCACGCCGTACTCCCCCGCGAGATTCGACCACGTCCCCAGTTTTGCTCGAGATACCGCGGCCAGCAGGATAGCCAGGGAAACGGCGCTGGCTCAGCGGCTACCATCCGGCGGTCCTCTGGCACCATTGACGGCGCAGCGTGTCGCCCAGCTGTCGACAAGGGCCAACCTCAACCCGCCGCAGTCCCCGCAATCGACTCTAAGATCAAAGAAATCACGGAAAGCACCTCAGCTAAAGCCCCATCTTATTGCAAACCTGAATCCCCCTAAGGAGTCGAAGAGTATGTGTTCTGCAGTCCAGACCCCACCCTCTCCCCTTTCATACCTATGCTAATATAGTCCCAGTGGTCAATGGCATGTTTTATAACCCAGAGACCTTTCGATGGGAGGGCAATGACAATGTTCTCGGCGCCTTCGACGTACCGGCCTCATCTCCATCGACCGCATCAATTCCTCCGTACATGCTCCGCGAGAGGGAGAACGCAACTCCGCGCCCGGCCCTCATCACCAACATCAACGCCACCAAGGGAGTCCAGGTCGTGGGAGGGATGGTCTTTGACCCGCAGAACATGTGCTGGCTCAAGCTCGGGCCGCAAACGGGTCAAACGGAACAGAGCGACCCCATGGACGGCTTCAACGGTATTGACTCTGACGACGACGTCTTCAAGGACATCCCCGATCTGGAAGACCATACCATGAATGAGAGCGAAGGGGGCCAGGGCCGGGTCAGCGATATCAAGGACGACTGGCTTGTGGGCGAGGAGTTCGACGTCGGACCGGAATTCGTCCGCCGCCAGCGCGAGGAGGAGGAGCGGTGGAGACGCAAGTGCGAGAGCTGGGTGGCTGGCGGCGCTGCCTCGCGCGACACGACCGCGTGGCGGTGGGCCATACGGGATATCGTCAACTCCAGTGCCCGGGACTAAGTTTCCGGCTCTATCGACATCCCGACATACCGCCATCGGTCGTCACAACCCGTTATTCTACCGATTCAGCTTCGCTTCTCTTGTCTAATTTTTGTCGATACTCTTATAATCATTTTAACTTCGTCGCCAACAATGTACATCCAACAGGCACACAACAGGCACAGGAAGGTCGGGAATATATGGGCCATCGCTGGGGAGCGCAAAAATCACGGGGGTGTCAAAAGGGCTACAACGGTTCTCTTGGCGGCAACACCGGATGACGGAACGCATTAGCTACGGATGAGAGCATGGCCACGTGCCGAAATGGGGAATACATACATGGTGTTTGGGTCTGTCCAGGTTGGTCTGGGCGGTGTTGGTGTCTATGACAGACAGCAAACCGCCGTTATGGGACATCTTGGCCGTCTTTTCTTTGGCTCATTTGGTTTAGGCGGTAATTTTCTTTGGGTGCGTCCGTGTCCAACGACTGGATATGATGTATGACTTTGTTATGATAACTCGACGGAGACATCCTTCATCTTTTGGCTTGGGAGGCTAGACTTTGCTTGTGATAGGGGTTGGAGAGATAGAGTTGCTGAAGACCAAAAGTCGATGATTATTCGTGTACGCATGGTGTGAGATGTCTGCCTCGGCATGAGATGGTGATCATGTTGGCGATGTTTGTCAAAGTTGGCTTCGCCTTAGACCTCTTGAACATCGGAGGCAGGTTTACTCGCTTGTTGTCACCACTTCCCAGGTTGTTGGGATATGAGTACATGATCCAGAGCTGTAAGGCTGAAGCTATCGCACATACTAACCCTAACCCTATATGTCTTGGCCAGAATCGGTACATAGGTTGTATGTACAGTACATGGACAGCTGGCGGCGGGCACACCCCGCCCAGCCTAGGATGATTGACGTCGTTGTCTCTCGACGTCAAACACCTGAAGTTTATCGTGAGATCCAACACTTCGACTTGCCGTCCTCACCATTCTCACTCTCCCATAGCCAACGCTGATAAACACCAGCTCGAGCTCCAGCAGACTAAACCCTAGCACAGGCCAAAGAAGATGACGGAAGTATCCTTCGCCCGCACCTTCCTCGCGACCCTCGACTCCAAACCGACCAAGATCCCAGCCGACCATGTCGAGGATCCGCGCTCCTATCCGTCTCGCCCACCCGTATGTGTTCCTTACCGCTCCCCCTACCTATATTTCCCCTTTCCCCCATCTTTTTATCCCACACGCATGAACTAACAGATTCGTCAAAACATCGCAGTCCATCCTCCCCCGCCAACAAAAGCCCTTCCTCCCCACCTCCTCCACCTCTTCTTCTTCTACACCCAACGCAGCATCATCCGTACCGGGCTCCGAGCCCTCCCTGACCGTGACGCTCAAGTCCCTGCGCAACCCGCCCCTCGACCTGCGCCTCACCTCCCAGCCGCCCACCGCGTCCGTGCTGGACGTCAAGCGCGCGGTGTCGCAGAAGACCGGCCTGCCGGTCGACAAGATGCGCCTGCTCGTGCGCAAGAAGCCCGCGGCCGACAGCAAGATCCTGAGGGAGCTGCTGGCCTCCCCCGCCGAGACGACGGTCGAGTTTAGCGTCATGGTGTTGGGCGGTGGCGCCACCGTTGCCGCTGCCGCTGCCGCTGCCGGTGGGGAGGGTGCGCAAGCGAGGGAGAAGGTCGCGGAGCCGCAGGGAGGAGGAGGAGTAGCAGCAGGAGGGGATAAGCATGTCGCTGTCGGACTGAGCGGGACGGACGTGCTCAAGACGGACGAGTTCTGGTCTGATCTCGGCGGGTTCTTGCAGCAGCGGATACGGGACGAAAAGGCTGCCGGCGAGGTCGTGGGGGTGTTTAGGGGGGCATGGGAGGGGAGGTGATGGTCAGAAGGAGCATGGAGATCATGGATTTTGAAGGAGGAGGGCGGGTGGTGCCAGCCACGCTTGGGAGCGACAGTCACTGGCCACAGGGATTACCAATTAGTGAAGGTTCGACGTGGATATTCCGTCTTCAGTCAAATGATGGCTAGCTTCATGGTAATTCCTGACAGTGCGGCGTGGAATATCTCTACAGGCAATGACCAGTATTACGGTACAACCACGGTGCATCAGTAGGTGTGCCAGTCTCCAGTCTCAGGGTCAAACTTCACGGGCTGTCGCAACTGGCGCAGTAGGCAAGAGTGAGAGTGTAGAACCTTGGGTGTCTTGAGAAGATGTAGCATAATGAAAAGGAACCATTCCTCATGAGTGACGATACACAAGATCCACCCGTGGGAATCATTATCGGCCTTCCAGTTACGAACCGAGCTCTCTGCCTCGTCTATCTCTGCACCTGCTGGCACTCTGCTACCCTTCGTCCCATCTTCTTCTGTTTTTGTAGTGTATGTGCATTTGCTGCTTCGATGTGGCTAGTATAACTTTGCGCCCCCTAACTGACAGACCGAAGAACAACAGATTGCTTTGAACATGAAGACGAATTGACAGGCGAAGCGATATCTATTTGCCGGCGAGTCCTTTGCTGACCGTCTTGAGCACCGAGTCGAACTCGATGTCGTCGGCATCGTTGGCTTGCAGTTCGGTGGCGAGGCCGGTCAGTGCGCGCTTCAGGGCCTCCTTGGAGGAAGCGTAGACCATCTTAGCCTGTTTGAGGATTGGAGTGTTAGTTAGGCGTCCACAGTGTAGCATCGGATAGGACGCGAATTGTGCAGCAAACATGGTAGACTGACCATTACACCGGCATCATCCGGCGACCATGCGATAAATGTGATCTTGTTCCTGTGGCATAGTTAGGATATGTGCCATATGTTGCATGACAACAGTGTATTGCCTACCGTGTGCCCTCGCCGGAAGCGAGCTCGTACTCGACGTCGTAGACGGCGTATCGAGGTCCCTTACCGACAGCTCCCTAGTGTGGCGGTCAGTCATCTCAACGTCTCTGCGATAATAAATGAGAGGCAGCGTCCTCGGGCGGGGTTTGACGTACAGACTTGCTCTTGGTGGTGGCGTTGACGAGCTTTTCGCGGAAGTTCTCCCAGTCCTTGTCGGCCGAGGCCTCGTCGACGACGATTTGCTTGTTGTCATCTGAGAGCTTGTAGATGATGTACTTGTACTTCTTGCTGAGCTTCAAGTCGTTATACGCGGTGACGCACTCCTGCGAGACCGTGGCTCTATCATGGCTCTCTGTTAGTACCCTGGCACGCGGGCGGTGGAGAAGTATCGCGGAGGCTGAGATGCAGAGTTGATGATGGGCTCGTGGACAGCTCGGGCCGCGAGGCGGGAGGTGCGAGTTCGAGGACGGATAAGGCGGGGAGGAACCAACCCTGATTGAGACTGCGAGGCCTAAGGTCAGTAGCTGGACGACATGGAGTCTTGGGCTCCTTATATAGCATCATACCATCTTGTCAATGTGTGCACGCGACGCTGGCTACGCTACTGTTGATAGAGGAGAGCGGAAAGTTGCGCTGCGTCAGTTGTCAGCAGTCGTAGGCGGTCGCAAGAGAAGGGGAAGGGGGAAGCGGGGCGTTTTAAAGATAGCTCGAGGTGCTCGAGGAGGGGTTGCTCCAGAGGAGCAAAACATCTGGGCAAACCTCACAATAGATGCGCAATACGTACAGTACTTTGGATGTATTTTGTGATTGAGGCAGGTGGTTGAAGATGTTCACAAGAAAAATAGGCAGCGCAAAATGGCACGAGCTGAGGATTCAGGTTGAATTGGGAAGGAGGGGGACAAAAACAACTCTCGGAGCCTTGATGACAAGGATGGGCCTTTCTGTGGTGGGGTTTGGGCTTCTGTTGCTTCGCCAGGCATTTTGTGTTGCTGTCTTGTCGTCCCGTCATGAAACAATTCCGCCCTCTGATGAGACTGGTCTGTGCGCCCAACGGTCCACTTGAGCCTACTGCGTAATGAGTGTCGAGTGATGAGGTCCCTCAGCCCCTTTTGTTGACGACTCCTTTTCTCACGCCAACCTCTACCCCCCGTAATCATGTTAGGCAAGCTAAGCGTCGAGATTTCACGCAAGGCTAGAATGCATTGTAGTACATGTATATGCGTATCTACCTACGCAGGCAGCATACAATCGATACGCAGCCGAGTCTCCGGCTCGTGTAGGTAGCATCATAACTTGCCCAAGTAGCTACCTAATCAGCCATACCAGGCACCAGGATAATACACAACGGGCACTGGCATGGCAGGTGGATGTTGATGTTGACCATGAGCCTTCTCTACTCTAAACAATCTCGTCTTCTTTTGATGCATTATTGTACAGTACAAGCCCGGCCCAGCCAAGACCCCGGCCGGCTGCCCCGGAAAGGTGGTATATGTCGAGTATGAACACAAGAGAGAGAAAAGTGTGGTGTAGAGGGGAGAGATTACATGGCAGCATTTGATCCAGTTCCATCCGAAACACCAAATGACCAAATGCAAATGGACAAAATGCTCCTACCCTCCCGATCGCCAGTAAAAAAACTTACAACGAGCACGTCATCACCTTGCTTCTTCTCTTACATCATACCGCCCATGCCGCCCATTCCGCCCATGCCGCCCATGCCGCCCATGCCACCGGCAGGGCCCTTCTCCTCGGGAGCCTCGACGATGGCGACCTCGGTGGTGCCGAGGAGCGACGCAACGCCGCTGGCGTCAATCAGACCCGTCCGCACGACCTTGACGGGGTCGAGGATACCGGCCTGGATCATGTCGACGTACTGGCCCTTAGCGCTGTCGTAGCCCTTGTTGAAGTCGTCCACGTACTCGTCAGTCAGCTTGCCAACGATAACCGAGCCCTCCAGACCGGCGTTCTCGACGATGGTCCGTGCGGGGCGCGTGATGGCGTTCTTCACAATGCCGACACCGAGCTGCTGGTCGAAGTTCTCGGGCTTGAGGTCCTTCAGGGCGTGGTGTGAGGCCTTGATGAGGGCAGTACCACCACCAGGGAGGATACCCTCCTCAACGGCGGCGCGGGTGGCGTTGAGAGCATCAACGAACCGGTCCTTCTTCTCGCCAACCTCGACCTCGGACGAGCCGCCGACCTTGATGACGGCAACACCGCCAGACAGCTTGGCAAGGCGCTCCTGGAGCTTCTCCTTCTCGTACTCCGAGGTGGTGGGGTCGGCCATGACACCACGGATCTGCTCGCACCGCTGAGCAATGTTGTCCTTGGTGCCGTCGCCGTTGAGGATGATGGTGTCCTCCTTGGTGATGGTGATGGAACCCGTCGAGCCGAGCATGTCGGCAGTGGCCTTCTCGAGCTTGACGTCAAGCTCGTCAGTGAACACGGTACCGTTGGTTAGGACAGCAATGTCGCCGAGGATCGACTTGCGGTTGTCGCCGAAGCCGGGAGCCTTGACGGCAGCGACCTGGAGCTGGCCACGGAGCTTGTTCAGGATGCAGACAGCCAGAGCCTCGCCCTCGATGTCCTCGGCAATGATGACGAGCGGTCGGCGGGTCTGGGTGGAGATCTCGAGAGCGGGGATGATGTCCTGGACGTTCGAGATCTTCTTCTCCGAGAGGAGGATCAGGGGCTTCTCGAACTCAACCTTCTGGGACTTGGTGTCGGTGATGAAGTACGGCGAGACGAACCCGCGGTCGAACCGCATGCCCTCGGTGACCTCAAGCTCGTCGGTCAGGGTCTTGCCCTCCTTAACTGTGATGACACCCTCCTTGCCGACCTTCTCCATCGCCTTGGCAATGAGCTCGCCAACCTGGGTATCTCCGTTGGCGCTGATGGTCGCAACCTGGGCGATCTCGGCGCTCGTGGTGATGTCACGGCTGTTCTTCTGGAGGTACTGGACAACGGCCTCCACGGCAGCCTGGATTCCGCGGCGCAGGTCCATCGGGTTGCAGCCGGCGGCAACGTTCTTAACCGTCTCGGTGAAAATGTAGCGAGCGAGGACGGTGGCGGTGGTGGTACCGTCACCGGCAGCCTCGTTTGTCTTGGATGCGACGTCCTGCAGTAACCGGGCGCCGAGGTTCTCGAATTTGTCCTTCAGGGTGATGGCTCTCGCGACAGTAACACCGTCTGTTTTACATTAGTTGGGGTTCGGCTACACCGGCACCAAAACAACCACTTGTAGACGTAAGAGGGTTAAAAACATACCCTTGGTGATCTTGGGCGCGCCATAGCTAGACTCGATGAGGACATTCCGACCCTTGGGACCGAGTGTGGTAGCGACGGCCTTCGCCAGAGTCTCAACGCCAACAAGGAGCGAGGCACGGGCCTCGACGCCGAATTTCAGCTCCTGCGAGTGAGTCTGTCAGTATTATGAACAGATAGGAGTAGTTTCCGACTCGTGAACAGCCAGGTAACTGTGATAGGAGGCTGTAACGCACCTTGTGAGCAAAGCGGAGCTGTTGTGATATTCCAGTGCTGGGACGGAACTTGAGGGCTGCCGAAGCAGGAGAAAGGACCGAAGTCCTTGCTCGGCTCGTCAATGCTCGCTGCATTATGTGATGTGTATGTTGATTGAAGAACCTGCGACCGGAATAAACGAAAGGAACGGGAGGGTATCAACGTTGGCGGGTATAGAGAGAAGTAGACTGCAAACAGAGGGATAATTGCAGGAGATGATGGAAAAAAGTCGACGACACGACTGACGATGGAAGCTTCCGAAGAAAAATGTTACCCGCGAGCCGAAGCTCATTGACGCCAGGCCGTATTAGGCTTAGCGCACTTCCAGTGTGCGGTTCTACTCAATTCTGTGGGTCGTGCTGAATCCCGTCTGTCCTCTTGTCTTAGTAAGCATCTCGGCTCCAATTACACGCGTACCTTAGTAGACTTACACAGTACACCTCTCCCTGCTTCATCCCTTTTTCGGTACCACGACATGCAGCGCTCGGATTGACTTCGTGTACATATGTTACATCAACATCAGTGGCAATCTGTTGAGCTTGTTCTGTTTGGTGATACCGCTTACCGTCTCTCTGCGTGTTATAAACGCCTTGTCACATGAGGTATCTTAGGTAGGCACAAACCTTGGGTGGACAGCACCAGACGAGTCTCAAGTCATCGCCATTAGTCTGCATCGACGAGTACGGTTTACTTGACTGTGGCATTCAGCGCGACTCACTAAAAAAGAGTGTGTATAAGTACATGATGGTTCCCGTCATTCAACTTCAACACCAAAAGCCACCGTGAAAACCGTCCATCGCAGGGATACCACAAGAAAACTTCAAATCCCGTACTTTTGTCTAACCATCCTGTTCCTCCAAGGTCGAGGAAGGTCTCCGTGCCCAGTACAAGTGAAATTAATTCCTCGGTTGAAGAATGCAGGAAGAGAAAAAAAAAAAAAGCAAGGGGGTGTGAAGTGTAGTGAAAAGAAAAGGGATCATCCAGAGGGGAGTAGTTGTCAATCTGTGGATATGCCATTTGAGATAACGTGGTCGACGAAGCCAGCAACCACCAACCAGGGGCGGCCAACCGGACTTTGCTGCCAGCGTGTTACTGCAAAATCCATAATCATGAATTGTCCAAGCCACTCAGACAGGCGGTAGCCCCCCAAGTGTAGGATGTTGTATGATTTGTAAATTAGGTGCGGACGAAGATGCTCCTAAGAACCGAAGCCTCAGATGATAGAACTGACGTCGCCACTCAAGAGTCGAGAAAGGATCGCAAAATGACTGAAACAGGGGGAAAGCGAAAAACCGGTGGTACTAGTACTCGAACAGTCCGAAAGGGTCTCAGGTATCATTGGTGATCAAGTTGATTCCGAGGTCTCGGGTGTCGACCTAAGTTTCGTCCACTCCATGGCAGAATCCGTCCAAACTCCGCAAATTGCAACCCAAGATATTCGAAATTCAACGGTACGAGGGGCCTCCGTATCGGGGACCAGGCGCCATGCGACCTCCCATGGCAGGACCGACACCGGGGCCGGGACGCGTGGCCACCGCATGATTGGTGCAGAGCATACCGACGCGCGAGCCAAACTTGGAACCGCGCAGCGAGACCATGTGCTTGCGAATGTGAGCAGCCACGATTTCGCGATGCTGCGGGCTGGCGTGGGTAAGGATGTACTGGATCAGATAGTTGCCGTACTGGTCGCTGGCGATGTCGATGAGCGGAATGCGAGGACGGTCCATACGTCCCTCGCAGACACGGTCAAGGTAACGGCTAAGAAATTCCGGGCCACTAATCTTGAGACACTTCTCGACCACCTTTGACGCGAACTGATCCATGCTATACTCGGAGGCATAGCGGATGACATGGTCAATGGCACGGCCGCGGTCGGCAGGAGCTCCATGCTCGCAGATGTGCTGGATGCACCAGTTACCGAACTGGCCATGAGCAACGATGTCGATGTTCTGCAAGACCTCCTCGATGCAAGAGCGCTAGAGATATGTCAGTATACGGCCCAAAAGGACGGTGTCGTATGTTGAGTGAGGGAAACAAACCTTGTCCTCTTCCAAACAATTCTCAAAGATATTCTGCACAACGAGACTCCCGGTCTCGCCCAGAGCGACCTCGTGCCACATGCCCTTCAAAGCTTCGTTGACGTACTTCATGATCTGAGGAGGCGTGTCCGACCAGCGGAGCTCGAAGAGTTTCTGCCAGACATGGCAGGCATAGCGATGAATGACAGTCTCGGGAATCCGTCGCAGTAGCTCATGGACCATAATTGCCTTGTATTCCTCCGGGACCGAGTCGAAAGCCTTCTGCACAACGTGGCAGCCAAACGGATCCATAGAGAGGTTAAGAGTGTTGCCCCGAATAGACTCGGCAATCTTGATGACTTGCTCTGGAGTACCGTGTTCGAAGCACCGCTGGACTAGGAAATTGCCAAACCGATTGACCATGAGCGGATAGGCTTGGGCCACGATTGCCTCGACAATGTCATACTTCTGCTCAGCAGTGCCGACCTTGAGCTTCTGCTGCAAGAATATGGACGCCTGCTGGTCGTTGTTGCAGACGATCTTGTCTACAATGTACTTCCAGTCGCAGGTGACGTTGCGGTCAAGGAGCCGGCGGTAGTTGAGAGGCTCCGTCGAAGGCAGAAACGTCTGGACCTCGGTCCCGGGCTGCTTATAGGACGTTAGTATGTGAGTTCGAGGAGATAGATTGTAAACAATGTTTGATGGCGATGTGCTTACATCGTTCTTCCACGGTCCACCAGAGGTGGTGAACTCGGACGCATGTGGCGAGAGTGGCGATGCCATGGATTGCTGCTGGTAAGTGGGGAACAAGCTCATCGCCATGTTGCTACCCAGGCTGCTCTGTCCTCCATTGCTGTAGCCGGCAGCGCCATCATAGGCTGCTCCTCCCATATAGGCTCCGAAGTTGGACCCAAAGCCTGCGTTGGCTCCGAACCGGTTGTCGAACCGGTTGCCACGACGCGAGCTCGACGGTCTAATCATATCCGGCTCAGGGGTGAGACGCTCAGGCCGGTAGGCTTCAATGTCTGGAGGCGCGAAAGGTCCACTAGACTCGTTGAAAGCCTGAGTCGAGTTACGAGGATTGCTCCAAGGCACTGGCTGTGGGCCACTACCGATTGGACCAGGTGCGGCGTTGGGGAACGAGCTCTGGTATGCCGGCTTGCTGTTCCAGATGCTCTTGGTACGGGTCAAGGCTCCGGGCGGGAATGGATCACCAATATCCGCTGCACGGCTGTCGTCTTGTCCAGTCCAACCACTCTGGCGAGGAAAAGGCAGCCTCGAGCCGCCGCTGCTGCTGGATGAGAGCGGCATCGAAAGACGGTCAAATGCCATGTCCATGCTGGCAGAAGGCAAGTCGGTCCCGGAAAGGCCAACAGGCGTGTTACGGCCGCTCTCCGATTTGACGAGTCGAGTCTGTGCCTCTAGATGTGAGATCTTGTTCTGGGCGTGAGCCAGCTCAAGCTTCAAGCGAAGAAGCTCATCAGAGGCTGACTGACTGCTAGCACTCGTCGGACGAGTCAAGCTGCCTCCTGTAGCGACCATGCTGTCAGCGGCAGGAGTGATTGGCAGGGAGCCTGACGAGGTTTTCTCAAGGCCGCGAGAAAACATGGCTTCGCCGTTAGCGGATTTCAGGGCCTCGTTCTGCTGATGGAGGACAGCCTGTTGCTCAGTGAGCTTGGCGAGCAGCTTGTCCATGGGGTAGGCAGAGCCCGGGGAATGCTCGGTCTTGATTTTCTGTCAGGGTCAGCTGGAGGTTTCGGTGTATTTGTAAAGTCGTGGAGTGACGAACCTTCGGGTTGCTCTGATTAGCCAATTTTGACGTGGTCAGGGCGGAAACGGACTTCTTCAGGGAGAAGGCTGCATTAATGTCCTGAGATAAACATTCAAGGTTAGTATTCGATTCTCTCAGACTTTGTCATTTTGACTACTGGAAAAACGGAAGACCAAGCTCTGGATCCAACAGTGAATTTCAGGAAGTCCAAGGCGGTGCTTACCTGAGCTGTCTGGAGCCCGGCCTCGTCTGGATGCTTGGAGTTCTCGTCTTGGGCAAACATCTTGGAGCCTGAAGCGCCACGCTCGGGCGGAGATCCGGTTGATGCTGCGTTCGACATGACGATTGCCTTCGGTGGCCGCAATGCCGTTAGTTGACCAGAACGTGATCTTATTAGAAGTAAGACAGGTGAATGCAGATATTATATCCGACTTTTGGGGGTGTTTGGTGTGAAGAAAGTAGATCGGTAGACAGCTACGCCGAAAAGTTTGGGAAGAAGATCAGATGGTGAGAGATGGCACGGAGAGGATGGGGAAGCGGCTGAGATTCCAGACTTTGAATCTCGCGGTAGGCGGCACCACAGAGACAAACAATGGGATAAGCCAGGCAAGTTCCGCTCCCAAGATTGGCTGCCTGGAGGAGATGAAGTAAGAAGGTGGTAAATGGCGGATTGAGAAGAGGAAGGGTGGAGGGTGAATGAAGAAGGATAGATGTGGGAATCGTAGGCGAGATGGAGCAGATAGAAAATGGGAAGACTCTTGGTGTTTACCTACCTCTCTCGACGCGGATGCCACGCGTATCTTCCGAGCAGTTACGCGAAAAGTCAGGGGCTGCTGTGGTCTGAAGCAGAAGTCACAGGACGGATGAACAGGAGTAGCTGGCAAGGATAGGGCAGGCGCTGCCCAGGTGATAATAATGCTGCAGCCGGATGAGACTTGGCGAGTGGAAGTCTGGAGGCACAGGATGGACTCGAACAGTGAAATGTGAAAAATAAGTGAGGTACGATGGAAATACACCGATAGGAAGAGTAAGGTAGTCGGATTGGATCGTGTGAGGGTCTGGCAGTGAAGATGAATGCCGTGCGGAAGGTGATTTTTTGGGGTGCGGGATTCACTTCGTGGGTCGGTAGTCGAATTCGGGTCGAGTACAGACCAGCACTGTGCCAGTCTAACAGGCACTCCCAACTACAACTCCAAGCCAGCCATCGTCCTTTCCGTATTTGAGAAGCAGTCAGCACCCCGCATACCGACAATGCACCACGGGAAACCTTACCAAACTGTCGGGTCTACAGTATGTCGATCGAGGCTTCCGGTATCCTGATACATCCTCCTCGGTATCGATCTAGACCCTCGAGTCTAACGTATGCATCACAGATCTCCACTCATTCGTCGGTCTCGGCCGGGCCAGCTAGCTGACCTGCCGTACATCATTCAAGGTCATGTGGGAATGTGTCCTTTATTCTCCGGCGCGCACACAATGGTGCCGTTCTGCAAGAGTGACGACCATGGAAAACACCGAGAAGACAGCTCGACGTACCATATAACTCGACAGGTACGCTGAATGAGAAGTCTGGAGCATTGAAATTGGCCGGCCCTTCCAGATGCGAGAGCCACCAAAAAGGGCTCGAGGTTAGGGAAACTGGACTGGTCACGCTTGCCGAATAACCCACAGATGCTCAAGATACCTACTGCAATTCACAACGATACTCGAGAACCTCAAGGAATTGCTCCAGAGCTGCGCAACCGCAAGGAAGGGGAGGCAAGTACTGGAGGCAAGGTAAGTGGCAGAGATACCTACACGTCGAAATGTTCGTAGGAGACCTGGACAGCGGAGAGGGATTTCTGTTGCAGGGTCTGATACGCAAAGCTTACAGTCCACGAGTTGCAGCAATGGGTAGGTATCCATGGATACATCGAACGAGGGTATATTGGCCGTCTCCTCTATGTGTATATCACAGGTGTTGTACAGTCGTGTGGTCTTTCCGAAGTCCTTACCGCTTCTTCCCTCCTTTTTGTTCTGGCCGCTGTGTTAGCGAGTCCCGCCCTCCGAATGAAACCGGGCCAAAACTTACCATGCTTCGACGGTGGTCCCTTCTTCTTCTTTGGCGCTCCTTTACCGCGCTGCTTCAGACTGTGCCATGCGTTAGACCATGCCGACATCTCTCTTGGGGGGGTGGTACTCGGAGAACCTACCCAACGATGTGCTCCAACCGATCGTCCTCCTCTTCGTTGTCCACCACCAATTCGTACGGTGCAAAGTCCTTAATCATATCCTGGACCGTCGACATCTTTCTGGGATAGTACGACACGAGGGCCGGGCCCTTTAGCCTCTGGCGCAGGATCTTGTTGCCGGTGCGGATGCCCTCCGGGTTAAACGTGGTCGAGAAAATCTGGCATCGTACCTGGAGAGCTGGTCAGTAGTCTGCGTTCCTGTCCGGGCTAACGGTTACTTACCTTCATAAGGTCTAGGATGCGCGCTCGTGGGACACTCATCTTGTCATGGCCTGTCGCAAACAAAGGCTGAAGACAAGTCAATCGCTGACGTTCGCAATGCTTGAAGTTGAGTCGTCGGTAAATCTCCGTGACAGCCGCGATTTCGGACCAATCAGAAGATCCAAGTGGTCCTGCTGGCAGGCTTCTAGCTCCACTCCAGCGCTTATTTCAGCTGGTCTGCCCCGTTTTAGGCATGCCTTTTATTTGGGATTGCATTAGCTGTACTATTGCATATAAACCCAATTGGATATTACACATGGCAGTCGTCTGCCAGCTGCCAGTAAATTTCCAAGCATCCAATGACGGCTCACCTCCAAAATATTTGGCAAAAGGCATTTCGGGAGCTCCAAGATCCTCTAACGTACGACATCTCTCCAGGCCATCAGTCCGACCACCACCACCCTTCACACCGCCCACAATGGACAAGATCATGCGGCGCGTCCGCATGGCGGAGCGGCAAGTCGTCCGCCGACGCAAGAAGCTCGCCACGACCGAGTTCCTCGACGAGGTGAAGCGCAAGTTCATCCGCGACAGCAAGGACATGCACCAGGAGGTCGCCATGTCCCTGCACCAAGCCCGCAAGGCTCGCCACGAGGACTGGGAACTCGGCCCCCTCGCTCCGAGGCGGGAGGCGCCCAAGGTCGGGGACGGGACGCTGAAGGAGACAGTTCAATGGGGCACTATCGGCAGTGCCAGGGCGTTGAGCAATCTGCCTCTGAGTCCCAAGGGGCTGGAGGAGAGGTGCGCCTGGGCGGGCGGGAGCGAGTACTTGTGCCTGGCTGAGGGAGATCGGGTGGTCATCACCGAGGGGGCCATGAAGGGGAGGCTGGACAAGGTTGCGGGTATTCATCTCGAGTCGGGGATGGTGAGGTTGGAGGATGCGAAGGTCAGATCCCTTGCCCTTCTTTCTTGGCTTTTTGCCCAGTGTGAGACGTATTGCTGACGTGACCATCGTTATGGCTAGACCAACATTACACTACCACCGTGGTTCACAGGCATGGGCAGCGTGGCCGCCGTTCCCCTCCGAATTCCCATCTCGGCCGTCCGATTAGTCCATCCCATCAAAGACGAGGAGACGGGCATCACAAAAGATGTGATAATAAAAGAGCTCAAGCCGATACGGGTCATGCCCGACCGGCCGACTCGGACGGTGACTTGGTCGAGAGTGGTGCCGGGGCTGAACATCACCATTCCCTGGCCGCGGGTGGAGAAGCCCAAGGTGGCAGACAACGCCTGCGACACGCTGCGCATCGACGTCGAGGAGCGGACGTTCATACCGACCCTGCTCTCGCCGCCGATGCCGGCCGACGTGATCAACGAGCTGCGGAACCAGTACAGCAAGTTCCGCACGCGGCATACGGAGGAGTACATCGCCAAGAAGGCGGCCGAGGAGGAGGAGAAGAGGGCCAAGAAGGAGCAGGCCAAGGAGATGTTGACTCCTGTGCAGGAGTTCAACCGGAAGCAGCGCGAGATCAGAAGGGCGAGGGGCCAGCCCGTGCTGACGGAGGAGATGTTGGCCAAGATTGGAGAGGTCATGGCAAAGAATCTGAATGGGCGAGGGGAGAGGACTGTTGTATCGATACCGGCCGAGACGGCGGTAGGACAGGGAGCAGACGCACCCTCGTCGTAGACTGTGCTGGGATCCGAGCGGCTTTGTATCATAGCTCTAAACTGTATATTATGTCCAACAATATCTGAGGCAGCTTAGAAAGGAATTGGCCACCCATCTGGCCAGCCCACCTTCGTGAATGCCTACAAACTGCTCGTTTGGCTATCTGTAATGGTACAGCTTATGGATCCAGCCAGATATCTAACTAGCAACGGGATAGCCAGACCGAGGTGGTCTGGTGACGCCTCTCGCTCTATTGACAACGATGTGGAGAAACCCCCTGATTTCTATAAATCCCTTGTCACTCTCGCGCTGAATATGTAGCATATGTAGCTCTGGGGCAACGGCCTCTCAAAATGACCTGCTAGACCTGGTTTCACCACCGCGGAGGGATGAACGAATCGGGGCGGGTCATGCTCTCGCCGGTTCTCTGCTTCGTTAACAACCACGCGGAGCCGCCATGCCTCATATCAGTTCTTCGAGGTGCCTGCGCTTAAGAATTGGAGGCTTCCTCGGCAGGACCTGATTGCGGTGGGGGGGTCGAGTATGTCGCGTGTGGAGAGAGTACCATATATGGCGGATGGCCGGTATGTCCGGTGCCTGAACCGCAGCCGGGAAGCTGTACTGGTCTCGCGAACGACTCTGGACGGGGGTATCTCTCTCATCTGGCTGGCAGGACCTTCCTCACGTACTCCCTCGCCAGCCTGAGGGCCCCCCTCACGTGGTCCTCGAGCCTGCGGTCCTTTCTCCTCCGCAGCCAGATGAGCACGAGCGCCAGGATCAGCGCATCGACAGCGAGGTGCTTCGCCACAATCCAGAACGCCCATCCGAGCCAGGAGCCAACACTCCGCTCCCTCCTCAACCTCCACTCCCGCCCGCTGGTGATTTGCTCCCTCAGCGCGGCAATCTCAGCCGAGAGCCTCACTATGGCCCTCTCCATCTTCTTGCTCCACTTGTCGCCCTTCTTGACATACTCGTCTCCTTCTTCCCCCTCCTCGTCTTCGTCTTCGTCATCCTCTTCCCCGTCCCGCCTGAAGACACTCTCCTTATCCTCCTCGCTCATGGGACTGAGGACCCTCAGCGGCTGCTGCGGGCCCTCGACCTCGCCCAGCGGCCGCGCCTCGCGAAACTTCCTCACCCCCGGCATCGGTGGACTACTTCCGGACCCGCCGGAGCTGCTGCCGTTGCCCCTGATCTGGTTCCACACAAACTCGAGCTCGGCCACGAGCTCCAGCGCGCTAGGCGTGGTCGCAAACCGGTGTATGGTCTCGATCAGGGCCTCGATGTACCGCCTCTTGGCCTCGGTGCGGCTCAGCCCGCGCTGCGAGTTCCACGCGTCCCACTTGTCCTGCTCCCTCCTCAGGTCCTCGGGCGCGAGGCCACCGGCCGACGCCGACGGCCGCTCCATGACGCCGTCGACGTCGCCCTCCATCGCCTGCTTGTAGAGACCGTACAGGCGCATGCGGTCCGCGGGCGGGGGCCGCGTGGCGCCCGTCTTGGGGATCTTCTTGACGGTGTTGAGGGCGTGGACGAAGACGCGGTCTGTGGATGTTGCGTGTGGGTGTAAGTCTAAGCACACTGCTTGGGGGAACAGCAAGTTTCGGGGACTTTGGAATGATTTATCTTACCCACTGAGTCCGCCATCTTGATTGCTGTCTCTAGGCCGTCTTCGTGTCGCTATTTGTTGAATTTGCGTCACACACACACGCGCCCGGAATGCAAGGCACAAGGGCTTGACGGGAGGTGTAATCTGGAACGAGTAGCTCGTAGCAGAGAGCTTACGGCAGACTGGCTAGGGATGGAAGATGGAAGGGCGGCGATAGGCTGTTCCAGCTTACTCCAGTGTAGGTAGATTGGGGAACTCAAGACACGGTCTGGACAATATAAGAGCTAAACAAATGCGGATACCTGTTCACAGGCCCAGACTAGATCCCAGAAATCAACACGGCAGGAAAGGAAAGCAAGATGGAAGCAAAAGCATGCTGTCATCATGCCATGCCTGATGGATGCTGTCGGGTGTCTGTCTCTCTTAGCAGCTTCCCCAGGTTCGGGGCGATAACACCGGGCGCGGGCTTGTTTTGCCTCGGCGCAACGCGAAATTTGGGGCACCCCACAAACCCACCCCCCCTGTACCACGGTACCTTAGGCTCTCTGGGTTCAACTCAGGAGGCTGTCTCCCGGTGAGGAGGTCCCCTTGGCCTGAACATCATATCCGAGCGAGCGGGACTGCCGCTTGCAGTAGCCGGGGGTTTAATTGGTTTGTGGCAGGTCAAGACATGTGAAACCAGCCAACTTTGCCGTGCGACTGTACCACAGTAATGTACCGGTATTGAAGAGCTGCCTTGATCAGTGCCTGCATTGACTCAATTTACATATCCATACTACGTACACAGCAGTATGGACCTCTCTGTTGCGCCAATGGTATATGTCTTCCATCAAGTTCCGTGATTATACCTCGTGTTACTGCGTAAACGCAGCGGATATCCCGGCCTCATCCGGGTGTCACCGGATGACAACGAGCGAGTCAGCCAAGTCGAGCCAGTCCTCTATCCCGACTCCTCCTTCCTCTGCGCCTCGAGCGCAGCCATATGCGCCCTCTTCCTCTCCACATAGACCTGGATCAGCTTCTTGTTGTCCATCGCGCACTGCGCGGCCTTGCTCCCCGCCTCGCCCTTGTGCGGCGCCGTGCCCCACCCCAGCAGCTTGCCCGTCTCGCCCCAGCCGTCCAGGTACACGTGGACCGTGTACAGCGGCGCACGCGTGTCCTTGCTGACCTTCTTGCTTGGGCCCCCGGGCGCGTCCTCGTACCGGAGCCTGACACCCTTGGCCAGGATGAGGTTGGCGAGCTGGTTCTTGGGCGGCAGCTCGGCCGCCTTCTTGGTGAGCGTCGGCGCCTCCCGGATCTGCTTCGCGATGGTGCCGGCCCACAGGGCCTTGAGCCACGCCGTGGCGCGCGACACGCCGTCTGCGGGGTCCGAGAGCACCACGGCCGCGACGTAGGCTTCGAGGATGTCGGCCAGCACCTTCATCCTCTCCTTCTCGTTCACCCGAGTGCCGCCCGGCCGCCCGCCGAGCCCGAACTCAGCCGGGAAGTTGGCGCGCTTGTCGAAGCCGTACCGCAGAGAGTAGTCGCAGAGCGTGGTGTTCTTGACGAGCAGCTCGCGGATCTGCGAGCACTTCCCTGGTGTCAGGGTCGGGAAGGTGGCGTAGATGAGGCCGCAGGAAATAACGTAGAGGTACGAATCGCCTATCCATTCCAGCCGCTCGTAATTCATGTCCGTCGGGCGCTTGGCCTGTCCCGGGTGGGTGAAAGATGCTGCTTCTAGGATGGGATCCAGCACTGGTGGTAATGGAGGAAGTGACGAGGAGATGTCGTCGACAGTCCACGGTGTTAGACTGTTTGGTGCGAGGAGTGGCACTGCGCCTATTGAGGTGTCCTTTACAAGCTGGCGTGGTGGCTCCTTCTTGACGGATTGACCTTCAGCTGCCGCTGGGTCCTTGTCCGTCCTCGTCGTGTCATCCTGCGATGCTGGACGAGGTGGTTCTTGCTCCTTCTCTTCCGCCAGCGCTTGGAGCGCAGGCAGGGAGTGAAGAAGCGATCTGCTCAAAGACCTGAGATCGCGTCGCGTACTCGCAGGGAGATTATCGAACCTGACGGGCCGATCCCTTACATCGGTCTTCGCATCCAAAGCCTTGACATTGGCGACCAAGGTCAACAGCGTGTTCACGGCTTGGTCGACATCCTCGTCGCCAGTTTTTGCTCTCTTCTGGTCCCGTGGCGCATCCACTCTGGGCACATCACTAGATGCGACTTCTCCATGACGTCTCTTTCCCATACTGATAACTGCGAGACTGTGAGGAAAGTGCGTCTGGATTGTGGCTTGACTTCCTGGCCGAGATGAGGCAGATCAATGAATGCAGAGAAAATGTGGTATCGTTTGGCAGCTGGCGGTCCCGTCCAGTCTTGTGATAAACGCACGGATGGGGTGCTGTAATAACTGAACTCTTGCGCTGGCTTCTGATTGGTTAGATTTCGAGGCCTCTGGACCAATAGCATTCTGTACCTTGTACGACTACGTCCAGTGACACCCCGTGATAATTAAGTGCCTGATCGGTGAACCGAAAATGTGAAGTTGGGAGACCAGGCCCTATATGAAGTAAAATGTGGTATCAGTTGGTTTCACACGTGTTGCTGGGGACGCTGGGGCGTACCGGGAGTTGGCGGAGGTCTTACCTACACTTGCTCCCGTTGATATACCTACCTTAGGTAGTTCGATATGGTCATCAGCGTAAGTCCCGGTGGTTTTTTTTTCTTCTTTTTCTTCTCCCTTTTTCTCTTTCTTTATTTTCTCTCCTTCCCTTTTGCTAGGGGTTGTATCCCAGAGGAGTACGAGATATTCATTGCCATTCTCGAAATACATTTTCAGTGCAGATTGATCGCAGGCGCCAGGCCGCCGCTTGTTCAGAGAGGGGCGAAAGTGTTGAATATCGCCCCCAAGTTCTGAGAGGTCAGTAACGTAGCTAATAATGATGACACGTGACTGAGCGTTTTGTGGCTGACCTTCTCCATGCCAGTCCAGGCAGCAGAAGGATGGACAGTCAGAGTACAGAGCGGCAGTTCAATCTCACCTAACCCTAAGCATAGGGCTCGGCGATAGACATGGACGAATGCGTCCAAATATACAATGACTTGGTATAATAAGGTTGACTCGCGTTAGTCGTCAGTCTCGGGAAGTGTTTCCTCCTCAGCACTCAGGTTCAAGTGTTCACCTCGTCTTTACAACATCATACAATACACATCTGACAGCGAGCATGGCAGCGCTCGGAAGCTTTACCCGTTTCCCAGCCCTGCCGGCGGAGCTGCGAATGCAGATATGGACAGAAGCACTCACAGAGACCTCTGTCTGGACCGCGGCCCTTACGAAGCCCAGAAACGTCCATGACGGCGGACCGCTCCCGGACCGCCGGTCCATCACCATGGACTCTGTCGGCCCATCACCACATCTCGTAGCTCTCTCGTGCAGGGAGGCTCGAGCCGTGATGCAACTGACCTATAAGCGACCTCTCAGAGGGCCCATCATCGAGGCAACTGTTCAAGGCGCCTACTGGATCCACCTAGACAAGGCAGTCATAACCTTCGTCAATTCGCAAGACTCCCTGGCCATCCTAGACCGCTTCGGCGCCGAGATAGCGGGATTCCAGCACGTTGTTCTGGTCTGGCGCGACTATACGACACAGCCTCGCACGTGCATGCGGCTGGCAAAGTCGTGCCCTGCCCTCCGCACCGTCATCGTCCAGCGCGTCGAGTCGCCGAAGAACCGACCGTACAGCTCCACATCGACTACCAAGTGTTACGTGGCGGATGAGCCTGTCTCGCTGGATTTAGATGCCAAGATTGCCGCCCGGTATTCCGCCCTTGCTGAGTACGACGGTCCCGAGCTCGGGGACTCGGATGCCGACACCGTACGGTTGAGGAAGTCGGTCCTCCAATACTTTGCCCACTCGCCGCCGAGGCTGCACATCCTCGCTCCAGACGAGATCGCCAAGTGAGGTGCTACCGCGGATGGCTTTCTCGAGGCGGCCGTGATTTTCTGAAGGTCTCCGGCCAGGTTGAGCTGTATGATATGCGAAGTGATTATGTTATGTTGTGATAGCACACACGAAGCTGCCAAGCTGCGACACAGCTTCCGCCAATTTCACCGCCCGTTGCCAGCTATGATATACTATGTTAAGTTTTGTCAAGTTTCGTGAGCAGCGCGAAGCCTTTCGAGTTTGATAGATTGATGAGCCGGTTTGAATTATCTGGTTGCAGGAACTATGTAAGCATATCATACACGAGAATGTGTCGGCCGGCGGCTACCTACGGATTACTCCATAAGAGGTAAAACATTATCTATTGATCAGATAAGCGAAGTAGATAATGAAATATACATAGTAAGTCCCCCCCTGAGCGGGCAGCGCAATGCCCTAGAAGACATGCGTCTTGATGCTCTCTTCTAAATGCCTAACTTGCTCCCCAGCTCCGACCGACATATCCCCCAACACATCTTCGCAGACCAACAAGTACATATAGCACTTCCTACTTTACATCTTCGCCTTGGGCGTGGCCGTAGCGGCCAGCTCAGCGTACATGGCATCAATCTGCTGCCGGAACGCCTTGGCCGTCTGTGGCCGCTTGAGTTTGAGTCTGCATGAAGTTAGCTTTCGATTCCCCCCAAAAAAAAGTGCCAATCCTGGCCATGGGAGCACATGGGAAAGTGTAAGAAAGGACTTACGTAGGCGTCAAGAGCTCGTTCTCCATGCTAAACGGCTCGATGTCCAGGTAGCAGTTCTTCACCTTCTCAAAGCTGTTGAACTTGTGCGACTTGCCGATATCATCCAACAGCTTGAGGAAAGTCTTCTTCACGGTTGGCTCGTTGGCCGCGACCTTGAGGCCCTGCAGGTCCGTAGGCGCAATCTGCTTCTTCAGGATCCTGCTGGCGAACGGCGCAAAGTGCTCCGGATCGATTCCAAACACGGCCACGAGCGACGACTCCTTCGGGTCGCCGTGCACATACGCCATGGCGATCAGGTTCGTGCTGCCCATGTACACGTTCTCGATGCGCTCGGGGGAGATGTACTCGCCCTGCGCGAGCTTGAGAACGTTCTTCTTGCGGTCGATGATCTTGAAACGGCCCATGCTGTCGACCTCGACGATGTCGCCCGTGTGGAACCAGCCGTCCGCCTCGAGAGCCTTGGCCGTCTCCTCGGGGTTCTTGAAATACTCCTTGAAGATGAGGGGGCCCCTGACGAGAAGCTCGCCGCGCGGGTTCGGCTTGTCGTGCACCGTATACTCGTAGTCGGGGACGGACTCGATGCACATCTCGATGGACGGGCACGGCGGTCCAATGTTGCCGGTGGTGAAGTCGTCCGTGAACTGCACCGTGCCGACGGCATATGTCTCTGTCATGCCCCAGCCCTGGAGGAACCTAATGCCAAAGGCGGCGCGCAAGAAGTCGTGAACGTCAGGATCCAGCTGGGCGCTCCCGCTCACCAACGAGTGCGCGCGATCCAAACCAATTCCCGCGAGAACCTTGCGCGTCCAGATCCGGTCATAGAGGAAGTGCTTGTTGGTTGCTTTGCCGGGCGGGAGCTTCATCGAGGCTTTCTTGGTGGCGATGACGTGCCGCGACAGCGCGCCCTTGACGCCGTCGGCTTCAATAGTAGCGGCCTGGACGGCAGAGCTAATGCGGTTGTACAAGCGCGGGACGGACAGGAGACCGGTTGGACGGAGGATTTTCATGTCCTCGACCAGAGTGGCGATGTCGCCTTTGAAGTAGCCAATGCGCGCACCCTCGGCCAGAGCGCTCTGGTCTGCCATGCGGCCGTAGATATGCGCCAGAGGGAGGTAGGAGATGTGCACGTCGTTGGGGCCGATCTGGCCGTTGCACCTTGCCGCGGTTATACCGGCAACGGCGTTAGAGTGGGTGATGAGGACGCCCTTGGGGTCGCCGGTGGTGCCGGAAGTATAATTGATAGTCACAGGGTCATCCTTGGTGGGGGGTCGCATGCCTCGGCCGGACCGCACACCTATAGCCTCGACCTCGTCCATCGAGAGGATCTTCACACCGACGTCAGCGGCAGCCTTGTTCAGGAGGTCGCGCTTGGAATGTCCAGCCGGTTCACCGGCATCGAGAGGATCCAAGGAGATGATCAACTTCAGGCTCGGGACTCGTGAGGCCATCTTCAGCAGAGTTGGGATGTGCGGCAAAGAGGCGAGGACGCAGGTGAGTTCACCGTGGTTGAGGATGTACTCGCTAGCTTCCGGTCCAAGGGTCTCGTACAAGGAGACTGGCCATAGCGACTGGGAGAGAAGAGCGAGCTCTTGAGTAGAACTGTCAGCTTAGGGATGACACCAGGTTCGTAAATGAGTTAAACCTACCAGAAATCTGCCACTCAGGTCGGTTCTGTGCCCAGAGACCCACGCCATACTTGCCCGTCTTGATGCCGTTGCTCTCGTGCAGCTCTACGATACCAGCACCGAGGTTCTTCCTGCGCTCGGCAACCTCGCGGTATGAAAGCCACACATATTTCTCCTCGAAGGTCCTGGTGGCAGGGTTCCACGGCCTCCAGCCCAGACACGGCTTGTTCCCTCTCTTGATTACCGAGTTCTCGAAGATATCGTGGATTGTCTGTTCCTTGGGGTCGAAGGTCTGGAGAAGCGGCTGGTTGAGGAAGCGCCAGTGACGGTAGATGGGCGATCGTCCCTCTTTCTCAGTACCGGGGACAGGGCTGGCATAAGGGGTGCCTGGCGGAGGAGGAGTGGCCAGCAGCTTGGCGAAAGCTCCCTGGTCCTGGGGAAACGGGGAAGTCATGGTCGGCTGTATGCTTGGTTGCGAGAGTCGGAGAAAAGTCGGGTATCAAGATGTCGAAGAGACTGACGAGGCTGAAGAGACTGATGTTTTCACAAGACAGATCTAGCAAGCCATGCAAAAGAGGCAAAAGTAATATGGCAGAGAAGGAAGTCCTTTGGGCAGGCCTGACCAAAAACAATGAGGGGAAACGTGGAGGTGAAGAAGCAGCTGAAAGCCGCGGAATTTAGAGGTAGAGGTGGAATACTACTAGGAATTCAATAGGGGATGACGGGGATGACCTCGTTGGAGAAGTGTGGGGCTCCAGCCAGTTGCTTGCGCCGTTGTGTCTCCCCGAGTTTTTGGATCGTGGGGCGGCCGAGGGCCTCGGCTACGCTAATGCCCCTTAAGGTAAGGTCTACAGTATAATACAGTTCGCCAGTCTTCTCATTGGCTGCGTCGCTTTACCCCGGACAAAAGAACGCTTGTTGGCCGGGGCATTGGCATTTACCACATTACGCTCGTGATATTCGCGACAGCGACAGTCCGAGTTGAGTTGGATCTCCAATAAGCCATCCGTTGTCTGCAGAAAATAAAACGTTCAATAACCTATCAGGGAAGATTAGAAGATCTGACTGGTAGAAAGATCTAATAAAGGCATACAACGACGAATCAGAAATCTTCTTTAAATACATGGGGATCGATACATTCTGGCTGTCGGGCACCCGATTGCGACAAGGTTTTTGGATTATTTCCGTGTGGTTACGAGAGCCCCGATGCAGTAGCTCCGATAACTCGGTAATCTCACGTGCATTCTACATTCTGCCAAGAATTTATGATCGGTGCCGCACGTACCGTTCGGTTGTTCGCAACTTCGCATTCCGGAGATGAGGTCAGCTGAGCCTTCCGGTGCTTACCGAAGCCGCTCCCGCCGTGCACGGCACGATGATTGCCGATTCATGGCAGACGGTTGTTTCGTTCATCTCACTGCAAGTCAGGCTGGCTCTCTAACAGGTCGAGCCGCAGATGGAAACATATCTTACTACGTACCACGTCATCCTTCCACCGACCAGCATCAGAGCAGGCCCTGGTGTGCCAATAACAACATACAAGCGAAAGAAAACAAGATAATCTTGGCTTCTGCGCATCGTCTTGTCGTTGCCCAAGCGGGCAAGCACTTGTTCGTCCCAGGTTGTACAGGCCGTAAAGGAGCTGAAGGTGCAAGACAGAAGATCGGAGCTCAGACAATGCCATCGTTTGCTTCATCCGGTCGCAGGACAACTTGGCGCTGTCTTCAGGCTTCGGACATTCGAACTGATTCGACCCAAGCTTCAAGTCAACTGCCAGCGCAGCCAAGCCTGAACCCACAAAGACCTGACGAGTCTCAAAACAGCCAAGATGTCGAAGAGGTGCCAGGACTGTTTAAGTATCGACAAGATCCCTGGACCGCACAGGAAGTAACCCTACAGAGACGGGGTACTTTCCGGCCTCCGTTTCAATATGAACAACCTACCAAAAGTCTGGGCTCGGAACATCAAAGCCACTGACTGCCAAGCGATATGTTTTCAATTCGGAGAAGAGTACGACTTTGGCTATCCCGTCCCTTGGGAGATTGTGCAAAACCATCAGAGTGTACTTGCTGCACTTGCTGCAGAAGCTCACCCTTTCACTTTATCTGGCGCTTATGGTACTTATCACCATTCCAGAACAATTAACTCGCGCAAACTCGACACGCTCCAAACTGATCATTGTTAATTAATCAATCCCATGCATGACTACCGGCATTGTGTGCGGCACTCGAGTCCGGAATCAATCAATGCATGGCACGACCCCTGGTCAACTTATCCATCTGCCGTTTCAGATAGGATTCAGACTTGTGCATCACAGCGCAACCTCAAGTCTCCAAACCACCCTCTCAGTGGCAGGTTTGTGAATGCCGTTTTGGTTAAACACAGATCCATGCGTCGATTACTCGACATGATGGCGAAGCAAGCGTCTAAAGCATAAGTGACTTGCTCCCCTTCTCATCTGTATTCCGCCTTTCCTTGCGTGCTCACCCACTCCTTTAACCTGAAAGTCTGCAGGCTGGATCTTCCTTTCCCCATCTCCTTTTCATCTGTATAAACCCTTCTCTTCGTCCAGCGCACCAGTTGCCGCTCTTATTCTAAACCATAATCCCGTTTTCGGTCACTCGCTACGCCTTTCGACTCCGACTTCCTCTACACAACACCTTCGACATGATGAAGATGGGATTCGGGCTGGTTCTTCCCCTGCGTATCGTGCAGGTAGTGCTATCACTGGTGGTTCTAGGGTTATCCGGCTATGGTACGCTCGGCTGCCCTGGGAAGGAGTCGACGGGAACTGGGAGACTGTCACGAGGAAAGGAGACTAACCGGACACAGTTGCCAATTGGTATAACGTCGACACCCTGACACAGTCGCCGACTCAGATCAACTTCCTGATCTTTGCGGCGTTATGGTCGATCGTCTCGGTCATCTACCTGGAAGTGGTTACCAAGTTCTTCCCGCGAGGTGAGTGTCACTCTTGTTTTTCCCGGCCCACGAGTTGATAACTCGCCACTGACCACAATACCTCTCAGCGGCCCATCCCTGGGCAGCTCTCGCCTTCGAGGGCACCAACGTCCTCTTTTTCTTCGCCGGCTTCATCGCGCTCGGCGTCTTCCTCGGCCAGCTGCTTTTCTGCCGCGGCACGGTCTGCGCGGCCGCCCAGGCCGACACGGCCTTCTCGGCCTTCCTCTTCTGCACCTGGGGCGTCACGGTCGGCCTCGCGGCCAGGGACATGTTCAAGGGGGGGTTCCGCAAGCCCGCCCGCGGGGCGGGAATCGCGGCAAACAACGTGGCCATGAAGGAGACCATGGCCTAGGCTGGGGCGGACGGAAGACCAGATACCGCCGGTGGCAGTATAGAGAGGAGGTGCCTGCATTTGCGGGATACAAAGACCTCCCGCCGGCTGGGTATAGGCCTTCGGTCGAGATGGTGAGGGTCAAGGCGACGCTGGCCTGGGATCGCCGGATAACGGGGCCAGTTACGCGGCCGGGATCGTGGATCGGGGATCCGTGGCTGGGGGATCGGACTGAGGAGGGCTGGGACGCGATCGACTTGAGCATGGTGCCTCCTGTGGTCGCTAGTCAAAATCCGCGGTCGTGAGTGGGAGGATGCATGTTTGGCGCGTGCGTGTTAGAAGGGCCAGCTGAGCTGTGTCCAACGCGAAGAGTATACACGTCTGTCTAAATACGGGTTGGATGGGGTTATGGTTGTGACAGGCGCAGGATTGTTCCCAGGTTATAAGTATGATGGAACAACTGATGGACATTTAGAAACGTAAATACAATGCTTTATGACTCCAGGCTCCCAAGCTTCCTTCTATTACTTCGTGAGCACATTCTCACATCAGTCAACTGTGACGTCAAGTTAAGCGACTTGGTACTCTGATCAGTGATCACAAAAGGGACTGGGAGCGTGGGTGCCATCGCTGTCTTACAACTACAAAGGATTATAAAGGTTTGGTTGTGGCCTGCACTTGCACTTATGCAGGCCATGATGCAGGCCATGATGGGAGTGCCGGGACGAGGGATGGGGGACCCCGAAATCGGCCACGCCAGATCTGGCAACTAGCTGAGCAGATTGACCAATCAAAGGCTACCGCAGTCAACGTCATTAGCATGCATAATTGCGCTGACATGGGACCTTTTTCACCCCACCATTTTGGGCAGAAAGCTACCCCACGTTTGGCGAAGAATCTCACTTGCCACCACCAACAACATCACCACACACAGCTTTGCTTCTTTTTGTGGTCTTTGGAACTTCCAGAAATAAACTACATGGGTGAAATGGACGGGCGCGGGCGCATCAGTTACTCAAACGGCCCCAAGCTGGCGCGCAAGCCGTCGGAGCTCGTCAGCTCAATCAGCCGGACGAGCCTTCGGATGAGCAATGCTGCCGACTTCTCGACTTCTCGCACCCGAAGCGGAAGCTTGACGCGGCGCTTACCTTGCTAGTGGTTGCACGACATTGGTGCGTGAGAAATGTGTGTGAATTCAACGGTATCAGCCACTTGTTAGCATTGCACGCACCGCTTAACAACAAACTACGCTGGAATGAGTCGCGACCATTCGACTGTTGGCAATACGTCGTGCGATGGACAGATGGGAGCGAGTCGCGGCCCCGCGGCTTGTCGATGGCGTGCTTACACGATTCCCCGCACTAACACCCAAATCGGATAGACACCATCGACTAGGATGAGGCTTCGAGCTGGCCGGCCAGGCAGTCGGAGCACGACAAAGTGTATCTGTAGTACGTAAAATCAGGGGAGAGTCTCTGCTGGTGGTACGGTATGGCGAGGGTGGGTGCGAGACGGGAGGTATATAAAGACGCAATAGCAGAGTCCGGCCCGGTGCTGGACCCTTTTATCTTTCGACATCTTCCCCCTCGAGCTCTCTTCTAGCCACGACAACGCAGCATCAACTCTCCTCACTTCTGCCCTCCCTTCTGCCCGTCTTTCTTTCTTTCTTTCTTCCTTCCCGGTCTAGGCTACTCTGCTTGAGACACACACACACACACACACACACACACACACACACACACACACACACACACACCATGCCTGACCTGAGCAAGAACTTCGAGACTCTCCAGCTCCATGCGGGGTAAGTGACTGGACTGACTGACTGATTGACTGACTGACTTGTCCTTGACGAAACTGACATCCAGCTAGCCAGGATCCAGACCCAGCTACCAACGCTCGAGCTGTGCCCATCTATGCCACCACTGTTAGCTAATGCCCCGTTCCTCTCTTCATCCCCACTGGCCTATACTGACCGCGCGGACCCCCAGAGCTTTGTGTTCAACGACTCCGCCCATGGCGCCCGCCTCTTCGGGCTCAAGGAGTTCGGCAACATTTACAGCCGCATCATGAACCCCACAGTCGACGTCTTCGAGAAGCGGATCGCGGCTCTCGAGGGCGGAGTGGCCGCCGTCGCCACCTCTTCGGGCCAGGCAGCGCAGTTCCTGACCCTCCTGGCGCTCGCCCACACCGGCGACAACATCGTGTCCACGTCCAACCTGTACGGCGGCACCTACAACCAGTTCAAGGTCCTCCTGCCCCGGCTCGGCATAACCACCAAGTTCGTGACGGGCGACAACCCCGAGGACCTGGCCGCCGCCATCGACGACAAGACCAAGGCCGTCTACCTCGAGAGCATCGGCAACCCGCGGTACAACATCCCGGACCTCGAGGCCATCGCCAAGGCCGCGCACGCGAAGGGCGTCCCCGTCATCGTGGACAACACCTTCGGCGCGGGCGGCTACTTCCTGCGGCCCATCGACCACGGCGCCGACATCGTGGTGCACAGCGCCACCAAGTGGATCGGCGGCCACGGCACCACCATCGGCGGCGTCATCGTCGACAGCGGCAAGTTCGACTGGGGCGCCAACGCCAAGCGCTTCCCGCAGTTCGTCGAGCCGAGCGAGGGCTACCACGGGCTCAAGTTCTGGGAGACGTTCGGCGCCATCGCCTTCATCATCCGCGTGCGCGTCGAGCTGCTGCGCGACGTCGGCGCCTGCCTCAACCCCTTCGCCGCCCAGCAGCTGCTGCTCGGCGTCGAGACGCTCTCCCTGCGGGCCGAGCGCCACGCCCAGAACGCCCTCGCGCTGGCAAAGTACCTCGAGAAGAGCCCGTACGTGTCGTGGGTGTCGTACCCGGGCCTCGCGAGCCACGCCTCGCACGAGCTGGCCAAGAAGTACCTCAAGCGCGGCAGCGGAGGCGTGCTCAGCTTCGGCGTCAAGGGCGGCGGCGCGGCCGGCAGCCAGATCGTGGACGGCTTCAAGCTGATCTCCAACCTGGCCAACGTCGGCGACTCCAAGACGCTTGCCATCCACCCCTGGACCACGACCCACGAGCAGCTGTCGGACGAGGAGAAGATCAGCTCTGGCGTGACCGAGGTAAGACGACCCGACGCCGACGTTGGGGAAAGTATTCGATGAGCGGGAGGACAACATGCTGACGTATTCTGCTCCTAGGACCTCATCCGCATCTCCGTCGGCACCGAGCACATCGACGATATCATTGCCGACTTTGAGCAGTCGTTCAAGGCCTCCGAGGCCTCGACCACCAAGGGTGAGGCGTCAAAGGAGCAGGCGGGCGGGGAGGAGAAGGCGCCTACCGTGGTTTAGACAGCACCCGCAGAGAGACGACGGTTAGAGGATACCCCTGGAGACGAGCGAGATAGATGACGATGCCACGAAACGAATGTCAGCCACTTTTCAGAATGCCACGGTCATGTCATTCAAAGGGCGTGTTGTAGACACAGCGCATTGTGATTACTAACGATTGGAAATAAGCTTTTCCAAGATTCCTACTATTTTCAAAGAGTTTCGAGATCCCGACTCGCGGAGTCTGGCTAATCGGGGATGTCACGTCAAACCACGAGTCGGCCACAGCTCCAGCGAGCCACTCATGATCAATGGCTAGAACAGGTCCGTTATCCGGCAGATGGTACTTAAGTCGGGATCTGATTGTGTTCTACGTAACCTCTACAGTGAGATCCGAGCAAGAATTCACGTCTATTCACACGAATTTCCCGCCCTGAGTTTATGTCACTTTCACCCTGGAGTACGGTAGCTTGTCGAATCGAGACCGTATCTCTGTACGCCAGTGCCTCCTCTCAGTATTTCGGAGCGATGCTTCCTACCAGGCTGGCAACTATCCGCACCACATCGGTAACATCGTCTTAACCCAGGGTGAAGCATATCTGAAGAGGAGCAGAAAGAATATACTCAGCATGTATGCGCCAGCTGCGGTCAATTATAGGATGTAGCGATAGAGCTATGCTTAGTAGACTTACATAGTACACCACGACGGCTTATCAGCTTATCAAAGCCGTATGCCTACTGCATAGTACAGGGGTGAAGTTAAAGAACGACACCATCTCTAACCGCACCCCACATGCCCAGGCGCTCCAGTCCACCGTCGAACTACGTACCTCCAAAGCATCACTTACTTCCCCAACCACAATGCCAGAATAACCATACCTCGCCTCCTCAACCACGGCCCAAAAATGCAGATATCCTTCGGCGCCCTCTTGGGCTTTCTCTCCCTAGCCAGCACCGCGACAATAACCCTCCGGCTCCCCTCTCCCCCGGCGCTGCCCAACCCCAACGCCCTCCCGCCGTCGACCCGCGCGACCCTGTCGACACTCGGCCAACCGCCCTACTCGGCGCCGCTGTCGACGGCGAACACCTTCGTCTTCCGCAACGTCACGGCCGGCAGCTACCTGGCCGACGTGCACTGCCAGACCTTCGCCTTCGCGCCGCTGCGCATCGACGTCGCGAGCGGCGAGGACGGCGACGTCGTGTCGGTCTGGGAGACCTTCCGCGGGAACGACTGGGACAACAAGGGCGAGGCCGTCGCGAGGGACGGCGTCGGGTACGAGGTGCGCGTGCTGGGGGCCAAGAGTTACTTCATGGAGAGGAGTAAATGTGAGCTTTCTTTTCTTCTTCTCCCCTGAATTTCTTTTCTTATATGCGATCGACACCATCGCCGAGGACGTGGGAGAATACGTCCAGAAGAGAAGATGACAAAGGAAAATTTTTGCTAACGTGAGAATGACCAGTCTCTATTCTAAGCATTCTCAAGAACCCAATGATCCTCCTCGGTCTCGTCAGCTGTGCCATATTCATGGGCATGCCCTACCTGGTCGACAACAGTACGTCCCATGAACCCCTCCCGCCTTTCAGTCCCCCCCCTTTTCCATTTTCTTTGCGACTCTAGGATATTTTTACTGACCACAAACAGTGGACCCCGAGATGAAGGCAGAATGGGAGGAGCGCCAGAAGACCAACCCGATGAACGGCCTCATGGGCGCGGCCACGGGACAGCCCGGCGCGAACCCGATACAGAACTTCGACATGGCCTCTTTCCTCTCCGGGTCGAGCAAGAAGGAGAACCCGGGCAGCAGCAGTACTGCCGGCCTGTACTCTGACGCTGTAAAGAGCGATGCTGTAAAGAGCGGTGGTGGTAAGAAAGGGAAGAGGTGAGAGAGAGTGTCAGATTCTGGTGTGGTTGTCTGGCTCAAGCATGATGAGCTGTGTAGAGTAAAGGGATGAGCATCAGGAGGTCGTCTAGACATACGTCCTCCCCCTAGCCCTCGAATATCACACCCCGAGAAGGTCACAAGATATATCTTCTCGGTCTAGAGACCCATCATCGAATACATATAGACCCGCCAAGAAATGCAAACTAGAACAAACCCAGCCTTGCCCTCTTCATTTCCGTATGTGGCAATTCTATTCTGCCGCTTGACTAGAACCTCTCCTCTTCACATGCGAGCCCTGGAAGGCTGAAGGATTCAGTTTCTGGGCGACGTCTCAACCCAGCCTTGCGGGCATTAGATGCACATCACGGTAGCGCGGCCGTCTCACACAAGTAGCAAGGCAGGTAGACGACGGAGTGCTCCTAGCGAGTGTCCGTCTCGCAGTTGCCGGCCGGATGACTCCCTGTGGTTTGCGTGCACTCTCGCGGGGTCACTTCGCCAAAGAGTCGTGGAGGGGTGGTTACTTAAATTACCCATGTAAGACTGAGTAGCTAGATCCATCGCCGCCTCAGTGACGAGCTACGCGTACTTCTGTGCCAGTGGAACGCACTCACTGCAGCATGAGACACTCCGCCAACCAACTGCCTAGCTAACCGTCCAACGCAGGATGCGCCCTGTTCAGTCTTGCGATCTTAGCTCACGACGCAGTGTGTCATAGAGGATACCAGTAAAAGGAAACCTCCAAACAAGCAATTCACTTGCAACCACGGTCTCGCCTCGCCTCCTCCCGTCACCCCATACGGCTTAGAAATCACCACCACCATCATCACCACCGCCATAATCATCGTTGTTGCCGTCCTCTGCAGCACATGTTAGTAATCTCTCCAACGCTCATCTCGCCGGATCAAGGGCTGGCACTCACGATATCCTTCCTGATAAGCCTCCTGCTGGTTGTCATCAATGGCATCCATCAGCAACATACCGCCCACCAGACCAGCACCGGCGCCTAACGCGGCACCACCGAGCCCCATGCCGCCGCCGCCGCCGCCGGTCCTACCGCCGTACGCCTGCTGAGGCGGATAGCCACCATACCCTCCCTGCGGCGGGTACCCGCCATAGCCGCCCTGGGGTGGATAGCCTCCGTAGCCGGCCTGGGGCGGATATCCGCCGTACGCGGGCTGGCCGTATCCCGGCTGACCGTATCCCGGCTGGCCGTACGAGGGCTGTCCGTAGCCGCCGCCGTAATTACCGCCGTGCGACGACATCTTGCTCTTGCCGGCGCCGAACAGCTTGCCCAGCAGGCCGCCGCTGCGGGTCTTGTCGGCTCCGCCCGAGGAGCTGCTGACTGGGCGGGGAGGGAGCTGGTTGGGGTAGGGCGACGCCGACTGGCCCGGGGTGCTGTTCGAGGCTGACAGGTACGAGGCGGCGGCGCCGCTGGAGGCCGAGGACTGGCCGCGGGCGCGCGCGTCTTCCTCGGCTTGCAGCTGGCGCGCCAGGCGCTCGTCATCGGTCTCGGTGTGACTTGACGAATTGTATGGGTTGTGCTTGGTGTCGGTTGGCGCCGCCGCCGTGTCGCCTTTGTTATAGGATGGGGGAGGGCCAGGCGGCAGGTCATCTTGCGGGGGCCGGGCGGGTTCTGTGGGCTTCTCCCATTGTGATTTCTTGGTGTAGGTGTTGACGTAGAACCTGTGAGTGCGTGTGAGTTGTTGCGCGATGGCGGAAGAGTCTCTGGCGGTCGTTGGCGGTACCTACCATTCTTTGTACTGGTCGTTCCAGCGGGCGACCCAGCCCTCCGGCACCTTAGGCGGCGGAGGTCCTGAGGGAGCCTCGAAGTCGGCCATACTGAAGGAGGACGATATGCGCGGTTCGTGCGGGTGTTTGGCCGCTGAGAGGTTTTGGTATGAGGATAGATAAGCTGACGCAGAAGAAGAGTGTCCTTTGACTTAGGGGGATGGCGGAAAGCTTGGAATCTGGACTATAATGCTGGGCAGAGGGGTTGTGTAAATGGAGATTCAGAGGTCGGTCAATGTGGGGTAAATGACGCCGCGGCAGACGATGTCTGGCTACGTTACAGGGAGTTGGATGTATCGGGAATAGGTTGATGTGGAAAATGAATGAATGAGTTGACGAGAGAAAGGATTAATGCAGAAGATAAATAGCTCACTGTCTCTCTGGGCTCTCTCTTCACCTCAAGCCACGGCGACTTTTGCCGCGGTACAACGTATTCGCAATCAGTCGAAACCGAATCGTCAAGAGAGGCAAAGCGGGAAGCTGCAAGCTGCGTGTCAAAGACGCTCCCCTGGCTCCTTCTGGAACCGTCAACTCAGCACAGCCACTTCCAAGACATCGTACCGCACAAGTACCTGTGGATCCGCTGCAAATGTCTAAAACTGCGGGAAGGAAGGGCCCGAGGAAACGGACAATCATACCAGCCCGTGACGTGATTGACTTACGAGCTAACAGATCCCATTTCCCTACCAGTAAGGTAGGTACCGACATAAGGGTACTGCATAGTAAGGTAGGTACCTACTGTAAGGTACGTTTTCGCCTCTTGAGGCCGCCTGTTAAAGACACCGGATCTCAACTCAGCATCTGGTAGGAGTACATTGTGTCACTTCCGCTTCAGGCACTTGCATCATCTTCTATGGTGGCCATTTGGTGGCTATCTGCCGCGTCACTTAGAGCTCGACACATGTGGCTGTGCGTGCAAGGTCGGTAACCGGGTGCTCAAGTGGAAGTCAGCTGCCATCATCGTCTTCACCCTCGTCGACCGGAGCAGTTTACGTGGTATATTCCATGCCTCTCCGCCATTGCCGGCCTGGGTTCTGCCCTCCGGAGAAACCGGCGTCAGTTCCGCTCGTGACATGGAATATTGCGCTGAGTGAACGGCAGCAATGCAGCAGAAAATTAGGAATATTTGTATGTCCATACGCTCTATCCATCTAAGCAAGATGCATCCCTATCATGCCTGTAACAAGATGCTGCCCATTGCACCGGGATTCCCCCATAGCAAAAAAGTAAAAATAAAGCATTCTCCCTTGTTACTCCGCTTCCGTCCCTGATCCAAAGTGCAAAACTCCCAGTGACGCCGACATCCACACCGTAAAACACCTCGCTGGGCACTGGCTGCTGACGTTCACCGAAAACAAAACCCTTTCAGTAGATCTCGTCTCGGCCATGCTCCTCTCTCCTATCGCCAAACAGCGCCGCTGCCTCCATGCAGTATCCCCCGCCGCCCGTAGGCATGCGCTTCTCGCTGCCGTAGCAGATAACCACCGCATCCACGATGCCGCTTAGAATCCCCTCCATCGCTCCGAGAATGCCCCACCCGATGAAACTCGCAATGAGACCGACGACGTACGCGTAGGCACTGCCTCGGATCCCAATGCCGTCCGGCAGCTTAATCTGCAGCTGTCTCGCCGTGATGACCCACCCGGCAAACCCGAGACCCGTCGCCATGATGAAGCGCGTGGCGTGGAGGATGAGCTTGGCCAGGCGGTACGGAAGGAGCGGCGAGTGCGCTGACCTTCTGTTAGAAAATGTCTGTGGGGTAAGGGTGGTAGTGGGCGCGTTGGGCGACAAGAAATCCATCGTGCTGAGACCCCTCGCCGACATGGCGAGCGTATTCGAGTGTATGGCCGCATAAGTCAACGTCAGGGGGTTCGTCAGGGCCGCGATCGGCGTCGGTACAAAAGAGTACGCAAACATGCTGATCAGCCCCGCTAACCGTGACGGTAGAACCAGCAAAGGAAGTCGTATGGCCAGCGCCAGGAGCGTCGACAGGCAGATGGATCCGTAGATGGTTGTCACCGAGTGGTTGAATGCCGCCGACACCACCTCGGTGGAAGACGGCGCCGGCACCACGTTGCGGTGGAAATACCACTGGGACACCGTCGCGGCCGTAGTTCCGCGCTGCACTCCTGAAATTATGGAGATGGTCCAGATGTACATCAGCACAAAGTAGATGCCGAGCCACCACGTCGAGGCGCTGATGATGAACCGCGATCCCGCAAAGTACCCGCCAAGAAATACCCTCGTGAACATGGCCAGCCAAGCCCACGTCCACAGAACAACGGCAGCCAAAGATCCCATGCCGACCAGGATCAGTGCCGAGTTGGCGCCCAGGATCCGGCTCGAGAAGTCAAGAATCTCGATGGCCGAACGGATCGAGTGCCGGCCCTTGTAGGCAAGGTACACCCACAGTATGGCGCCGAACCCCGGGATGATGGCGGCCCACCTCATCACCAAGTCCTGGAAGGTTTTGCCTCCGGTTTCATCCTGATAGCTCGATATGAACGGGTACAGGAAAAAGGAGAAGAGGACGACAGGGACGGCGATGAAGATGAGCGTGACCAAAGGTCGCACAAACGACCTGAGGGCGGCTAGCCAGACCAGCGACACGACGATGGCGACTATCGTATCCACCGCGAGCAAGTGGAATGACGAATGCAATATCGTGTAGATTGTGTCCCCCAGCGGTAGCTTCCCGCTTGGCGTTGATGTGTGGAGATATACGAGGACAAACGTCGCCAGCATGGAGGCAATAGCGATCAGATATATCCAGGCGAAAAAGGCGTCGTGCTTGAATATTTCCGTATCCGGTGCGATGGCTGCTATTGGAGCCTGATTCACATCTGTGCCGACCGAACTGGGTGGTGGCGGTCCGTGGTCAAAGTCGGTCTCCTGGGGACCATGTCTCTGAAGACCGAACCGTGACGGTCCGGCCGTGGATGTGAACTTCTGGAAAGCAGGGACGCTTTCGAGTGGCGGCTCCATGGTCAGATCGGCCGGAGGCTCGTCGTCGTCTTCTATTTGCGATTCCAACCCAACGTCGACCATCTTTCCTTTGCTGCCGTTGCTGCTGCTTCCCTCGCTTGCCCGCGAGTAGTGCCGGCGGCTAGAATCTCGAGCATCCTCTTCCACAGCGGGCTCGTGGTGATCCCGGGCTGGACGGTGGAGGCTCCTCGTACCGTTCCAGCTGCTCTTTATTCCCATGCCCCTCGGCCGTCCGCTGAACGAGCCGCTCTCCCGCTCTTGGCTATGGTCGAGCGATCCACGGCTGCCGCCCTCGTGATCTGTCTCGGCGCTCTCGGACATGCGGCTAGCAGCGATGACACGGCGTGACCGCTGCAGGGCGTACAAATCTGCCGCCTCACGGCCCCTCTCCTCCTCTTCGTCCTCCTCCTGCTCAAGGGCGGCCTGAAACAACGGGGCGTCTTGTGACGCGTACCGAGAGCCACCCAGTATTTGGCCGAAGCGAGAGCCGGCGGGCTGATACGGATTAGCGGCGCCGAAGCCCCTGCCCAGGTAAGAGCGGCCTCCGGGCCGCGATGCTCTTGACTGCCATTCTGGAGGCTGCCGCGCCGGCGGTCTGTCGTTATCTGCTTGGCCAAAGTTCGAGAGCCGCGACTGAGACTGGGCGAGGAATCTGGAGGCATCTGGGAAGAGGGGTCAGCCAACTGTCTACAGTAGCCATAGCGATGAGCAACCTCGGGACTGTGAGTCACCGCTGTTGAGTGAGACTGAGATAGGGAAGCACGTACATTCCGAGAACATGTTGGGATTCTGCGGTCAACTCTTAGCAGATGTGGAGGAACTGGCAGCAAGCCAGGACTGGAGTTGGTGCCGCAAGAACCAGGCGGGCGTCGCAGGTCCGCCGGTCGAGGCAGTTCAGAGTGTGGTGCGTGATACGGAATAAGGTATGGAGAGATAGCACTAATAAGAATGACGGAAGCGTCGCCTGGCGGGGAGACTGATAAGCAGCCGATGTTCCTGTTTGGTAATGATCGATGGGCGATGCACTCTGAGATGCACGGGGAAAAGGACAAGCTTGCCGTTGACAAGCAGGAAGGTAAAACTGAACGGATGGTGAACCTGTGAACCCAAGGTAGGTAGCGGTCGGGATCGGTGGGAAGGCAATCGTGTTTAGGTTTCTAGGTACAGTACAGAGCGCGGTACTACGAAGAAGCATGGGCTTATCGAGGCGGCCCAGGCCTCTCTCATGTGCAGCAGAGCAGCAGAGCAGCAGAGCACCAGGCAGAGTCACCGAGCTCGTCAGCGAACCGATTTGGGGCTAAAGCGGCCCCACCGACAGCATTCGGACTGTACTGTATGTACCGCAAGGAGTGGTATAAAGTGCTAAAGTGGTTGGCTTATTCTGGCTGTTTGCAGTTCGATAAGGTCCAAACTCCAAAGTGCCTGATGCAGTTACAGTGCGTTTACCAAAGCGTGCTCAAGAGAGACAGGTGCCATCTACTGCATAGAACATGTATCTAGAGTCTCCCTTGATTTCTCTAATGTCGTAGGTATCCTAACTGTTGACATGCAGGCCCCTGTGTTGTTTTGTCATTGTGTAATACACCTTACAGAAGGCAGGTCCAAATGGAAGTTAAGGCAGAGTGTCGCATGACCTTTGTTGCGGCATTCGTACAGTGTCCCGTAATTTCGAACTGTGTGTACCTAAAGCCCGTCTACTAAGGTACCTAGGTACTGCTGAGGTCAGGCACAGCAGATTGTGGAGCCTAGATGACACCGGATAGTGGAGCCGCTAATCATGAACTCCAGGCCGGGCTTTCTTGCGTCACTGACTTTTCCCAGCCAAACGGCCGACCTGCCTGCTTGTCAGCTGAAAGGCAACTGCACACCTGGCACACCTGCTGATGATCCACCCAAGCTCGACTGGCTCCAGCTCGGTCACCATCACCCTCGACACCCGACCCTGGCACCCAATCCAGAACCTCTCGAGTACTGCCCATCACCTGCGAACACCAGACCATTTGGCGACTCAAGCTATACAGCTACAACCCCGTACACTCTTGTGATCACCACTATCATCTCTACACAAGTCCATACACAACCTCTGCAACAACCAAGACAATCCGATCTATCCCTCTTCCTCCACGTCCTCTCAGCATCCAGGGGGCGCCGCGAGGCATACCATGTCGTCTCCGACCTGGGACTACATAGCCAAGCTGGTCTGCATAGGCGACTCGGGCTGCGGCAAGTCCTCCCTGACCATCCGCCTCTGCGAGGGCCGCTTCGTCGCCCACCACGACGTGACCATAGGCGTCGAGTTCGGCTCCCGCATCGTGCCCGTCGGCCCGCCCCATTTCTCCGGCGACTTCACCAACAATACTACCTCCTTCGCCTCGGACGACGCCGAGCCGTCCTCTCCATCCTCACCCTCTTCGCCATCCCCCTCATCAGAGCAACAGCAGGCGCTATCCGCGCCCACGAATGCTGCCTCAAAACCACCAACCACTAAGACCAGCAAGACCAAGACCTCCCCGGCAGCGGGCCAGGGCCAAGGCCTCCCCTCCCCGCCGACAAAACCCGCCGCCCCGCCTGTTCAGCGGCACATGAAGCTCTCCCTCTGGGACACGGCGGGGCAGGAGACGTACAAGTCCGTGACGCGGTCCTACTTCCGCGGCGCCTCGGGCGCCCTCCTCGTCTTCGACCTGTCCCGCCGCTCGACCTTCCTGCACGTCACCGACTGGCTCGCCGACCTGCGCCAGATAGCCGAGCCCGACATCGTCGTCGTCCTGGTCGGCAACAAGGCCGACCTCGTCGTCGACGGCGATAACGGAGAGGCTGGCAGTGGCACTGGCAGGGAGGTGAGCAGGCGCGAGGCCGAGGAGTGGGCCCGCCGGAACGGCGTGCTGGAGTACGTCGAGACGAGCGCCAAGAGCGGCGAGAACGTCGAGAACGCCTTCTGCCGAGTCGCGGAGAGGATATACCAGAACATCCAGGCCGGCAAGTACGACCTGAACGACAGGCGGAGCGGCGTCAAGGGGCCGAGCGCCGGCGGCCCGGGCGGGAGGCAGGTGAAGCTGACGGCCGACGGCGGCGGCAGGGGGTATGGCGGGTGTTGTTGAGGTCGGGAGGGGTATGGTATGCGGCCGTGTACATGTAAATAATAAGTTGAGCACTGCATTATCGGCGCCAGGAGTTTGCCGGTCTCGACCCGTTGCACACTTTGGTCAAGGGGGCAAGGTTTTTTTTTTTTTTATATCTTTTTGGGTACAGCAATGGAAGTTGAGCAGAGAGCACAGCACAGCCAGCGATAGACAGACAGTCCCAAGTTCTGAATCACAAAGAGACCTCTGTCATATTACGATAGTTAAGTGCTAGGGAGCTTTTTAACCCATCCGCCCATAAGTTTTTTTTCTCCCGGTAGCAGTAGCACAGACAAGACGGTACCGCCAAAACTCCCCCCCTCCGGCTCCCAAGATGCAGCTCCGAACCATCCCTAGGTTGAGATTAAGAAGACATGAATAATGAAGAAGGCGGAGATGCGGCGGACCGCTGACGCCCGTCCGCCGGGCCCAAGTCTTGTTCTCGCAATCATAGCAACAAATCAAGCAACAGCTCACGGCCCATATCGCACACAGCACACAGCACACACTCGTCAGGCGCGTTCTCTAGGCGTCCGACATCTTCCACGTGTCGAACCACTTCATGTAGCTATACTTCTTGTTGGGGCCCGTCATACCCCAGCAGATCGGGATGAAGTAGATGTAGAGGCCGACGACGACACTGTACAGGACCGAGTAGATGCCGAACTGGACGGCCTTCTTCTGGTTCCGGAGGAACCAATCAGTCACGAAGCCGAGGGTGAGGATGGCGAAGTACAGCGCCGGGTAGTAGTGATGGACGTAGGTGACACGGGCCATGATGACGAACGGCAGGTAGTGCAGGAACCAGCCGGCTACTGGGTAGAAGCCGGCGTAGTGGATCTGGTCAATCTCTTCGTCCGACAGCTCCTTGTATCCGCGCTGCCACCTGACGAGATACCACGCGACGAGGCCGGCAAAGACGACGAGACTGGCGGTCGAAGCCCAGTAGACGAACGGGTTGCCCAGCAGGAAGTACTTGACGATCTCGTCGCCCCAGCTGCACATTCGGAGACCGACGTGGAGGATGGGCCACTCCCACCACTGCGAGGCCAGGTCGTCCTGCTTGTCAGGGTCGGGCACCAGGGCGTTGTTTGAGGTCATCATGGCGACGTTCTAGAGCGCAGGTGTTAGCGGATAACCCTTGAGATCCTGTTGGATGATGTTGCAGCGGCATACCAGGTGGATGAAGTCCTTGAGGAAAGGCGACTTGTACTTTCCAGGGTCACCAGGGGGCACTGCCAGCAAGTTAGTCGCAGCTCACAAGCGTTTTCTGTATGGAGGTAAGACACCTACACTTCTCATTTGTATGCGCCTCGATGTTCCAGTGCGTGTACGTATCCCGAGGCTTGTTGTCCTTGGTACACGTCACCTCGATCTGCTTGAAGCCCCACTGGGGGAGGTTGACGTTGCCGGCGCGCAGGTAGCATCCGAGAACTTCGTGCTTCAGGCGGAAGGCCGTGGTGAGAGTCCGGATCTTGCTGTAGTCGCGGGACGCGGCATCGTCAATTACCTCGATTTTCCAGTGGTCCTTCTCGTCGCCAATCGTCAGGTTGCCGTACGAAGAGACCTCTTTGTCGCTCTTGGTGATAGGCGCAGAGATCTCGTGCGAGTGGAGGTTGCGGCCGGTCTGCGCGTGGATCAGACGGATCACGTCGCCATTTCCGATGAATCGAGGGTCAGCCTCGGCATCATAATCAGCATCCCGACGGTTCGGGTAGAAGAACCAATCGTTGTTGGCATCCTTGTGGTGGTAGCAGGTAACCTGCTGCTGCTTTGAGCCCTCTGGATACGTCTGGACGTGACTGTGGAGCAGCCCTCCTCCGTAGCCCATGTTCTTGATGGTGACCCGAGATCCAATGGCAACCTCGAGCGGGCTGTTTAGGCCGACCTCGGTACCGCGGAGGTTGGCCTGGAAGAGCGAGGACATCTGAGCGTCGCCCGGGCCGCTGTTGGTGAGCACGGCAAAGTGGATGGCGAAGCTGAGCAGGTAGACCAGGAAGGGAACGACGATGAGACCGACGGCTCTGGCGACGAAATGGGCACCGAGCTCGACCAGAGGCATCTTGGTGTCGCCGAACTTCCTCCACAGATCCTCGATAGTATAGAGGCCGACAAGGGCAGTGACGAAGAGACCGACCAGCTTGACACTGGTGACAAAGCCAATGCTCAGCCCAGTCATGAACAGCCAGAGGAACCACTCGGGTTCGAAGCTCCGGTAGCGCTGAGAGTGGAACTTGGCCCAGCACAGGGTGGTGGCAACGGTGCCGAACAGGAGCATGGAATCGAGGAGGATGAAACGGCTGATGGTGGTGTACGAGTTCTCGCAAAGAACCATGAGAGCCACGAACCAAACGGCCGGGCGTCTCAGATTCAGCTCTTTGGCGGTCCAGTAAGCCAGGGGCACGCAAGCGGCTCCCCAGAAGGCGTTGAACTGGCGCATGAAGGTGTAGTCGACATCGGGAGGGTACGTCTCGCCGGACTTGAACTCGAAAGAGCCATTGTAGCCAGCAAGATAGCCGCTCAAACCGACTAGGAGTTTACCGGCAGGGGGGTGGACATCGAAGTAGAACTCGCGCTTGAGATAATGGCTTCCAAACTTGCCGAAACTGTTGCAGATTGTTGTCAGTACTGGAGAGAGGGCCGGGAATGGAATGAGAGCTTGACTGACTGTGCCTCGTCCCATGTGACAATTGGAGAGAGCCCAATCTTGTAGAATCTGGTGAAGAATGAGAGGAAGGAAAGGACGATCGGGGCGATAAGCCATTCCCATTCATCGAGGGTTTGGAGAAAGGAAGCCTCCTGCAGTGATGAGGTGTGGTCAGTAAGATGTGCGCGAGAGATCAACGTAGCGAGTACTATCCGAAGCATAGAGGAGAGAGCTCGATGATGTTCTGCTTACCTTCTTTTGAACTTTCTTCTTGTCCTCTACTTGGACGATCTGCTGGGGTGCGGGTTGAGCAGCGGCAACGTTGCGCCTTCGCAGGGAATCACCATATTCGGCGCCCGTGGCAACCGCCGCATTAACGGGTGCTGCCATTGCGATGGTGGTTGGCACTTTGCTTCCAAGGCCAAGTCAATGGCTGACGTCGATCGCAAGTCCGAGAATGGCTCCAAACCGCGGATAAAACGAGGGTGACGAAAAAAAACAAAAAAAGAATCCGGGGTCCTTGTGGAAAGTCGAACAGGTGGCCGCAGCGCTTCCACTCTACGGCTTCAGATAATCCAGGCTCCGGCTGGACAGGTTTACTGTCCAAACATCAAAGAATCCCGAATACTTTTGGGAAGAAACAAATAAGAAAGAGGACGAAGAAGAAGAAGAACAAGTCCTCAAAAATCAAGGGAGAACGTGTCGAACCGAGCTGAGGGAGGACTCGGGTTGAGCTGAGGGAGCAACTACAGCAGCAACTTGGAAAAGGGATGGAAGCCTTTCCCACGTCGTGGCCTTTCCGCATTGTCAAGCCACTGCGAGCCACAGGCACTGTGCTACATTACGAGGTGCGATCCACTAGCGCGAGCTAGCAGCCAAACGGGGGACGCGGTAAGTCGCGGTATACAGTAAGATATATATGCACACACCACCCCACACCCGCTTCCCAGGGCTGAAGCTACTTGGTACCTTTACAATAAATTAATTGCGTTCCCAGCGACAGAATGATCTTCTCTGTGACTCGAGGTACCTACTGTGCTATATTATTATTGAGGTACTACATCATTATTAGCCTTGATGTCCAATGCCGCTAGTTCATATACAATTATCACATCCTTGGACTCAGCATGGAGGTCCTCATTCGCACAGGTATATCAGACGTGATGGTCTGCGTCCTCGGGTACTCAGCATACTACTGCTGGCTATGTAAACATGCACGAGCTGTGTGAGAATACTGGTGACAGACTGAGCACCAGAGGGGACCAGAACAACACGAGATGAGACTCATAAGGGGCATTGTACCAGACGCCTAAGGCATATGGGCATATCGACCGGAGCATACGCACTGCGCGAGTCATCAGCATTCACATAAAATTGCTTGTTGAGCACATTAAAGGAGGCACGGAAAAGCTGCATCAACACCTGTTCATTTCAGAAAGACTACTCTACAAGAACTGAAACCGTTGGCCCCCATCGGACCAAGAACATGTCTGGCTATTGCAAACAGTCGACTTCCAACCCCATCTAAACTTCTAACCCACACACACTCGCATACAGGCGATACCAGCTTGATCCAGCCAGGGTATCCAGTCGCCTATGTAGGGGCCGAGCCCGCTCTATCGCAAGCCCGCTAACCATGCACGAGAACGAAACATTTCTTCCTTCACATCCCCGGGATGTCACACCCGCTTAGTGGCGGCCGACGAACCGCGCCTTGCGGGCAGCCGCGGTAGGCTGCGCCGCCCCGGACGCGGCGGCGTTGACATCCGTCCCGTTGCCGGCGGGGAAGGGCACCACCGTCGCCGTCCGGTCGACCGTGACGGCGTCCTGTGTGGCGCTGGCGGTCTCGGTGACAATCACGTCCGGCGGGCAGGCCGAGTCGGTCGACTCGTCGGCGGCCACGCTGTCGGGCGACGTGCCGACGTTGTTGGTGTTGCCCAGATCAGCAGCAGCGGTGGTGGTGGAAGCTGCCGCGGCGGTGGCGGCGGCTTCGCCGCCGATGGTCACGTAGACGGTCGAGGCGGGAAGGGTCACCGTCACGGGGGACGCCGCGGGGCAGTTGCACGAGTCGCCGGAGCCGGAGCCAGACGAGCCGGAGCCGGTACCGGCAGAAACTGTCTCGGTAGCCGCGCCACCCTTGACAGTAACAGTGCGGGTGCCGGTGCTCGTGGCGGTTTGGGTAGTGGTGCCCTCCGCAGCAGAGCCAGCACCGCCTCCGATGGCATTCGCGGCCGACGTCGCAGCTGCCTCACCACCGCCAATAGTCATGGTGACGTAGACGGTGCTCTTGAAGGTGGAGTGGATGGTGGTGGTGACGACCTTGCCGCCGCCGTTACCCTTGCCGTTGCCGCTGCCGCCACCGAGCGAGATGGTAGCAACCAGATCGGTGGTCACCTCGCTGACGGAGGCGGAGGTGGTGGTGGTGGCAGCTACCTGCTGGGCAGCAGTCTCAGAGGCTGTGAGGGTGGAACCAACAATACCGCCTGTAGAGGCCACAGACTGGATGCTGGAGGAGATGGACTCGGCTGCTGTGACGGGGCAGATAGTGGTTGCGAGGACGATGGTGTCTGTGACGAGCACGGTCGAGAGAGCCTCGGCCGGCAGGGTAGAGAGTTGGGAGGCATCCGCTGGGCAGTCGGTAATCGTGGCTGCGCACGAAGTGATTGTGCGGACGGAGGTGGTGAGGACGGTCAGAGTAGTGAGACCGCCGGCGGCAGCCGTTGTGCTGTTGGCAAAAGCAAGCACGTCGCTTGCCACGGCGGTGCTCGAAGGGGCGACCGTGGCAGCACTTGTGCTGTTGACATCAGCCACCACGTCGCTTACCACGGCAGTACCTGAAGGGGCGACGCTGGCATCGGCGGTGACGGCGGTGACGGCGTCGGTCGAGTTCTGGCGCCGGAAGTGGAAGTGCCTGTGGTTGGGCGTGTAGGCAGTAGAAACTGCGGCAAAGAAGCCCAGAGCAATGGTGGTAGCGGCCTTCATCTTGACTTTGAGGGCTTTGTACTGCTAAGGATTTTGGTAAGGGTCTTGTTCGTATCTCTTCTTCCCTAGATCGGATCTATATCTCTGATTTGAGGCGATACCCGAGGTGGAATGAACGGCAGATGTTTTTGAAAGGAGCGAAAATCGATTCCGCAAGGATGGAGCAGACACAGTTGCTCTCGTTCGAAAGTGAATGTAGATACAGTTGGAAAGTAACGAGAAGTGAGGTTGCTTGCTTGCAACAACCGGACAGGCAGAAAGAATGGATGCTTGTCGTGGAAGAAAGACCGCGATGATCAACAGAACAGAAGAGATGACCTAGAGAAAAGGAGGGCGAAGAGGACGAGAAGGAGAGGGCAAACGGAGACGATCTGAGCCTTATACCAACCTGCCAAGTGCCAACCCGTACATAAATCCCACCATTGGTGTATTTCGGAGTCCGAGTGGGTGTCGGATGGCTCCCCTGGCCATGGAGTTTCGAGTTGTACACAACAACCCTGACAATGGACGCTGAACGGGGCATCTCGGTGGATGGAACTGGATCGAGTGTTCTGGTTGTGCCTTGGAACAGCGAAGAGCACAGCCGCCAGCCCTCAGCGCATCCACCGTCCATGATCCATGGCACCCTTAATCAAGCAGCCAAGGCCCGTGAAACTGCTGAGTTTGCGCTTCGAGAGCGCGGCGGTGGAGTTGAGGTTGAGGCCAACACCCACGTCGCCCAGGATCTGAGGAAAGGGGACCGTTGTCGCTGATTCGGCGGGGCAGGATTGATGCAGGAACCGCAAACCTGAGACGCGGAAGACGAGCCAATGAGGAGTCTCGGCTAGACACCAGATCTCCGTTCAGGGGCTTACTGGAGTGCTGGACGAGGGGGTCCATCCCGTCCAGGAGGTGGATGGCCCAGGATGGGGGTGTGGCTGCATGATTCAAGCACGCGCCGTCCTTCATTTCTTAACTGCTGTTTTGCTCGCGGTGCGCCTCCATGATCTTCGTCTGATTCCTGGTAAATCTCCGCCATCCGCTTTGGATTTGCATCCCAAGCCTTCAGAGCATGAATTGAGCAACACAATGATGCGCGATATGATCCGCACCGCAGTCGGGCACTGCCCGCCACTCTTCCATGCAGAATTGCAGATCCCATACGCGACTCGGTCTATCGTCTGATATCGAACGCGGACTCTTGGTACCTACGGCCCAGCCATCTCGTGTATGTCGCTCAAATCGCACGCTAGTATCTCAACAACGGAGCAGAGGACCTGACGCGCATCGCGATCTGGGGCCGACGGTGAGGGCATCAGCTTATGACGAAAGGAGTTGCAGCTGGAACAAAAACCCGTGAGAGATTCTTTAACCGGGGAGAGCTAAAACTACCGGCATACCAACCTGGAAGGCGTGCCGCCCATATAGCTGGCGGTTTAAGTGATGGCAGTCAGAGCCTGGAAGCATTACGGGTATTCCGAAGATGCTGAGGCTTTACGGTAATATCAGGATGAAACGTTTACCTGGTAAGGAGCTTCAGTGCAGTCACTTCTTCGGAGGGGCATCCTTGATACTCTCGCTTCCCTGTAAACATTGCATTCACACCGCCAGAAGGATCCGCCCAGATTGCTTTCGTGCCAAAACTGCCCTGCCTCTTTAAGATCTGGCATTGGAAACTTCGGCCAGGCTTAAACCATTATCACGCCGCGGAACTATGATATTCTCTTTTGAACTTCATTGAAGAAGGTAGGTATGAAGAAGAAGGCACGACCCGCGTTGTTATGTGTAAAGTAAGTCAGGGGCTCTCGCGAGGGAAAAGATCCAAGCATGTTTCACGAAACCGCTGCGATCCACTCCCGTCCCATCTATCTCCAATTCTCCATTTGTAGCCGCCGTGGATCGGATCGCCAGATTTACTGCAGAGTGGTCTTTACAGCGGCCGTGTACCACCAGTGTGCGGACCTGGTTGAGGATTTCAAAATATTCCGTCCAAATTGAACCCCGTCAGGGGCATGTCGCAGAATGATTGAACGGCAGCGTGGCTCAGTCATCAGGTCAATATATGTGTAGTCTTCAGACAGGCGGTCTTTGCATAACTTCTAAGTCGCATCTTCGGCATTTGCAATTCACGATATCGTTGACAGCAAAGTTTGTTTGACCCCAGTTGAATTGGGTTTCTAATTTTTTTCTTCTAACTGGACGTTGAAGATTCCGTTCTTTAGTATCGTGCCATCACGAAAGCCGTACACCGATCCCGTTTCCTTGCCCGTAAACCTCCCATGGGTATGTTAAATGCCAACCTGCTCGTCCCTTGTCCTCATTTTCAGCTTTTGAAGTAGCCATCGGCCCAAACGCCATGTTGAATGCAGCTTTTGTTACTGTTGAATGTAACAGATCCTGCTGAACCCCCTCAAAGCGAATGCGGACCTCGTAGGCGCGGAGAGGAATACGCAATAAAAATAAATAAAAAAAGACAAAGTCCAACCCTATACGCCGCTCCCTTTCCTCACATCATTGATCATTAGATCCGTCTATTTGCTGTACTTCGCGCGGAAGAACTTGGCGGCGTTGACCATGTTGGTCAAGGCCTCCTTGGTCTCCTTCCACTGGCGCGTCTTAAGACCGCAGTCAGGGTCGATCCAGAGCTGATCGGGCTTGAGGTACTGAAGCATCTCCTCGATACGGTCGCGGATCTCCTGCTCGCTGGGGACGCGGGGGGAGTGGATGTCGTAAACACCAGGGCCAATGTGGCGGGGGTACTCCGAGTCGACGAAGACCTTGAGGAGCTTAGCATCGGACTTGCTGTTCTCGATGGACAGGACATCGGCATCCAGCGCGGCAATGGCGTGGAAGAAATCCTGGAACTCCGAGTAGCAGAAATGTGAGTGGATCTGGGTCGAGTCCTCGACGCCGGTCGTTGAGAGCCGGAACGCCTTGACGGCCCAGTCCAGGTAAGCCTTACGCTCCTCGCCGGAGCGCAGAGGGAGACCCTCACGGAGGGCAGGCTCATCGACCTGGATGACGTCAACGCCGGCCTTCTCGAGGTCGACGACCTCGTCGCGGAGAGCCAGAGCAAGCTGCTCGGCCTGGACAGACTGGTGAACGTCGTCACGCGGGAACGACCACCGGAGGCAGGTGACGGGTCCAGTCAACATACCCTTCATGGGCTTCTTGGAGATGGACACGGCGTACTTGGATTCCTTGACGGTCATGGGTGCCGGGCGAGAGATGTCGCCGACGATGATGGGGGGACGCACGCAGCGGGAGCCATAGCTCTGCACCCAGGCGTGGGTGGTGAAGGTATAGCCGTTCAGGCGCTCGCCGAAGAACTGCACCATATCGTTACGCTCGGGCTCGCCGTGGACGAGGACGTCGAGATCCAGCTCCTCCTGAATCTTGACGTTCTCCTCAATCTCCTTCTCGATGAACTTGTCATACTGCTCAACAGTGATCTCACCCTTGGTGAACTTGTTGCGCTGGAGACGGATCTCCTTGGTCTGGGGGAAGGAGCCGATGGTGGTGGTGGGGAAGAGGGGGAGGTTGAGCTTCTTCTGCTGCTGGGCAATTCTGACCGAGAAGTCCGACTTGCGGTTGTAGTCCTCGGGCTTGATCTTGCTCTGGCGGTCCTTGACCTTAGGGTCGTTGGTGCGGCTGGAGGTGGCACGAGCCTGCATCGACTTGGCGTTGGCCTCGAGCTGCTCCCGGACGGAAGCGGGGCCCTCGGTGACGGCCTTGGCAATGATGGCAACCTCGACGGCCTTCTCGGAGGCGAACGAGAACCAATCAGCAACCTCGGCGTCCAGCTTCTTCTCGCTGGCAAGAGTGTGAGGGGTGTGGAGGAGAGAGCTGGAGGTGGCAACAATGACCCTGTCCTTTCCAAGCTTCTGGATGGCCGACTCGACAGTCTCGATGGCACGCTTCAGGTTGGTCTTCCAGATGTTACGTCCATCAACGACACCGGCAGACAGGATAGTCTTGGGGCCGAGGGCACCAATGACAGCGTCAAGCTGCTCGGGGTTGCGGACAAGGTCGACATGGACGGCGTAGATGTCTTTGGGGATAGCCTCAAGGTTGTGGACGATGTCTCCGAAGTATGTGGAGAAGACGAGCTTGGGGATCTTGTCGCCCAGGCTGGCGAGCTTCTCGTATGTGGGCTTGAAGGCAGCCTTGCTCTTGGAGGGGAGATCGAAAACAAGAACAGGCTCGTCGATCTGAACAGTCTCGGCACCAGCCTCCTTCAGCTTGATGAGGAGCTCCTCGTAGACGGGGAGGAGCTTCTCAAGCAGGTCGATGGGGTCAACGGTCTGACCACGGTCGGCCTTGGCCAGGGTGAGGAAAGACACGGGGCCGACGAGGACGGGCCGGGTGATGATGCCAGCCTCCTTGGCCTCAGTGAACTCGGCGACAGCCTTGGGGCTGGCGGTGAGCTTGAAGGTCTGGTTGGCTTGGAGGGTGGGCTTGACGTAGTGGTAGTTGGAGTCAAACCACTTGACCATCTCCAGACTGGGGACATCGACACCGTCCTTCTGGTGGCCACGACCCATGGCGAAGTACTCATCAATGCGGTCGAGGCCGGCGTTGGAGTAGCGCTCGGGAACGGCCTGATGGAGAAACCACGTCAGTATTGGTCCATGTTATGAGACGAAGTACAGAAGGGTACTTACACCAAAGTCCTGGATGTGTGAAAGGACATGGTCGTACAGGGCAAAGTCGTTGCTGGGGATAATATCGACACCGGCATCCTTCTGGATCTTCCAATGTGCGAGCCTCAGCCTCTTGGCCTCGGCGAGGAGATCGGCTTGTGAGAGCTTGCCACCCCAGTCTGACCATCACCAAGAGTTAGTCACTGGCCCCGAAGCGGTGTGAGCCGGAGACTGTGAGAGGAACTTACAAGCTTCGGTGGCCTTCTTCAGGTCACGGTTCACACCCATGCGGGGGAAACCGAGGATTGCTGACTGAACCATCTTGAAAGATCCTCTGTGCAGTATGTTTGTCAGGAGATAGGATGGGATAGACAGGATGATGAGAGTTGGATGGAGGATAGAAGAGGAGAAGGGGAGAGAAGAGAGGAAGAGGATGAGAGGAAGTATGGAGAAAAGAAGGGAGTGAGACGAGGGAGAGGGAGGTGAGAAGTTTTGATACCAGGGAGGAAAGATGCGCCCTGGGCGGTGTGCACACAGTGGGAAGTTACTAGTCGGATGGTGGGATGAGTGGGATGAGTGGTGGCCGGGGGTCCGCTTCGAATTGCGAATCTGGAATGGTGGGGTTGGAAGGCAAGACAGGGGGTAGCTCTGGAGGTGTGATGAGGGGTCCCTGACATTTTTTTTTCTTCTGTGGTCTTGGCACTACTGGCCGTTGTCGGCGAGCTATCCCTTCTGTGCTTCGTAGATATACTGTGGTAAGGAACAGCACCGGCAGGGCAACACGTACAGGTGCTAGATTATCTGTCCTCAAATTCAGACCTTAGCGCAGGCACTGAAGCTGCCCGCCGTCGATAGTAAGGGTCGTAGGGTTCCAGGCGATAGACTTCAGATCCTCTGGACTCCGTATCGTTCGGACGCCGACGTCGACGTGCTCCGAAGAGAGAAACCTGGCTTTGCTGGGGTAGGGGATATTCATGCAGAGTAGCTCGACTGGCAATCGTGTCTTGTGACTCTCGTCGTACAAGGGAATTCGATCTCGTTCGGAGTCGAAGTGACTTCGATCTCGTTCGTGGCCTTGACCGCCCTGCTTGATACTCTGAGGACGATGCCGGGGAAGGTGTTGATGACTCTGGTGCTTCCGTGTCCAAATCTTCCAGCTCTATCACATCACCGTCGAAGTCGGTGTGGCCTAGAGCGGTCTGAAACTCTGTGTAGCTCGGATCGCCGCCTGTGGTTTCTGTGTCGTTGGCGTCACCGACGGCCCCTGTATTGACCGGATTTTCTTCCTCCTCCAGCTGCTGTCGTTCATCAAGCGGAAGTCTAATGGCCAGGTTGTTGCCAAGGTTGATGGCGATCAGGACAAGAAAGGGGTAGATCACTCCGTATTCCCTTAGGATTTCAATGATACCCTGAAGATACCATGTCATGACACTGTAAGCTGGACAGAGTCCTTGCACACACAGCAGGACATGCTTGCGTGGGCCAGCCGCTTATCGCTCGCGGTAGCGAGATAGCGACCAACTGAAGCGATGGAGAGCTGGCAGGACACTATCTCCATTCTACAATTCTACCAGGTACGAATCGTACCTTCTGTGCTTGCGCTGCATTGGGTTGTGCAAGTTTGAAGCAGGAGGCGGAGGGGGTTCTGCAGCTTGTGACTGCCTCTCTAGGGTACATGATACACATTGAGACATGACTCGAACCTGCAACTGTGATGCACACCTCCATTCATCCACCATGGTACCTTCAGAGCCTGGTGAAATCCATGTACCTCATATATCCTCATTGCCAAACTGGAAGGTGCAATGGCGTGATACTAATAACCGCCAGCTCAACCTGACTTCAACCTAAGTTTGTCCTCCGCAGACTCTAAGATCGCACTACGTACGAACACAAGCAAACTCAACAATTTTTAGTTGGCTCGGCTACCTTAGCTCCTGCAGAGTGACATGCAAATGCCCTGCAGCCTGCACCACTTTCATCCGAATTTGACCGGGTTGACCGTCGTGGACCGCTCCGAGAACCGGGGAAAGAGTTAGTTGGGCATTTGCCTCGCAACAACCAATGTACACGTATGTACATGTACCCAATTTGGCCAATATTGCTGGCCGGATTGCCATATGCAACCTTTCGATTTGGCGGGCATTCCTGTCCGAGCGAAACCCCCTTAGTCCAAGGTATGGGATTGAATCAAAGTTATTTCGCTGTCTCCGAATTTTTGGTTGATGAACTGTCGTGTGGTGTGTGGTGTGTGGTGTGTGCTTCTAAAAGGTATACACGTGTAGTTGCTGGACCAATGCTAAGTCGCGGCTCCTTCATATGTAGTGGCCTTGTAAGTCTTGGCGTTGGTGTCCTGGTATAACGCAGTATGCGAATACAAGCTGCTCGACGAACACTTCGGGGCCTCAGATCCTACATCTTATCCAAGAAGCACTCGGTCGAAATCTTGCGGCGCCAGATGCGTTTGCAACACACTCTGCAGCGCTGCTCGGCTCTTCCCGATCGCTGGAAGTACTTCATGGATCGGCTGGACGTTTCTCTGTATGCTTTCCATGTGGCTCGCGAACTGCTGTGCCATGGACAGTAGCCCTTCATCCTTCGTGTCCTGAAGGGTGATGTTTAGCGGAAGGTCAATTGTCACATAAAAGTGAAGATTGAGACTCACATGGAACACGTCCGTTGGCAGTGTGCTCTTTTCCTTGGTCAGCTCGACCCCGGCACCATTTGTGCGGTCGAGCTCTTGCATGTCCTCTGGCTTCCTCGTCTCGGGAGCCAGAGGGTGCGCTTTATTCATCCTCTCTCGCCAGCCTCTCGCCTCCGCTTTTGCATTCGATTCTAGAGTCCGTAGAGTCTCGTACTCCTTCTCGAGCGCAGCCTCCTCCTTGGCTTTCTCCTTCTCGAGCAGTGCTACGGAGTGGAGGAGAGGATCAAGCATCGTCTCTAATGACTCGATCGAGTCCACGGTGCTTTCAAAACTCAGTTCGTCAACGTGACCGCCTCCCGTATCAGCCTTGTCCCCCCTTGCTCCAATCGCTTTCGTTGATGGTGGAGGAAATGGCATTCCTTTGCGAAGTTTGGAGCGTAGTCGACCCGCAAATATTCGAAGGATGGTTTGACCTTGTTGGTGGCGTAGCTCCTTGTCTCGCAAACGAAGGAGGACTGGTCTTGTAGCGTCAGAGATGATGGAGGAGACAGCTTCAACCGACGCGTCGTCAAGCGGTAGCCACTTGGCCGAGATGGTGGACCGAGGAATTTGGCGTGTCCGTGGCTCGATGTGTCGGTACTTGGGCACTGATCGCGAATTTGCCTCAAGCTCGGCGTCCAGTTCAGCGGCCTGCTCGATCGATTCTTGAGAGTTTGGGTCCTTCGATGTGCGCCTTTGTGATCCTGTCGAATCTGCCCTATTCTCCGTAAGTGGTTTCTTCGTAGGCCGACTCTTTGCTGGAGACTTCGCATCGGGGTCTGTGCTTGGGGTCTGCCCCGTGGCTGAGACGTTGGACAGCCGTGGGCGCCCTCTTTTCTTGGGTAATGCTACCTCCTCCACCGGCGGCTCTACGCCTCCAGTCACAGAGATGTCCGACTTGCGGGGGCGGCCGCGACGTTTGGGTTCTGGTCCCGCAGGTGCTGTTCCCGTTTTGGGGAGGCGAGGGGATTTCGTGATTTCTGTTGTCTCTAACGGTGTTGGCTTCTGCTCGGCTCTCCTCGAGCGCGGTCCTTGCTTCTTTACCCCTGGAACAGTTTCTATTGATGTACGGGCTCGCTTCTTCGGCGGAGCAGAATTGTCATGGGCTTCCAATTCTTTCCCCTCTGCAGTCTTGGTCTCAGATACCCACCAGGGATTGTCGTCTGCAGACCGTCTGTCTCTGTGACTGCGTCGTACTCCGCCAGTCGCGACATCTGTCTTCTCCCACCCCTTGGATTCTCCTTTCCTTAGGCGCCCGCGTTGACCGGTCTCTCCATTATCTTTTGTCTTAGTCGCGATAGCGGATACAGCGGTCGGAGCTTCAGTCGCTGTTTCTGGTTCTTTGTCCGTCTTGTGACTTCTCGTAGTGCGTTGCGACGCGTCGTTGGCGGCGGCTGGCGACTCAGCCGGGCCACCGCGTTTCCGCTTCTGATTTGGCATAGCGGGCGCCTGCATCGTGTCAGTAAGATCACCAAGTAGATTCAGAAGATACGGACCATCAGCTAGACGTTGAAATAAGGTTGTTGGTGTGAAAATGGTGCATCAGTTGGTGACATCGACGCGGAGTCTAAATGTGAGGCCGCTTCCACGTCCGTCGGGGTTAAGCCACACTTCCCATGGTAACGGAGTCTTGTTTACTTCGTACCAGCCTCAGCAGGTGGGAGAGTGGCTTACATAGACCCTTGAAATCCATGCCATGTGATTGGCAACAATCATGTGGGATTGCGTGAGCTCTTTATCCAAGGTCTCCACCGGTTTAGTCTGCTTTAGGATGGAGACCGAGCCGGGCATTTTCCCGGCTCCATGACGACCCCCGTCAGCGCATGGAGAACCCCATCTGTGCTCTCGACCTTCCTGGTTAGCTCTGTCATCTCTTTGACGAGAACAGCTTGTTGTCATTAGGACAATTATTGACAATTCTACTACTCCTTTCAGATCCCCTCTTCTTCTCATCTCAAAATCTTCCAAACTGGTGCTTGATCTCGTACAGGCCGTTGTCCTTCCTTCAGACCTGCGCAGAGGTCCATTATTCTATTCTCCGACGTCACCCTCTCTTCCAACCCCTTTCGTCATTCAGTAATTCCTGTCATTTACCCTTATTTTTGACCTTATCTGTGTTGGAACTTCGAGCTCACACCACCTCCATCACTGTCCTCCCGAATTCTCCCAAATATGCGCCTCTCAACTTCTGCCGTTCTGGCGCTCCCGCTGCTTGCGGCCGCCCAGGGACCATTTGAGCAATTTGAGCAATACAAGGCGCAATTTCAGAACTTTATCAGCAATTTCGGCGCCAAGGCCCCGACCGAGGCTCCCAGCGCGAAGACACACCCCGTGCAAGCCGCTGAGGCTGCCATCGGCGCGACGCAGGTTGAGGTCCTTACGCTGAGCAACTGGAAGGATACTCTCTATGGCCCTGTGAAGGCCGATTCGACCACGCCCACAGAATGGTGGGTGTTGATCAGCGGAGGCAACAAGACTTGCTTTGGTAGGCGCCCCTGAAAATACGTCACGGTCAGATGATGTCAAATGTAGTGCTAATCAGTTCCCTCTGCAGGCCACTGCGAGAAGGTCGAGAAGGCTTTCAACGCATCTGCTGCCAGATTCGCCCTGAACCCCAAGGCGCCTCACCTGGCACTCATCAACTGCGATGACCAGCCCGTTCTCTGCAACAGCTGGTCTGCCAGCAGCGGAACGGTCTGGGCCATCGACATGGTGCCGCCCCCTGCACCCGTCGAGATATACCGCAAGCGCCTGAACTTGACCTCTACAACTGATCAGACCTTTGTGGACCTGTTCAACAAGGGTGACAAGGAGGGCTGGACCTACCATGACGGATACTTCCACCCCTTCAACGGTATTCTAGCCCAGAACGGCCTCGCCGTCCCTCTTGGATGGTTCTTCTACGTCTTCAACGCCATTCCTAGCTGGGCCATGATGCTCGGCGTGTCCTTCCTCAGCCGCAGCATGATGTAAGTTCTTATCCCCCCCAAAGCCACTCATATCTGGCTGCCTCGGCTCACAAATCATGTAGGAACCGCCGTACGGGCCCGGGCGCTCAGGGTCGCGGTGCCCCTGCTGCTGCTGCCGCCCCTCGTGGTGCTCCCCCTGGAGATGCTGCTCGCTAAATACACTCAACGTGGGTTGGACGGTATGCTTATCAATGAGTACATATTTTAATTTTGGGGCTTCATTTATCTTGAGAATGGACGGGGACCTATGTCCCTTAGGGTTCAGCTGCGTTTTGGAAAAGGCAAGGTTGAGGTTCCTGCACTTTAGTATGGTGACAATGGGAGGCTGGATGTATTTGCGAGGCCGTCAATTTTCCTTTTCCGCGTCAGATAGCGACGGGGAGAGTAACGCGGCTGGGTAGCTAGATGTCAGATCTTACCTTACTCAACCTCTTCGTTTACAAGTCTCGTGCAGATCTGACAAACTTTCTAACACCTGCTCCGGGAGTTGGCTGTTTGCGAGGCGACCATATCTCAGATCACTCATGCTGCCAACTGTCTGGTTGAGAGACTGGCGCAACTCTGCCTCTTCCTCGCCGAGACGCCTGATCTCACCCTCCAGGTCGGTGATGATGCTGTCCAGCTGCGGAAGTACCGACTGAAGATCGCGCTTTGGGCCATCAATGCCGGACGCGTTGCCAAAAAGCTGCGACATACTTAGCTCAAGTGAAGACATGTATCATTATGAGAGGTGCATAGCCATACACTTCTCTCTATCTCGATCTCTTGGTCGTAGTCCTGACTCTCAGCCTGTCGCCGAGCTCTCACCACTGCTCGCCTCAGGCCTCTGCTTCTCTTCGCTTCCGTCTGGATGTTGGCTGCTACCGTGTCCACAACTGCATTCCTCTGTGTCTGCAAATCACGGTACAACATCCGGATCTGCGACGAAGATTGCTGTGGTCGGGGGAAAAGCGCTGTGAAATCGTGCGGTGTTATGATGGCTGGCAGCTGTGATGGAGCGAGAAGGAAGTTGTCCAGAATAGCTGACTCGGTGGGCGCCATGTTGATCAAGTGGCGGGAGAAATGAACTGCGTCCGAAATATTGCAGTGCTCAGGTAAGGTAGGGGATAACAGCAATTTGGTATGAGAGTTGAATCAAGCTCGGTTCCAGGGTTTGGTGTGGTGAGTGGGCAATTTGATGTTGCTTTGAAGTGAGACGCGTCTAATACGTGCTTTAATTGAGGAAAACACGGTGCAGGACGCGGTCTCGTGACTTCCCTCATCGCCGCTCTTTCCACTCACAGTAGGCCACCCAGGGGTGACTTCTCTTTCAAACTCACCACATTCTCACCCAAACTTACGCGGTATCTGCTATCTGCCCTCGCAATCCCGCGTCGTCGGACCCCTTATTCGTATCCCTTCAGTCTGCATTTTTTTTTACAAAAATACAATCTCAGTCAACAAACTTTGCTCACCATCACTTCGTCGCTCCACCATGGCTCCCCCGAAACAGGCGCCTGGCCCGCCGTTCCAGAAGGACGAACGGGTTCTTTGCTTTCACATGGAGATGCTGTACGAAGCCAAGATTCTCGACATTAGGCCTGGCGAGAACGGCGAGGGATGGCAGTTCAAGATTCACTACAAGGGCTGGAAGGCCAGCTGGGACGACTGGGTACCCCAAGACCGTGTTCTCAAGTTCACCGACGAGAATAAGGAACTCGCCAGGCAGCTGCTGCAGAACACCAAGAGCTTGCAACCGGGAAAGTCGGCCTCTAAGCAGTCGAAGAAGGTGACGGGCAGGGGCGGATCGGAACAACTCGGCTCTGCTAGAGGCAGTGAGGAGCGTATCCAGGCTCAGACTATGAGCGGAAGAGGTCCACGACGTGCCAGAGACTTCGACCTCGAGCAAGTAAGTTCCGATTTTGTTGATCATTTGATACGTCAGCGATTCGGTCATGATGCTTTCCTTTGATGATGTTGAAAGAAGGAGTTTCACCCAAGGGTGTGCATTCGTTCCTGTCAGATTCCGGTGAGCAGCTTCCTCGCCAGGAACTCAAGTGAAGACTGGCCTGGGAGGTGTCACATACGCCCAGCCCATGACAATAGAAACATCCCTGGCTCTGGCCGGGAGAGAAACGGCGTATCCGCCAATTCTTAGTCTCTTGATGTTTCAGATCGCGATAGAGTTTGGTGAGATCAAGGTGAAAAGTGAAAACGGAGTGATGCTCGAGGAGTGTCTGCGGCCACCAGGCCCAAAAAGAGTCTCCTCGCGCAGCAACAATAGCACAGTGGCTTGCTATAGAAACTTCACTCTCAACACCGACAATAGTCTCCCACGAGAGCTGAACAATAGTCTCTGGGAAGATGAAATACGACAGCGACCAGGACCTTTTTCGAGATGACCTGGTCTGCGCAATTCCATCAACACTCCTCGAATCAACAACTGCTTCATCCTTCCTGCTAGCATTAATCAGACCAGTAGTTGCTTCTTAACAGCACTCATCCCCTCACATTTACTTGCACATTCCGCTACTTCGTCCTTCAAGATGGCGCGGATCAAACAAGTCCCCACGATCAGCCCCCCCAAGTCCAAGAGCAGCACCTCCTCGCCCGACAGCGACCCAGTCTACGCACCCAGACCGCTTGGAACAAGCGAATTTGCAAAGCTTGAGGCACAATGGGAGGCCAAAGCTAGACGCCACGACCGCTTGCTACAACTACCTAAGCGCAACCATTCCTATATCAGGAGTAACGGCGAGGCTGTTGCGTCCGATGGCCGTTTCGACGTCGTCTCCCAGAATCCCCGGAAGATCAACAAGAAGCGCCATCCAAAGGTTGCGGCTGCCAAGGACAACGGAACCTTAACGTCGCGTCTCGAGAAGTACTACCAAGGCTTCGAGCAGGGACAGCATCAGGGCAAAGCCACCTGGCAGCATATCCCACTTGCAGGATTTTGTCGCGATGTCACGAGCGTGCCCGAGGCTCGAGTGAGCCAAGTACCAAATCACGATGTACTCACCTTCTTATAAGCTTTCATCATGTTTCTCAGACCATCAACCACGCGCAATACCACTGACACACTTCTCTCCCTAGGAGGATGCATTCCACGCCAGACCGTCGATCAAGCTCACTGTCCCTGATAACCTCAAGGCAATGCTCGTTGATGACTGGGAGAATGTGACCAAGAACCAGCAGGTCGTGCCTCTGCCCCACCCCCATCCCGTCGGTCAAATCCTGGACGACTACCTCGCCTACGAGCGTCCTCACCGCGACCCTGGAAGCGCCTCCCTCGATATTCTCGAGGAGACCATTGCCGGACTTCGCGAGTACTTTGACAAGTGCTTGGGCCGTATCCTCCTCTACCGGTATGTTATCTTCAACCCGGATCTCTGCTCTGAAAGGCGAGTGCTAACAAACCCTGCTAGTTTCGAGCGTCAGCAGTACATCGAGATGTACAAGCAGTGGCAGGCCGCCAAGTCGGAGGACAAGCACAAGAGTGCCGTCGACACCTACGGTCCAGAGCACCTCTGCCGTCTTCTTGGTGAGTTTCTGATCTCATCTATCCATTTACGAAAGCCAACTGACATCAAACCCACAGTCACCATGCCAGAGCTCGTTGCCCAGACGAACATGGATCAGCAGTCCGTCAACCGTCTGCGGGAGGAGCTGCTCAAGTTCTCCAACTGGCTCTCCAAGCACGGCATCAAGTACTTTGTCAGCGAGTACGAGGCCCCCGACGCGGAGTATATCGAGAAGGCTCGTGGCACTTAGGAGGAGAACATGAGTTTGGATCGACTTGTTGGAGACATGGCTTCCGAGGACATTTGAGCTTGGGGCTTGCAGGATCTCCATCTCGGACTTTAGAGACGGAACGAATTGAACATTAAGGCTGGTTCCGATCTGTTGGCAGTCGGATCCAGGGTAGTCAGTCTTTCGAGGTTGTGGGGGGGAACTGAGGCTAGGCGAATAAGGCGTTGAATAGTCGTGGTGCTTTTGACATGTGACATATTCGCATTTTCTCTATCAGCTTCTTATCCTCGCGTGATGTGTTCTTACTTTGTCACCTTTTCATACTCAAGCTATGGTTGGCAGCAAGGCGGCAACATCCGCTAATTATTGTTTACGACGAGACGCGGCCTCCTCTTCGTAGAAAGTTGTATCCGTTCAGTAACAAGGCGACGTCGTATATATACATTGCAGTGTCGTCTATTTCATCCAGTCTTCCAAGCTCTTATAATACAACAGTATACTGGAATCTTACACAGGCTACTCGACCAAGCTCCTGGACAAGAGGTAGTGAATCATGCAGATAATGTGTTCCGCACAACCCTTCCTGGAGGTCAACTCTCTCAACAAGCCCAACGACGTCAATCCTTCCCTTCCCACACACCTTCCACATCCCCCCCAAATCCTCGACTCTCGGAAGCTCTCTCAAAGCCCGACCCGTCCCCCCTCAGCAGGCCTCTCGACATAGAAACCCGCGTCCGGCTGCCTCTCGGCCTTGACCTCCTTCTTGCTCAGGGGGCGGTCGACCTCCTCCACCCGCACGAGCTCCTTGACCTTCATGATCATGCCCGCGAACTGGGGGTGTACCGGGTGGAACACCGTCTGGCTCCTCCTCCTCAGTCCCAGGGCGGCCAGCACGCCTCGCGTCCGCTCTGGCAGGCCGATGGCGCTGCGGTGCAGGGTTATCCGGAAGTAGGACATTTTCTTTTGACGGGCTGCGTGAATATTCGGGGAGGCTGTCGATGGAATGGTTGTCAGGTACCCCTTCAGCGACCGCGGATAGCGAGGTCAGGTACGATCAGGAGTGTGTATCGAGGGGAATAAAGCAAGCACTCCTTCCGGCTTTGCGATGGTGTGAAGTTGAGGCGAGGGCCTGGGTGGCCTGGAAGGGTTTCAGTTAGCAACTTTGTGGGAGACGCGTGTAATATGGAATGCTTGGTTGGAGAGACTTACCCAAATTATTTTGAAGCTTAGGGCTTAGACTGAATGCTCTGCTCTCGCCGGTAGAAGCGCAACCGGTGATCGAGTGGCCGTTATCGATGTCGCAGATACCAAAATATTTCGACGGAGGTTGCCGTCGGCCTGGTGGGGCCGAAAGGCACCAGCAGGGCAAGTGGATCCTCGCCGGAGCCGCCTCAGCTTGGCCTGTCCGCATCGTGGGAGAACACAGGTGTTTAGCCGGTGACGGTCCAGGCTACCAGGTAACGGCTTACGCATGCAATTTGGATCGTGACGTTGCGCGTCTTATCTGTAATACCTCACATAGCATACACAGGCCAGCTTTCAAAGTTTTATCAAGCTCTTTAAGCATATGCTTCGTAACGTTGCCCACGAGATCGGTTCACGATTACAGCGGTACCATGTTCGTCCTGGACTTTTCATGAATCTTATGTTGAATTACAAGGGCTATAGTATCCTCTTACACGGCTTCAATTCGGCCGGTCAGTCCCACGTCTAGTTGTAGTTGCTCCCTCTCATTTCCTCAACGATGATCCGGATTCCATGGTTGCTCACTTGCTGAAATCCATCCTAGGCTAAGCTCTTAATATACCGCTTAAACAACCGAAGCAATAAGACTCCCCTACATCTGAACCTCCACACGGCCCTCGGCGCCCGGTGCTCCGGTCGAGCCTAGGCTGGGGAGAAGGTAGGTGATATCATCCCAAGGATGACGGTAGAGACCGGTACGCAACCTCTTCTGGTCGAGGTAGTGCGCAATCAGACCAATGCTGCGTCCGAGAACGAACAGGCCGTTGAGGACACCCATGGCAAGATAGTCCTCTGCCTCCTCGGCGCTGAAGGCACCGCAGTTGCGGAGGAGGTCTACGAAGCAGACGGCAACACAGCCGTCTACGTTCAGGATCAAATTGTCCTTCTTGGAGGTTGTGACGCTCTCCACCGCAAGAGCGTAATCGAGCAGCTTGTGGCTAGGGAACTTGGCCATGACGTACTCTTTGACGAGCTCGACGCGGAGATCGGGGTTGTTCCGCGACTTGACGCGGTGACCAATACCGGGGATGAGCTTGTTCTGCTTCCGCATGGTATCGACGAACTCACGCGGGCTGAGGCCCTTGTCAAAAGCCTTGGTGAACTCCTCTGCAGCACCGTCGAGGGCACCGCCGAATCGCGAACCAATTGTGAGGAGACCAGCGACCAGTGAGCTGATCAGATCCTTGCCCGCACGGGTGGTGATGATGGTGTTCATGGCACCAGACACGGCCGGGCCGTGGTCGGCTGTTAGCATGAGCACCATCTCCAAGAACTTGGAGGCGTACTCCGGCAGGCGGCGACGGAACCACAGGAGGGACATGACGCCTCCAATGCCAATATCTTCCCTGAAGACGTCTGAGATAGGCATGCCCGCGTAGAGGAGCTCTTGGCCACGGTCGTCGGAGATAGTGGAAATGAACGCGGCAGGTTTGCGGATGAGACCAAGCTCCTGAGCCCACGAGTAGTCGATGGGGATCTTGGGCACCTGTGGCTCCGGGAACGGCTTGATTGTGCCCTCTTTGACCAGCTTCTCGTAGAGGTTCTTCAGGAGCTCTGGCATGTCCTCGAAGGTGTTGGGCACATAGAAGCCGGCCTCCTTCATCTTCTTGTTCTTCATGGCGGCCGTCTCGAGCTGGGAGTTGGCGAAAGAACCAGCGTGGCCGAACTGCACCTCGGTCTTGAACATGCTGGCGCAGGTACCAATGGCCCAGGCCACGATCGGCTTGGTGATGATACCTTGCTCAACGGCCTCAATGACCTTGTATTCCTCGACACCACCAACCTCGCCCAGCAAGAGAAGGATCTTGCATTCTGGGTCGGCCTGGTACCGGAGCATGTGGTCGATGAAGGTCGTGCCGGGGTACCTGTCACCGCCAATGGCCACGCCTTCATAGACACCGTCCGTTGTCTGAGAGATGATGTTGTTCAGCTCGTTCGACATACCGCCGGATTTGGAGACGTAGCCGACGGAACCCTTCCGATATAGCTTGGAGGCAACAATGTTGTCCATCATGCCACCGGTGTTGCCGATCTTGAAGCACCCGGGCTTGATTCCACCGACAGTCGCAGGTCCGATGATAGTAACGCCCTTCTTCTTGGCCACGTGGGCAATCTCACGAGCTCGCTAGAGCATCATTAGTTACCTGAATTCGTGACTCGCAAGGTTAGACCAGACTTACACGCTCCGGAACACCCTCCGCAATGATGGCAATTGTCTTGATCTGGGGGTACTCCATCAGCTCCATAGTGGAGCTGTAGACACTGCGCGAGGAAGCGAAGTTGACGACGACATCAACCTCGGGGTGCTTGGCCACAGCTTTGCCGACCTCTTGGTACACGGGAAGCAGGGTCTCGCTGGTGCCCCAGTACATCTTGCTCACAAACTGACCGCCGAAGGTGTAGATGATGCCCGCAACCGAAGGCGTCTTACGCTTGCAGATGAAGTCGAAATCGAGCATACCTTGGACAGCGCGGGGTTGTAGGCCGTAGACCAGGCATCTTGTCTTGTCGCTGAAGAGGGCATGGGATGGGAGAGGGCTGAGCGGCCTGCTGGGAGCAGCGAAGCGGCGGATGTTATCGTTGGCAGTCAGACCGCTCGACAACTTTCCGTTGACGCCGTTGGTGCCATTTGTCGCGGCGGCGAGGGGAGTTGTAGCAGCCATGGCTTTTGTCGGAGAATGAACGATGCTCGAATGATGCCGTTCAATTGAAAGTAAGTAACTGGCGATGCAGTGACAAACGGCAATCAATCGAATTGAGGAGAAAGGGAAGTTTGATGTGATGTTTGGGAAAAGGGTGCGAGTTTGAAGGTTCGGAGTCGGAGGGATGTCGAGGTCGCGGATCTGGCAATTTTTTGGCCGATTGTCGCTTGTCGTACGCAAGCAAGGGGGACCTGCTTGGAGCTCGGTGCGCTATTGCAGTGTGCAGATTGAGTGCAGCAGGTACAGGGTCGCTGACGCTCGCTGCAATTCAGCGTGGGACCCCAAGCTACTACGCAGTAGATGGTGGGCTCACTTGCTGGGAAGGAGCTCCCAAAGGGTGGAATGAAGCTAGCTCGCTAGCGCAGTCTGGCGGTTTGACCGGTGGCTTCCCCAAGATTGTCACGAGACGTGATTGGCCAGCTGGCAGCCAACAAGACTGGAAATCCCCAACTTTTTTGCCCACCCTTGTCCGGACCGCCTGATGGACTTCATCAATTTCGTCTCCTGGCTCTCCTTGTTCTAATTCCCCGTTTAAATGCGAAGTACCGGGTACATCGACACGGGTGAAGGCAAAATGTAGAAATTGTTGACAGGCGATCTCGACGATGGCAACGTCAAAACTCTTTGACAGATATTGCGTACATGCCTCTGCGGGAGGTATACTCGGGGTACTACCTGAGAATATCTTGACCTGAGATGGACTGCTTCAGCGCAACATGACCAAACTTTCGTCATGTCAGCAACGTGCGCCCGGGTGACTGACAGCTGCGGTAAAGGTATCCCGACACCCCGAGTACCTTAGACAATAAGGTACTACCCATGTCTATGAATGCATCTATCATTCGGGACGATTTTGAGATGCTTAGGAACTTCAGAGGACGCCGGGTTATCGGACTCCGGGTGATCCCCAAAGCAGTTCCGTCTCCCGGGTACCAGCGGTGACCGAGGCAGGAGAGCATTGTCCCGAGTGTCAACTCCAGTCCCTCGTCCCATCCATTGTTGCCGCACATCAGCTACGCAACATAAAAATAGCAACGTGGAAGGTCATCGGACACGCCACAGTAGTGTAGCTCAGCCCGAAAACCTCAATCCGAGTCTGTCTGAAAAGAACAATACGAGATAATTGGACGTCGTCACAGTGGTTGAACGTCGTGACATCCCTCGGGCAATTGCTTATCCCCAAAATGAAAGATGTAGCTGGTACATCGGGCAACTGGCCCGCCCTCCAGACTTCGGAGGGGTTTGGGCGAAATGCAGGTCCACAGTCCACACATTCGTCCAAGCGGTCAGAAGGTGGAGTAAGAAAGTCCAACCCCAACCTAATTCCCTTTTTGGGGGGGGGTTCTTGGCGGGGACATCTCCACAGCACCCGTTTGGCGCAGGGGGGTCTCAGTGCTGGTCCCCTCGGTTTTTGCGTGAAAGTCAATCGAAAAGTGAACGAGGAGGCCCTGGATGGCCGCCGGTGCTCGGTCGGTGCGAAGACCGCCTTTTTGGAGCTCCCTCGATTTTTGTTGAAGCTGGCAGAAACTGTCTGTTCTCTTCTCACAACCACCACCGCGACTTCACGATAGCTTGTCCTTCACTCAATTGCCTGCCAGTAGAGTCTTGCACTTGATTGACTTTCTTCGTTCCGCATTCCATATTGTAAGTCAGGCTCATAATTTGGAGCCGTGTGTGTGCGCGTGTTCGGCTTCCCAACTGGGCCGTTGTATGCCTCGGAAGCTTACGACGCTCTCTCACTTGAGACGTAACTCTGCGAATCACCACACCTCTGAGGGCGACGGTTGCGGCAGTTTGCTAACTGTGCAAAAAGACAGGAATTGACCAAAGGAACAGAGCGACTGCAAACGCAAGGAAAAGGGTTCATACGTAGCTCTCAAAAAACCACCACTTCCATCACGACATCATGTCCGCCAAAGCGATCTACGAGGCCGACGGAAAGGCCATCCTCAACTACCACCTCACTCGGGCTCCCGTCATCAAGCCGAGCCCTCTTCCCTCCCCAACCAAGCACAACCCTCCTCCCAGGTTAGCGTCGCTGCACTTCCCCGAGGACAAGAAGGTCGAGGATGTCCTCAACCAGGCCGAGGTCACCTACCCGTGGCTTCTCCAGGCTGGCGCCAAGTTCGTCGCAAAGCCAGATCAGCTCATCAAGAGGCGAGGCAAGAGCGGACTCTTGGCTCTCAACAAGACCTGGCCTGAGGCGAAGGCCTGGATCGCCGAGCGCGCTGGCAAGGTGCAGAAGGTCGAGCACACCGAGGGCGTCCTAAGGCAGTTCCTGGTTGAGCCTATGCTCCCGCATCCGGACAACACGGAGTACTACATCAATATCAACTCCGTTCGAGACGTAAGTGCTTGGTTCCATTGGTTTTCTGTCGCGGAGCTCAAGTGAGCGAGGTGCCCCACATAGCCAGCGCTCTGGTGGTGATGCTCTGTTGTGGATTCAGGAGAGTGAAATGGAGACTCGACAAAGATGGTGATGAACACAATAACGGAAGGCTCAATAACGGCCTTTTTCTCATTTTATCAGTTGATGAGAAGAAGAGGAAGAAAGAGGTGCAAAACATGGCTGGCAGTGGGAAAACATTTCCCTAAACCCGCCTGATTCGGCAGGTCATGAGCCGCCGGACGAAGGGAAACACTAAGACTGCCCTGGTTGTGGACCTCCCCGAGCGTGTCAAACTGTACCCACACGAAACGGCCCTGCGAGGCTGTAAACGACAAGGCTACATGCACGCTGTTTCGATATTTACTTGTCAGGCTGTTTAACTAAATACATGCTAATCACCTTGGATATAGGGCGACTGGATCCTCTTCACCCATGAGGGTGGTGTCGATGTTGGCGATGTCGACGCCAAGGCAGAGAAGCTCCTGATCCCAGTCGACCTGTCGCAGTATCCTTCCAACGAGGAGATCGCGTCCACTCTCCTGAAGAAGGTGCCCAAGGGAGTCCACAACGTCCTTGTCGACTTCATCACCCGTCTCTATGCCGTCTATGTCGACTGCCAATTCACATACCTGGAGATCAACCCGCTGGTCGTCATCCCCAACCAAGATGCCACCTCGGCTTCGGTCCACTTCCTAGACCTTGCCGCCAAGCTTGACCAGACCGCCGACTTCGAGTGCGGTGTCAAGTGGGCCATTGCCCGTTCGCCGGCCGCTCTCGGTATCACAGCTCCCGCCACAGCCAACGGCGCCATCAACATCGATGCCGGCCCTCCTATGGAGTTCCCCGCCCCCTTCGGTCGCGAGATGACCAAGGAGGAGGCCTACATCGCCGAGCTGGACGCCAAGACGGGCGCCTCGCTCAAGCTGACCGTGCTCAACCCCAACGGCCGCATCTGGACCCTCGTCGCCGGTGGCGGTGCCTCCGTCGTCTACGCCGACGCCATCGCCTCGGCCGGGTTCGCCGACGAGCTCGCCAATTACGGCGAGTACTCGGGCGCCCCAACCGAGTCGCAGACCTACCACTACGCCCGCACCGTGCTGGACCTGATGCTGCGCGCCCCCATGGACCCGCGCGGCAAGGTGCTCTTCATCGGCGGCGGTATCGCCAACTTCACCAACGTCGCCAGCACGTTCAAGGGTGTCATCCGGGCGCTTAAGGAGTACGCCACCACCCTAAACGAGCACAACGTGCAGATCTGGGTGCGTCGTGCCGGCCCCAACTACCAGGAGGGTCTACGGAACATGAAGTCCGCTGCTCAGTCGCTCGGTCTCAATGCCAAGGTATTTGGACCCGAGATGCATGTCAGCGGCATCGTGCCCCTGGCGCTGGTTCCTGGGAAGTGGGAGGAGAGCAACGCCAAGGAGTTCAGCGGTTGAGCTGAGACATGACCTGGGAACGTTGGGGATGGCTATGAATGCCTAGGTGGAGGACTTGTATGTCGAGTAATCTAGCATTGCTGCAACGAGAGACTAGAGACTATTAGACGGTGAGAAATGCTTCGAAATGCCGTGGCTTTCACACTGGCATGAGACTTCTATGAGAAAATATCCCCTTTTAATTCGAGACGGATTTCCACATTCGCGCAGTGTCAATGCGAACCTATGTACACCGTTGGTACGTCCCATTTACAACAACCGGACCTTTCCGGTCCTCAGAATACCAGAACGAACAGCTCACAAAATGACTGATTCCATCATGACAATCAAGAAAGTCGTCGAATTAAGCATAGTTGTTTAGACAAATAGAACGGTTCTCCCTTCTCATCATCGCCCACGTTCGTAGTGTGAATTATGGAGTCGGCAGGCAGTCTATCGGTGGGAAGCCTTGCTGCCGCACATGGGATAGAAGCGCATCATATCCTCTCGCTCTTGGACAGCCAACAGCCTAGAGTACGGTGCCGACACCGAACAGGCCGATGCACAGGGATGCCAACGCGACAGCGGTAACCATGGAAGACCCGGAAGCCCGAGGTGCGGCATCCTTGCTCGGGGTGGAGGTGGAGGCTGAGCCGGTGGCCGTGCCAGTGCTAGAGGGTGAGCTGCTTGCGGAGGCGGTGTTGCTGCCGGGCTCTGTGACGAAGGTGGGTTAGTAAGTCTTTATCTTTGTACACCAGAAGTGAATAACGGAGCTTACGGTTCGACTGGTCCGCAGCAAGCGCCTTAACCGCGAGTCCGGTCAGAGTGCTGCCGTCGGAGTTCTTGACGGTCTGCTTAACGGTCAAGTCGCCGAGGGTCACCAGCTTTCCACTCGGCGCCGGGCTGACGCCCTTGTCGATGATATCCTGGGTGCCTGGTGGCGGGACGGGCAGAGTGAAGTTGGTGCTGAAACCCGGGTTGACGATCAGCTTGGCGTCGCACGCAGGTGGCGTTGGTGTGCTGCCAGTGGACGCCTTCACGTTCTCGACGGCGCTGAAGTCAAGTTTGGCGTACTGGTCACGGAGAGTGTAGAAGTCGGCTAGCAGGGTTGCGCTGCCGTTGTCGTAAACCTGGACGAGGCCGAAATCGTTGTCCTCCTGGGTGTACTGATACACCATGCCGCCGCTCATGACGGTGGTGAAGGGCGCATCGTAGATGGCCGGGACTTCGGTGAAGATGCGAGGGGAAGGGGTGTTGCATCCGTACTCCGAAAAGAAGACCGGCACGGAACTTCCAGTAAAATTCCTGACGACTCCATCGTAGCCGGACGAAGTAAAGGTCGCAGCGCCACACCAGCTGTAGCTGTTCAGTGCGAAGAAATCGGACCTGCTCATATCACCCGGGTCCTTGGAATCAGAGCATTGGAGGAAGTTGAAGGTATCCATAAGCACATCACGTACATCCGCCGCCGAGTAACCAACCGGAATCTGCCGAGTGCTGTGCTTGCTGATGTAGTTCTTCAGATCACGAGTAACGGCACGGATATACGGAGGAACGTTCCCGGCCGGTCCAATCTTGTCGATGATTTCATTGCCAGAGAAGAAGGCGAGCACGTTCGGATAGTCTTTGAAGGCTTCGACCATGGCGAATGTGTGGTTCGAGTACTGGGAATAGTACGATTCCCACGGGTTGAAGCTCGTGATGTGCTGTGCGACAATGGGTGTGTTGACGTCGAGGACCAGGTACATGCCGGCGGCATTGAAGATGCTGACGCACTCGTCGTGGTTCAAGTCGGGGTTGATGTTATAGATGCGGACAGTGTTGACGCCAAGGACTTGCATGATGGCGGCATCACGAAGGCAGATGTCCGGGTCGCTGAGAGGATCGGCATGGCCGTCGAAGCCTGAAGAGCCACCAGGCTGATAATCGACACCAACAATCTGGAAGCGAGTTTTGGTGACGGGATTGACAAAGAAGTTGCCGTCGATCTCGAGAGGCGTGACTGCGGCAGCCAGAGTGGCGCTCAAGGCCAGGAGCGCGGATTGAATCTATGAGGAGTCGCGTCAGCAAGAGGGCTCTACCAGATGCTACACCAAGAGTTCCGAGGCGGCAATCCGGGCAACACAGCATTTTGTCTAATGCAGGATGCTTTTTGCTATGATTTTCAGGGTCCAGGACGATCGCCCAATGAAACCGTACCCATAAACAAGGTCGAGGTTAGGACCAGGTAAAACGAAACCTAAAACTTACCAACATGACGTCGCGCGAGGATCAAAGTCTCGAAGAAACCGGTGTTCAATCAGACACAATGCGCGCAGAACCAGTTGCAAATAGGTGAGGGAAGTATACTCTTTGGAGCTATCGTGGTAATTCAGATGCGAGACAAGAACTTGTTGAATGAGTGACAAGAATGAGCGAAAGTGCTCAGAGCGAGAACAGAACGCGCCGAAGATTTGCGTCGTCCGTCAGTTGAGAGAAGGAAGGAAAAGTACAAATGAAGGTAGAGCGATTCGGACCCTGAGGCACGTTCAGATGAAGTCAAGAGCTTATCACAAGAACTGGCGTCGCAGGGATGAAAGGGAGGTCAATTATGCATAGTATGCATGCAACAGTAGAGTGGGGTCACAAGAATCTGGGGGCTTACCGTATGAACTAATAAGGTACCTTACCCTTCTGGGCCAACTAGGCTTCTGGGCAACTCCAATGCACAGTATCTTTAGTGGATCGGTGTCTACTAGAGACATGCACCTCGTGCTTCTAACATTGAAGGGCGACCAGGTGCTTGAGGTAGAGGACAGGTTTTCGACGACCGGTCAAGCCGGTAAAGTGACTGAGCCCCAGAAGCCTAGCTGGCTCAGAACGGTAGTTCATACGGGAGTGTGACAGCTGTGTATCGAGGTAAAACAAGGTCCCTTCAGGCCATGTAAGCCTGGTAAGGAACCTGAAGTTGCATGCTCGGCGCCTCTGCGGAAGGTGTGACCATGCCAAAATCTGTGCCGAGCCCTGCAGGGAAGGAGCTCATCAACGGTCAAATGTTCGACTTTCCATTGATGACAGAGTTTGAAGCTGACAGGGGAGGTAAGCAAGACTAATGCAGGAGCAGTCTAGCGGACTTCGTATTCAAAAAGACCTTCATTCCCGTGCTCGACTTGGCTCGACTTGGCTTCGACTTGAATATTTCGATGCTGGCGGCCCGAAACCCGACCCCACCATTTCTGGAAAGCCAAACACATACTCGATAAATACATATTTAGCAATGCATAAGGAACCAGTTTCTTGAATTCATACGCGTACATGAGTAACTTTCATTGATTCAGAATAGGTTCAATTCTCAAAATGGAAACTAAGTCTACCCGACCTTAGCAGTCCGCTACTACATGTCCCTAGTCAACTCCACCAGGTCGATCAAGACAGGCGGCATAACGGTGGGTGCTCGGGTAGTGTGGTTATAGTAGACCATGAAGAGCAGCTCTTCATTGCAGCTCGCGGGCGAGATACCACTGACCGACACATGGCGCATATGATACGGGACCACGCCCTTGGGACAACTGCTTGCGTCGGGGCTACACACCGCTTGCTTCGACACAACCATTTGATCACCCAGTGAAACCTGGAATACGCTGTTGACATAACCGCCGGTGCGAAACTGGACCCCGATATAGAAGGAGAGAGTGTAGGTAGCCGACACATCACCGCAGAGCGTGAGCACCTGTGCAAGGTTGACGTGGCTGTATTCAGGATTTCCGGTCATGGTGGCGTTCATCAAACGATTGCCTGAGACGGCACCACTCGACACGACATCCGCTATCGTGGTGCCTACCTGGGCATAGGTTGCCCAGACCTTGGCAACACCCCTGGTGTCAACATCCTCGAAGGAGCGATTTTGGACATATTGGGTCGCTGAGCACGAGCCGCATGTGGTTGTTGTCACGGCCAGCGGCACCGTGGTCGTGGTCGTTACGCTCACAAATGACGTCGTTACAGTAGTGGTGGTCTCCTCGTCGGTGACGGTGCTGGTGACACTGACGGTGGAAGTGAAGGTGGGTGCTGAGACGGTGCTGGTCACGGTGCTGATGGCCGCGCCAAGAGACAGGCACGAGCAGGCACTGCTCACGCGGGACGCCGGGTACTGAGATACGTAGGAGGGCAGAGGTGTCGAGGCTACAGCTCGCTTATAAGGAGGAGGGATGTTTGTATAGTCGGAACTGACGGTGGAGGTTACGGTCAGTGTCCCGTCGCTGGTTGCAGTCGCGTCACCAGTCAACGTAGTAAGCACTACGTCGACTTCTGTGGCGTCGGTGGTGGTGAGTGTCACGTAGGCTGTCGGGTAAACAGTCGTTGATGGAGTGGCCGTGACCGTGGACGTGCTCTGTATGAAGGTTTCGCAGAATGGGACTGCATCCGAGGAAAAGCGTCTGAGTGCGCGGAGCACATTATCGCCGTTACAGTCGGCTTTGGCGGTGCGCCATAGCATCGCCAGAGCCCATGCTACAGTGACTGGAAGAGATGGACGAGTCATGGTGTCCGCGAATGATTCTAATGACGAGAGAGCCTGGGTGAACAAGGTGCACGTCTACCTTCGAACAACTCAGGTAGTTGTCCGCGCATTTTAATACTTCTCACAACGCAGTCGAGGACAGAGGGACGGACATGACCTGGACGGATATGTGATGCCGGCCTGTCCAGCTCGAGGCCCTTCTGAGAGAAACGTCAGGAAATAGTGTCGCCTAGTGCCAAGTTATATGATGTCTACTGCAATGCCTAGTCAGGTTCGGCCGAGTTTGGAAGGGAGCAGCGGAAATATTGGGCAATGTGACTGCGTAGTACCGGACGATCTACCTATTCAGACATTACTATACCTTGATCACCATGAATTAATGATCAACATACGCGGCTAGCTATTCTTTACAAAGGAGCATAAAGGGACAAGTAGGATGTGGTGACCTGGGTGACATCGCCCAAAGCTAAGTCGAACATCATGACAGAAGAGTTGTGGAACAGCTGTGGGGTACCAGCGGACGAGAAGAGTTGGCCTCTGAGGTTACCTTACCCAGGGTACCTTAAAAATCTTGGTTGGTAGGGAGATGTACAGTACCTACCTAAGTTGGTGCATCCTTTCTTGCAGTCGGCCTCGACAGGAGTAGAATGGTTTCTTGCCGGTTTGCATTACGGTTGACTTGACCAGTTCGCTACGTCGGTGCAGACCGGTAGGAGACGGTTCGATGACCACACGAAGTCAGACGACCAGCAATACAAGTGAAATAATACCTGTATACATTTGTCTTATATCTCTCGGCCTCCGACTTCGAGATTGGTGGCCAAGCGCGCCGAGTACACGATTTCTCCAGACCGAGACCACACTGATCAACGCATTTACCACTGCAGGACCTGGTCTGAAATTCCCTGGCTCGGCTGGGCTCGAACGTCCCATCCGATATGGCTACTGTCATTAAGGTACCTGACACATGAAGGTATAAACTGAGAGAGGTTGCAGCGGAGGTGTTACGACCGGCCGCGCTCGGCGCGTGCCGGACAGTGCGAGACCCTTTCTGACAAAGCCGCGCCTGACAAAGCGCCAATTACGATGGAAGCGCCATCGAACATTCGATACCATAGCGTATCGCGGTGACGCCACCGGTCGGACACCTAAGTTATTAGGCCTTTTAGGCCTTTACTCCTCAACATAAATCATCCCTACGTACATTACCTACCTTGGAGAGCATACTCTAACCCCTAGCTCTTGAATCCGAACTCTCACTGCTCGCATCATAACCGCGCGTTGTTTCTCCCACGTCAAGTTCAACGCATACTTTGGTACACCACCTGCATTACCTTAGCTTGTTCTACCCTGCGCAACAACTGTTAAAAGTGTACCTGGCTCTCGCCGCATCGCACGATCAAGAGCTGCAAGGAAAGAAAGACACCATGGCAGACACCGAGCCTACAGAAGTACCGAGGCCTTCGTCGCCTCTAGAAGACGACCAGAACGAAGCAATCGAAGAAGATCTCCCCGTCAAGATAACCATCAAGTTCACGCCCCAGAACTATACCTCAACGCTATCTTTCGCTGGAGACGCAACCCTGGACGAGCTCATAATACAGTTAGACGAGCTCTGGCCAGAGTACGACTGGTCTCAAGCTAAACTAATGCTCTCCGCCCGCCCACCAGCTGGCATCAAGCCCCCAAAGACCCTCCTCCGCGCCTCCGAAGACGGACAGACACCCCTGTCACCGTACAACTCCACAACCCTCAAGCTGCTCGCCCAGAAGCGTACCGACATCGTGACTCTCGCCATCGAGTCCGCAGCCGCGGCGGCCCGCGAACGCGTGGCTGCCGCCCGTAATGCTCGGCGGCCCCGCACGCACCACGCGCGCCGCGCCCAGGAAGACGCGACCTACACCTTCCACACCCTCCGGCCGCTGGCGTACCTGCCCGGGCCGGAGCGCAGCCTGGCCTTCCTGGAGAGGCTGAAGGACGACGCCGGCATCCGCGCCGCGATGCGGAAGCACAAGTTCAGCGTCGGCCTGCTGACGGAGATGGACCCGGCCGCGTACACGGAGTCGAACCACGAGGGCACGACGAGGATCCTGGGGCTGAACCGCAACCAGGGCGAGGTCATCGAGCTGAGGCTGCGGACCGACGCGGGCGACGGCTACCGGGACTACAAGACCATCCGCAAGACGCTCTGCCACGAGCTCGCGCACAACGTCCACGGACCGCACGACAGGAACTTCTGGGACCTGTGCCACCAGATAGAGCGCGAGGTCGCCACCAGCGACTGGAAGAGCGGCGGGCGGACAGTGGCGGACGCGGAGTTTGCGCCCGAACGGCCCGGGGCGGAAGAAGAGGAGGAGGAGGTCGCAGATCACGGGGGTTGGATCGGGGGGAGCTATGTCCTCGGCGGCGGAGGCGAGAGCGGCAGTACAGGCGGGGGAGAGCAGCAAAGGCCGATGAATCGGAGAGAGATACTGGCGAGGGCCGCGGAGGCGAGGATAAGGAGCATGGCGAATGCGAATGCTGGTGCCCACAAGGATGATGGATCGAAGAGTGGAAGTGGCACTCGTGGCGGCGGACAAGGCTCGTCATGAGAGTGTGGTGCTTGGCGCTTGGCTGGGTTTTGCTGGATTGGCGCTGTGTAATGGATATGGAGCCCTCGAGCGTCTATCCTATCGTTATGACTTTTCATGATTATTCGCGTTCTGGGGCTTTTTTGGGTTGTTTAGGATTCACACATGCAGACATACTTTGGTTCCAGCGACTGGATATCTACCCAAGCTAGATATCTACGCTTAGCTATCTAGCTTCATACCTCTACCTCTTCCTCTTGACTTGACCGGACTATGCACAGGACCCAATACGCTGTCGCTTATTCTCTCCTCTAAATGCATCTTCCAAAACCGGTCCTGGTGTTTGAGTGTTGGCAGTGGTTAACCTGGAAATGGCAGCATCGGTGGTACGTACTATTTATCTCCACTTAATTTTCACTTTGAGAATTCCCGGTCGAGTCAGGCAGTGGGTGTCCTTCACCTCAAATGGCATATCTCAACGACAAATATCCGTTTCTGCACAATGAAACAATAGCGACAACCAAGTCAAATTTACGGTTGCTAAGAGGGAACAGAGGATAAGGCAGGGCAGGGATCCGGACCCATCCCAAAAATGCCGTTCGACGATGACGACACTCCAACGGCCGCCCCGGTGGTGAGCGCCGCTGGGGCCGCGGTCCCTGAAGAACTGCCATCGACTGAAGAAGCACTGGAAGAGGAGGCACAGGACTTCCGATTGTTTGCGTCCATGCTCAAGAAGAAGGCCGTCTCGGCACAGACTATCCGGAAGGGAGAGAAGGATTTTGAGAGCCACGGCACCAAGCAGCAGGAGTATGCGCTCGAGCAGAGTCGAAGGGCCATGGAGGATGTGCTTGGGTACACGAGGGTGTATACCTCTGGTAACTGGCTGAGAGCGTGGTATTTCCCTGATCATTTTGTCGGGCTGCCAGAGGAGGAGGAGGAGGAGGGTGCTGGAGCGGTGGACGGTGACGAGAAAGACCGGAGAAGAGCTGTCAATGCCAGGGAGAGAGTTGTTGTTGTTGATGGCGATCTGGGAGTTGTGAGCAAGACACATGGACGAGTTGTCACCGGTCAGGCAAAGGATGCGGTTGCGAAGGACAAGACGTGGTTACTGCCTGAGGAGGCCCTGTTTCTCATTGAGCGGGGGAGTCTGGATCTTTGGTGGCCCGTGAGAGGGCTGGACGTCATCTTTCCTCCAGCGGGGCCTGAGAAGACACAGGGTTTAGAAGGGGAAGATGACGAGTACGACCTGGGACTGCCTCTAAGTCTCCAGGCTGCCTACTCGCTGCTTATTGGCAGTGAGGGCGAGCGGGGGAAGATCACGTTACAGAAGTTCCAGGTGTACTCGAACCTCAAGCGGTTGGGATACAAGGTGTTGAGGGCCCCAGCACCTTCCTCCGAACCATCCTCGGTCCATACAGAGCAGGCCACCTCGGTATGGCAGTGGCTCTTCTCCCTCATCCCTACATCCACTTCTCGTCCCCCAGCCTATGGTCCTCTCGTCCGACCAGGCCTATATCGCTCTTACAGGCCCATCTATGAGCAACTCAATCTTATCCCGCGACACACTCCGTCATCTCAACCATCATCTCCCTGGCCTACGCAAGACCCCTTTCAGATCCACTTCCACGTCTGGAAGTCCAGCACCACATTCTCCAAAACGCGACCACCGCCTCCGGATTTCTACCTCTCCATCGTCGATGCACAGGAGTCGAGCGTGCCAACGCTGGAAGAGATGACCGCACTGATCGACTCCTCGCCGTTCGCGCCACCGAAGGAGGAGTGGAAGGGCCCTGGGAGGCTGTATGCTAGGCTGAAGAACGGACACCGAAACGTGATTCTAGCTGTGGTTGATCACGGCGTTGTCAACTATCTCAGGCTTGCCGAGGCGGCTTTTGCAGAGGAGGAGCTGTTTCCTAGGTTTGACTGGAAGCAGGGCCCTCGAGGTGGAAAGGGAGGCGGTGGCCGGGGAGGAGGAGGACGGGGAAGGGGTGGAAGAGGCCGTGGGAGAAATGGGAGGTGATGTGTTGGTCGCGTCTTCTGGTGAGAGGCAAACATGCGTGGAATCACCACTTTGGTGATCAGGGACGTGGCTGGGATGTGTACAATCGGCACAGCAATTCGAGACTCACTCTTGCTGGAAGATATATATTAAGCTTCTCTATGCCTTTCGAAATACTGCAGCTCTTTCTATTTGAGCTCAGGTCTCGGTCAAAAAGTCGTAGGTCAGGCGTTGAACTCTAAACGTCATGCACCTAGAAGACGCTTCGGCTCGTCCTTCTGCCTCGTTGATGGCAACTGGGCGCATCCGCCATGCCTTTCCGTGATCACATAGTGTAGTATATACCTGAGGCAAAATAAACATCGGCCACAAGGTAACCGGCATGTTTGATATATTCATACTAGTTGATGCTGGAGCATATCATCCAGGTTCTTCCACGACGGAATCATTGTGTAATCCGGCTGAATGGATCAGTCGTTGAAGTGGCATCGACTCCCAGCAGTCTGTGGTAGTGTATTGATTAGCACATGGGCCAAATGCGCCTGGACGTCGCCGGCAGCGATAGCTTTGACTTAACTTTTAACCTCGACTACTAATTTTCCGCTGTTCACTCCTCACTCTTCACCTAAGGTACTCCTTGCTTGAGACTGGAGGTAGTACCTTACCTTACCTGCCTCCGACGGTGAAACAGAAGTTTATCTCTGCTACCTCGTTCCCCTCCATTTCTTCCTCTCTTTTTTGCAGCTATTAGCCAGTGAGTTGTTTTGTCTCAGTACCTACCACGATAACATTCGACGCAATTCTTGTCTCACCTCGCACAATTGAACAGTCGCAGGCCTTTTCCAGCCGGTGCCAGGATTCTGAGCGGTAATTTTTGGCTTGAGTCTGCAGACGGCTTTGGTGCTTCTGCGCTTTTCCTGTGAACCATCTCGAAATCGACGACCCGACTCACAATACTAAGACAACAATCACTCAGTCAAACTGGCAGCGATCGCCAACAACCTTGACATTTCCCGTGCAAACTTCTTTTCTCCTCTACCATTGTCACATCCTCAATCACTTCAGTACCTTGGCCCAGTTATTCTTCTGTTTTTCTGTCAACAAGGTATTGTAGGTCATGACGGACTTGTTGTCGCCCGCCAGCCAGGACGTCGCCGTCGACCCCTCGAGGCCAGCCACTCCAGCTGACACAGTTCCGCCCGAGGCTCATGTTGGGTCCACGAGCCAGGAAATGGAAGTCAATACCGACAATTCAGTCAGGTCAGTAAGAAAATATGTTTATGTCCTTTGTGAATCTCGAACCTCGGCCACCCTTTCGTCTGGCATAGGGTCGGTACGAGCTGGTGACGTACTGCCATGTACCCGGTTGTCCAGCTCTTTCCCTCCTCATTTAGGCAACCCCTTTCCAACAGAGTTTTTCTCTGTCTTTTCCTTTCCTTATCATTTTAAACAAAGTCCCATGCTTTTTCTAGTTGCCTCGAGAATTCCTGGAGCAGCGTGACCCTGAGTCTGGGTAAGGCATAGGAGGAAATAGGCTTGTGGAACCAGAGGTTTCGTCCTTCTCTACACTGTGCACACATCTCATAACCAACCCGAATCCGTCTAGCGGCTATAACAAACACTCGGATTCGCACCTACTTGTCACCTTCGCTTTATTTCACTTGCTCCCATGATTTCAAAATACCAAGGCTCTCTGAACTCGCATATTGGAGGTGGTCTCAGCGCTATGACTGACTGAATCTACAGCAATACCTCCTCGTCCAGAGGCACAGGTAGCTCCCAAACCTCTAGTCCGGGTCCAGAGGACATGAAGACAGATCTCGACAGCTCTGCCCGTGAGAAATCCAAAGTCGCAATTGTGAACGGACAGGAGAATCCCAAGTCTACTCCTGTCACCAGGAACGAACCCGAGGACGAGATAGTGGTTGGCACCCGGACTAAGAAAGCTCCCCGCGGCCTTGACACTGCCGAGACTTTGGAGGAGCAGGCGAAGCTTAGCACCAACGAGACCACAGACGAAGGGCAGACCAGACTTCGGCTGTTGAAGCGGAAGCGAAGAGGGGTCACACTATCTGTGGCGCAGGAAGATGAGACTGACGAGGAAGAAGCACGCCCAGTCGGTAGCCGCACAGTGAAGCTTCGACTAGTAAGTCGTGAGAACATGGAGACGCCTGCTAAGAACCCGTCGGAAGATCTCGCTGCTTCCGACAAGCCGGTTACTCGCCGGTCTTCCCTGAACGGCGAAAGCCACAATGCCCAGCTTCAGCTTGTCAACCGGGCAATGGTACCATTAGATGCACCTGTCCGACCTGTCCTTCGACAGCCCAGAGCCAAGAGGCAACGTCTTAGCACCAATCCGGCAACTTACTCACCAATGGACATCTCCGACAGCGAGCTATCCGAGGCTCCTAGCCCCAAACATGCTCCTACCGTTGCCGCTCCTCCGGTGGCTGCCGCTCCGCAACAAGAGCCCGAGGGCCAGCCGGCCGGCGACAAAACACGGATCCTGCTTGGATACTGGAAGCACTCCAGCGAGCAAAAGCCGGAAGACAAGCACGCCATCATGGGTGTTCTTGGCCATAACAACCAACTGCGCCCGCGCCTGGTCAAGGCAACCCGCGATGGTCGCATGCTAATCGGCAACCACCCCCCCGGAGCCGGCGCCGTCTGGCGGAACTGGGACGAGATTGAATTCGAACCTCACATCCGCCATCTCACCCGTGCCCAACTCAAAGAGTACGTCCGCATCCGTCAGCGCCAGAAGGAAGCCGGCGAGACGCCCCAAGATGAAGCCGCCAACCTGGCCGCAGCCGCCAAAGGCGCCGAAGCCGCCATAGAAGCAGGCGATCAACCCTCCGTCGCCGACTTTGTCGAGCCCAGTACTGCCGCCGCCACCGCCGCTACCGCGGCTGCCTCTGCCACTCCGGAGGCCCAGGGGACCGTCCAGAAGCGGCGAGGGCGCTTGCCTTCTGTCCTGCTGCGCGACACCAACCGACCCAAGCGAACGCCGACGGTAGAGCAGTTGAATGCCCGCGCCCAGGAGCAAGTCGCCAAGGCGGAGATAATCCAGCGTCGGAACAGTCAGCGGGTCTCGAACGCTGCCGCAGCGGCAGCGGCAGCAGCAGCAACCACGCCTGCCCCAGCAAGTGTCGTAGCCCCGCCCCCGACACCCCTACCCCCCGGCCCCGTCGACGCCCACACCAACCGCCGCGTGTTCGAGCACGCCGTGGGCGGCATGCAGCGGAACTGGACTGCTCAGGCCGAGGCTGCTGTCAGGGACGGCGTGGACGACGCGAAGGTGTACCTGGGCACCAGGTATGAGTTCAAGCGTTCGGGGGATTTCCAGGGAATGTATGCGGCTCCCGGGACGATTATCACTATAGGTGACGAGGACTATGTCGAGAACCGGGTCCTGAGGAAGGTTGGCCGACGGTTTTCGAACTAGGTTCTGAATCGACATTATGGAGCGACAGTGGCTGCTGGGGTTGTGAGCTTTCAGTCGACTACTGGTTTCGCACTGGTGGTGCATTTTTTTTATCATGGAGGACTGGCGTTGCATTGCTTGTCTTCTGAGACTACGGATTCATTTCGAATAGGCTTTTCTTTCGATACCCCCTTTTTCATTTATTTGGAGTCCACTTGACAGGCATGAGCCACGGCAGTCTCAGACCCAGGCTTGGAGACCCTCAATTGGTGGATCGATGGATAATGGTAATGATGCATCAAAACTCAGGGGGTGGATGGTGATGGTGGACAGAGGACGGGGTGGCTTGTACACTACCACGCGGTTGCATATTGCCAATCCAGGTGGAGGACCATGAGAAACAGGGGACACTAAATAGGACACGGGATCGGACTTCAAGGTTGAGATAGTATCGAACTTGGACCTTCTAATAGATTTGAATGCACTTACACCTGCTTCTACTGGTTGTGCATTGGTTCGCATTTGGGGTGTAGTGATTTTCACATTCATCAGAGCGTTGCAAGTGTAGGTAATAGGTTAGTTGCCATTTTTTGGCCACCTCTACTGTATAAAACCTAACAAACAAGGGATATAAAGTAGCCCGAAGATATCAAGTCCCACGCCAACCTAAAACAATTCCATTGAGGAGGTATCTAAGCGGCCACTTCGCCCCCCTTTGGGACCTCCGCGTCCTCACTATAGTTCTCGGTCTTCATGTCCTTCAGCCCCAGGTCCTCCTCCTCCTCCTCCGTCCTCTCATACTCCTCGACCGTCATCTGCTCGTCCGGCTCGCCCGGGTTATCAGCCAGGCTCTGCACGTAGCTAGCCGCCAACGGGTCGGAGAGGATAACGGTGAACTCCGTCTCGCCCGCGACAGCCTTGTCCAGGTTGTCAAAGAACACTGTCCACCTCTTCTTGTCGTCCTCGGCCAGACCGTCGTGTCCCGTGCCGGTCTCGAAGATCTGACTCTTCAGATCATCCCTCACCTGCGTCAGCAGACCCTCAACGGTGGTAAACCGCCCGCCCAGCGTGCCCGGGTTGACGCTGAGGTGCAGCTCCGGGCACTCGAGCGCGCAGCTCTCGCTCTTGAGGATGTCTCTCGCCAGATCGTGGTTGTTCTTCACCCGCAGCGTGATCCTCCTACCCAGCTTCGGTATCTCGCCTCCGGTCTTGACGTCGTTGGACTTGTACCCGCAGTCGTCGCACGAGGTGTTCATCAGCACCACCTGTCTGAAGTGCGGGATGTCCACCATCTTCATGTTTGTCGTGCAGGGGTGCATGCAGCCCGGACAGTGGGAGGGGAACTGGTAGACCTGCTCTGTCACGGCGTTCTCGTCGTCGTCGAAGCCGGTGGTCATGCCGCCGGTGGTGGTGGTCCGCGTGTCGGCTAGGCCTAGCATCTCGTTCTGCTCCGCCGTGCGGAAATACTCGCGCTTCTCCCACTTGCCGACGCCGTCGCGTGGGTCGGGCGCGATGAAGCTATTGCCCGCCGGGTCGTCGATGGCCACCCTGAAAGGGAAGGTCTGGCCGGCGAGCATCGCGCGACCTTTGTCGATTATGTCTTGGACCTTGGCCGCTATCTCGGGTTGCTGCTCGCGGCGGGCGCCTTGGTTTGACTCGAGATCGTCGATCACGGTGGTGAGCAGACCCTCGATGTTTGTGAGTTGACCGCGGCCTGGAGGTACCTCGACGTCGAGCTCGATGAACTTGACCGTCGCCGTGTCTGATTTCACGACCTGGCGCTCGAAGTCGGCCATGTCGAAGAGGCGCAGCTCGTACCGCGCGCCCTTGGGCTGGACCTGGTTGGCGGCCTGGATCTCGTTGTTCTGGAAGCCGCAGTGGTCGCAGTGGAAGGACATGAGTATTATCTCGCGGAAGTATGGGATTGCAGTTAAGAGGAGTCGGGTCACGCCATTCTTGCCGCAGTTCATGCAAAGGGACTCGATCTGCTCAACGAGGCGCTCATCGTCGTCGTTATCGGCTGCAGTGCCATTTGTGTCGGAGGGAGCCGCCTTCGAGGCGAGCTGCTCGACCTTCTGGCCGATAGGTTCGAAGTGTGAAGACATATGGAGCGGATTTCGCGTGTGCGTGGTCAACTTGGTGCTAAGTTTCTCAATGCCAAAAGCTTTAGAAATCCTGGGGGGAAAGTTGCGTCAGAAGCATTTGAAGGCATTGATAGAGGGGCAACATTTTTTGGTGTTGCGGGGCAGAATGACCAAGCAGTTCCGTCTGTTTCTTATCTTATCAGTGACATTCTGGGGAAGTTTTTGGAGACGACTCGAAGAGACTCGAAACGGCCGGATTCAAGATGACAGGCCGATCGATTTGGGCTTTCATTTCTTCATGAAATCCGAGAGACTCAAGCCTAATCCCGATCTCGCACCGCTGCTGCCGGTCTGACTCTGGCTCAGGAGAGCTTGGAGCCCAGCTTTACGGCTCTTTGCTCGCTTCTTGCTGTTCGCGTTGGCGCTTGGAGGCTGTTTGGGTGTCTCGGTAGTAGTCTTGTTGATCTTCATAGCAGACGGTTTCTTCCTAGAAATAGGATCTGGAGCGGCGAGTCGGACTCTGGTGTATCTGCCGCAGGTTTCGCATGTAAGCACTTTGGACGGCCCTGCCTGAGTGTTCGACTTGGAAATCGGGCGAGCATTGTGAACCGCAGACGCGTGCCTCTTTTTCGTGCTCGTGCGGTGCGAGGCTTTCTTGGTCTCGAGCTTCAGTGTGCTATTCTGGCCCAATATCATGATGCGACCGCAGGCTGCACAGGCATGCTGCAACTGCGTAGCGGATTGTTCGAGATCGTTGGCCAACATCAATCCATTCCGCTGTGTCACGAGATATGCCGACGTCTCCGGTGCCGTGAAAGCAAGTAGATGTGCCGCATCGGTCATGTATTTCAAATGCGTTGCCGTTTCAGAGGCGCTCATCGTGACGGCTTGTTGTGTCGAACAATGAGAATGAAGCCTTGAAATTGGGAGCTGGCCAAAGATAGCACAAGTCAAGGCATAAATATTCAAGGGTTAGGGTTTTGCATGTGCGGCAGGACGACACTCACGACATGCCACAGCAGCTTCACACCCGGACTGTACTCAGAGGAGGCTGTAATTCTGCTATTGCTTAGACAAGCTCACGATCGCTTGATATCCCATTTCAAGTCCTTGATGCTGACTTCCTCACCACTCTTCTCGTCGTAGTCGAACCAGTCGCCGTCCTGAAGCTCGATGCCCGCGAATTTTGTGCCCGAGTCGATACCTTCAGCGAGCCACTCGCCCTCGGGGTGAAACTCTGTGAACTCCAGACCACGGCAGTCGAACTGTATGATAGGTTTGGCCTTGGGCTGATCAGCCTGCTCATAGGGTGTCGGGGCAGCTAAGATCGTTGCCGAAGATTCTCTCTTGCAGTTCTTGCACCTCCAGACGAAGTTGGCTTCTCCTCGGCTCCCGCTCATGTCGTTTGTCTCCTATAACTAACTGTTAATATCCGTCACCGTATGAATGAGTAGGGTAAGGCATATGTCCTACAAAACGGCTGACTGAGACCGGCTTTGGGTGAATCTCTCGGCATGATGTGCACTGGACCTTGAATGTGTACCAAAATGGAGTCTCCTGAGTGTCTTTGGGGCGCAGGTTTGTGACTCTGGAAGCACTTGGTCAGATATGACCCAACTCTACTGACATTTTCTTCCCTTCTGGAGTGATGAGTGACGATTGAAACCAACGTACCCTGTAAGCTCCGCGGTCAAAACTAGAGAATACATCCTGACGTCGAGTTCTGTATGTGCTGTCTCGGCACAAATTTGGGCAGCTTTCCGATTTCGTATTGTCACCTCTTTTATGTTCCGGTCTCTTTCGCACGCCGTGGAAGCTGAAAGTGATCGCTTTAAGATACCTATGTTTCCATTGTAGACAGAGAGCGCCAGACGCTGGTCGAGAGCCCCCACTTTCTGAGATGCCTGACCGGTACGTACCTGCAAGCTCTCTAAACCTGAGTCAGCCGATTCGGTTTCCCCCAATTGGCGAATGAAATTGACGACCTACAGTGGTACGACTACTATGTACCACGAGAGTGCTCTCCTTGCGGCCAGCTCAACGACACATCACGACCGGCCGCCGGACGATATGATCCTACAATGCACATCATCTGGTCAAGGGCTGCTCAGACCCGTGGCTGCCACTGCCGGCCATGTGCGAGAGCGGCTTCAATACTTGCCAGACAATCGGTGACCGCGACGAGACCAGCCCGCCAGAAAGTCGCACCGAGCCATATCTTTGCAGCTTGCTACTCGGCCGTTACCGACACTGCTGCCGTTGCTGATGCTGCATTGAAGGATCAGAGGCGGAAAGAGTTGGGCAGCGAGATCGAGGATTCGCGCGATAAACTAGCCGTCCTGTTGCAGCAGGCGCCTGTCTACGACCCGAAGCGAACTCTCGACCTCCCCTTCGTCTTGCACAATACCGATACGACACCATTGGGCGTATACGAGGCTATCTCTTCGATATGTGTCAAGCCAATCCGTCTATTGAGGGAAGCCAGCAGGCGAGGGAATCGAGCGTCAGATTTAAAACCTCTAAGGAAAGATCTGGATATCGATGAGGAGTCGGAATGGTGGAAGACCCAGCCCAGCCGCATGGACGAGGTCGAGAAGATGATAGTTGAGGAGGAGATGCTCGGATCGAACTCTCACCGGGAACCTACGAACGCACATCAGTTCTCAAGAATACGCAAAACCATGAACAGCCTGGTGGATCGGCTCCTGGTCGAGACGTACAGGGCGCCGGATGGGACACCGCAAACGCCGGATCTCTTGGAATCCGCCTGGAACAATATTCGAATGCTCAGATCTAGCGGGTATCCAAACTATCAGCACTCTGACCTGGACCCCGCGGCGGCTGTAGAGGCCAGGCGTAACTGGAGCGCCGTGACCAGGAATATCTTCAGGGACTGGAAATCCCTGAAAGAACACTTTCTCGAGATATCTGGAAGAGATGGCCGGATCGTGAACCCGGAACACGCAGCCATATACAGGAGGAGGCGCGAGTACTTCGTTGGCAAGATATGCCACAATCTGCTCATTGCTCGATTCGCGCCCGGCATTTACAACTACAATACTCTGATATCCGGTTTCAACAGGGTAGGGGAATCCCGCTTTGGTCGGACAGTCGTCTACACTTTACTTTTCCGTGACCGATTGATACCTACGCGCATGACTACCGTCTCTCTGCTTCAGCACTATAGTCAGGGTAACATCGTCGGATTTTATAACATCCTTCGCCGGATAACGGGGGATGACTCCCGCGGTCTTCTTATCCGCCGCAAACCGGTAGAGGATGTGAGGGATGATCGCCTACTCTCTCGCTGGGCTCAAGAAGCCGACGTCGTGGTTGGCGACGGGTTCGTGACTCAGCGTGCGGAAGTCGACGAAGCCATCCTCGAGGCCATATTGGACGGCCTCATCGACTTTCGGCTCGTGCGACATGCGACAGCGGTATTGGGCGCCTGCATTCGCGAAGGTTGTGCTATAAGTTCCAAGTATGTACGCCGAGTCGTCGCCCTGTGTGTGGCTCAGGTGGACAGGGTAGCCGCTGTCGAACTCTTACGGATCTTCCTACATGACGTCGAGAAAATCCGACCCATAATCACAGCGAGCACTCCAGATCGGCCCCAGGCCCTACCAAGGAGCCTACTCCGGCTTACCCAGATTTGCGATGGTAGCGCTGCCCTACCAGTGCTCGCACAGCCCACAGAGACGCAGCCCGCCACGTTTCCTCACAACTTGGACTGGAGCTTTCGAGTTGGCTACTTAAGAACGGCTTTATGGACAGCCTTTGCGGAACAGTGGGTGGACGATATAGCGTCATGCGCGAAGTCGCTAAGAACCGCACTCGACTCGCGTCCTATGGAGGAGGACTGGCTGGACAAGATATCCACAAGGATGGAGAGGATAATGGAACGACGTCAGAAGGAGGAAGCCGAGAATTGGAAATACCAGGCACTGGCGAGAATCGACTTGATAAGGACGTTGTGCGAAGTCAACGAGTCCAAAATCCTAGGCTTTGAACATGAGATGGTTCGCACACTGTTGGGGCATCCGCTAGAAGATGACGGATACGATTGTCGTACGGACAGGCGCCTACTACCCGAGGAGCGTTTGCAGCTTCTCTGCCGCAGCAAGATTTACAAGATCGTGAAAGGCCAGACGGTGGTCGATACCTTTTATGACATCGCGAAGGAGCTGGAGGAGAAGACAAAAAACATCCTTTTCGACACACTTCCCGACGAGGAGCGACTGAACCTATGGAAGCAGCGGCAGAGGCGCGGTCAGGTTCTCGCAGTTGGCCCGCTCCTGGAGCACTGGTCGCGGTTCCTGCATGTCCCGTCACGACGAGGGGAGGAAGCAGAGGTTGGTCTGCCGAAATGCACCTCTTCATGCATTGAACACACGGGGAAATCATTATCGCACAGAGACGGAGAGCATCGAAGAGCATTCTTTGAGAGCAGCGAACTGTTAGGTCATGTAAAGATACCAATACCAGCTGCATAGATTTGGGGATGTCGACACATTGTATAGATACGAAACACCGGCAACGGGGGTCGATTCGGAGGTTCGACTCAGGGGCTGGACTGTCCTTGCCATGTATATAGCATTTCCTCCAGACATGGACTGGAGTTGGCGATCTGGATCACGGTATCATACAGGACATATGTGTAACAAGGCGCAGAATGGGCACCTTGAGAATGAACAGCGTGGAAATATTATCCACGGCACTGTTGCTTTCATTCGGGTTTACTGAGCCACTGTCAAATGAAATCAATTCGCAACTGAACTCGACTAATCCAGCCATGCTACAGTACCCAAAAGTAGAGTTGGTACCTTGTTACCCTCCCTTACACAGAGCCTCCATCTCACGTCACTTGACCGTCCTGGCACAGGGCTCTTGGATCGCTAGCGCATTAAGGGTCCAGGTGGTCTAGACTAATCTGCTGTTCAACAGATCACGGGTCGTGCACGACTCGTCACATTCTTTAAGCGGTGAATGGAAGAAATTGCCACATGTCGGCATCGGTATTAGCTTCCCGGTGCTCCAATCCCGAATCTGAGCCTAGTCACAGCAACCGCTGCAAGAATTATTGTATTTTCCTCTCATCCATAGGTGTAGGTACTGTCATCATGTCGGAAGCATGACTGACAGTGGAGGGGCGGAAGAGAGCCTCGGGAGCATCCAGTTGAATCTGAGGAACCAATCCATGGGCGCCACGAGGCCTCTGATTCGCTGGCTTGCGTCAGTGCATGCGGCTTTATCCCTCTTTAGCACATAAACCGGGGACGCGCCCCACCCTCCGAACCCTGAGCTTTCCGTTCACCAACAGTGACCACCATGGCAGGCGCGATCCATTTTTAACCCATATTAGTCCCCTGCCTCTATCGTCATATGCTGAATCAAAAGTGAATCTCTTGGACAACTATTGATTACAGTCGGAAACCTTTTCACTCAACCTCCAAGCTCTTACTGTTACTTCTCTTTTCCCAATGGCTCCCACGTACTACGAGACTGCCGACGCTCAGGACTTATCTGGGTTATCTTGATTCGACCTCCGTTGAGCCCTGAACCGCGTATATTCAACCTAAACCGTTATTCGAGACGCATCTTCAAGGATATCATATCAGCAACATGCTGTCGCACGATCTACTACAGGTTGCTAAATGAGAAATTATTCACTGCTCAGCTAGCAGATTCGGCGGTCATATCTACTCGGCCACACATCTCTTGACGTATCCCCTCATACTTACGCCCATATCACCACACCATATTGCCCTCCTGATTGATAGCTTCTTGACAGCATGAAGTTCGGAAGGAAGTAAGTGGAGCTTTACCGGAATTCATGGATACCGGACCACACTAAACGCTACGCAGTCTCCCGCGTAATCAGGTGCCCGAGTGGGCTGCCTTCTACATCAACTACAAAGGGCTCAAGAAGCTGGTCAAGGCAGCTGCTGAGACATCCAAGCATGGGGAAGAGGTGGATCTTGCAGGTGGGAGATCTCTTCGCTCCCGAGTGATGACAGTCAAAGACCAGGAGCGACATAGCCTAACCCACTGAAACAGAGTTCTTCTTTGCCTTGGATCGGAATCTCGAGGATGTTGACAGCTTCTACAACAAGAAGTTTGCCGAGGCCTCCCGTCGGCTGAATCTCTTGCAGGACAGATACGGCCGCACACCAGAAGTCGTGTCTCACCTGGATCAAGATGAGATCGAGGAACTTCTGGGCGCGCTCCTGGAGCTGCGCAGCCAGTTCAGGAACCTTCAGTGGTTCGGTGAAATCAACCGGAGGGGTTTCGTCAAGATCACAAAGAAGCTTGACAAGAAGGTCCCCGATGCTGCCACTCAGCATCGCTACACATCCACCAAGGTCGACGTGCGGCCGTTCGCCAAGGACAACACCATAGCTCAGCTCCTCTCCGAGATCAACAAGTGGCTTTCCGTCTTAGGCGAGGCCCAACATGAACACCTGGACGACGACAAATCCGAACGGTCCGCTCGCTCCCTTGGACGTGCTTCTGCAAAGGCTATGCTTAGTATCTCTCCTGCATTGTTGGAGAAACTCGAGCAGGCTATCCGAAACGACGATGTTCAGTCTCTCCAGGACGGAATAGCAGAGGCGAATCTCGACCTTACCGAGCCACCTGCACAAAGGATGCTTTTGACTCTCCTTCAACGATCCATCTCCTCCCGTGCAAGAGCTACTCTGGCTTATCTACTCCGGAACATCCAATCTTTGGATGAGCCGGATGACATCAACCACCGCAACTGCGTGCACAGGCTGGTAATCCATATCGGTCGGAGTAGGACCGCCTCCATGAAACTGAAGCAGACCGACGCAGAGCCCAACTCATACCCATTTCCGGGTACCGCGCAGTACGCTCAGCCTTACCTCACCCCTGCCACAAGTCCCCTTCCTCTGCCGCGGACAAGCAACTTGACCGAGGCGAACATTCTCGGGAAGGACGACGAAGCTGTTCAGACGCTTATCTACCTCTTGGACAACATGCAGCCGCAGCAGAGGGAGGCGCTGCTCTCAAAAGATGCGTTTGGCCGGCTGCCACTCCACTACGCGGCACAGTTCGGGTTCGTTGTCGTATGCCAACTACTCATGAAAGCGATGCAGGACTGGGGTCAGTTTAACGTTCAGAATGGTATAGATGCGCCCGAGTGGCAGGACAAGGATGGCAATGCGCCTCTTCATCTGAGTGTGATCGGAGGCAATCCCCTTACCACGCAAGCACTGCTTATGGGAGAGAACTGGCAAGGCGTCAGCGAAGAGAAGGCCAAGATGCGGAAGTCTATCTCGCAGTCCAGCGCTGTCTTGGCCATTGCTACGAAGTCGAACTTCAAGGTCATTGTCAAGATGCTGGTCGATGCTGGGGTGGATATCAACTGGCAAAACCATGCTGGCGAGACCGCGCTACATATAGCCGCTAGAACTGGACATGATGAGTGCGCAAAGATCCTGCTGAAGGGCAGGGCTGATCAGAAGGCCGACCTGGAACTCACGGAGAAGAATTTTGCATGGACACCGCTGCATATAGCGGCCGTGGATGGACATCTTTCTGTCGCACAGCTCCTGGTCGATGCCGGGGCAGATGTTGACAGGCTGGACTCTTCAGGCTGGACGGCGACGGAACACGCGGCCCTCCGGGGTCATCTTGCCATCGCACGTTTACTTGCTGCTCATTCTGTCCATTCTGTGGAGGAGACGCAGACGCAGACGCAGACGCCGAGCTCAGACGAAGACAAACCTTTGACGAGAGGCTCGTCGCCTCCTACAGAATACACGTCTCTCGGGGACCGCACCTCCAAGTCCAACGGTTCTTCTCGTCCCGCAGATCCGGTTAAGACCTTTGGCCACAGGTACTTGAGAAACGAGAGCCTCGTGCTGGTGAGCTTAGGATCCATGGACATGAGAAAGAAGGTCGAAGCCGTCAAGCTTGAGAGCGTTCCATTGAAGGAGGCTCACACAACCCGGCTGGATACGGCCCTCTCTGTGGCGGTGTCGGCGAGCGGCGCGCAGGGCGAACCGACTATCATCGACCTTCCGGCCCATGAGAACATATCTACAGAGCCGATTGTATTTACGACCACGGACATCAACAAAGTGAAGCTGCTCTTCGACATCGTCCCGACCTACTCTGGCAATATCAAGGATAAGATAGGCCGCGGCGTAGCGCTGCTATCAAGCGTGCGACCAAGCATGGGCGCCAAGCGGATGAACCTGCAAGGCGATGTCTGCATTCCGATCATGGGCGCCAACCTCGAAGTGATCGGCACCGTCAACTTCAACTTCCTCGTCATAACACCCTTCTCCCACCCGAACATGGAAGTCACCTCGCGACAGACGTACTGGCGCAAGCTAGAGACCGGGCCCATGGTCATCGGCCACCGCGGTCTGGGCAAGAACATGGCCTCCAGCAAATCCCTCCAGCTAGGCGAAAACACGGTCCCATCCTTCATCGCAGCCGCGAATCTCGGTGCCCAGTATGTGGAGTTCGACGTCCAGCTGACCAAGGACCACCACCCGGTCATCTACCACGACTTCCTCGTCAGCGAAACCGGCATCGACGCGCCGGTTCATACCTTGACGCTAGAACAGTTCCTGCATATCAATCCAGGCTCGTCCCGCTCCGGTACGGGCACGCCTAAAGCCGTCAACCGGCAGATCGCCAAGACCCGCAGTAACAGCCCCGGCCCACGCATGCGGTCCCTGTCAATGGGCTACCACGAGATTGAGCGGTCTAGCCTGGAGGAACGCATGAAACACACGCGCGACTTCAAGGAGAAAGGCTTCAAGGCCAACTCTCGGGGAAACTTTATCCAGGCCCCCTTCGCCACGCTGGAGGACCTCTTCCGCCAGCTACCGCAGTCGATCGGGTTCAACATCGAGATGAAGTACCCCATGCTGCACGAGTCCGAGGAGCACGAGATGGACACGTACGCCGTGGAGCTCAACTCGTTCTGCGACACGGTGCTGAACAAGGTCTATGATCTGGCCGGCGACAGACACATCATCTTCAGCAGCTTCAACCCGGACATCTGTCTCTGCCTCAGCTTCAAGCAGCCGAGCATCCCGATCCTGTTCCTGACCGACGCAGGGAGCTGTGAGGTGGGCGACATACGCGCCAGCAGTCTTCAGGAGGCGATCCGGTTCGCTTCGCGGTGGAACCTGCTGGGGATCGTGGGCTTCGCGGAGCCGTTTGTCATTAGTCCCAGGCTAGTAAGGGTCGTCAAGCAGCACGGCTTGGTTTGCGTGAGCTATGGCACGCAGAATAATGATCCGGTTATGGTTCAGGTATGTACCATGTTCCTTCCCAGGGGCGAGTGTATATGGCGGGGTTGAGTTAACTGACGGTATGAACAGCGCCAGGTGAAGGAGGGGATTGACGCGGTAATCGTGGACAGTGTGCTTGCTATCCGGAAGGGCCTGACTACGCATCCGGGCAAGGAAGAGGTGAAGCCAGAGGCGGCGACGCTGGTGGGGGAGTCGGCGATTGATGAGGGAGAGGAGCTCAAGCAGCGGGTTGGTGCTGCTTCGGGATGAGGACATCTGACGGGGTACGTTTTTGCTATAGAAGGTGCATACATATCTATTAGCGCTGGAGTTGAGGATTGGAAGGTTAGAAACAAGGGTCGGAGTAAGATGTCTTGGCAAGGACAGACATGATTGATGAATAGACACAACCGGTGCAGAGGAGACTCAACCCGTGGTTTGGGTCTAGGGTAGAGCATAAACGCATTACAGCTACAAGGCAAACACATCAACACTGGACTGCTTATGCGTACACAACGATGTCCTTAGCGGATATACGTCACTTATATTCCGACGATTTCATCACAAAGTAGCAATCACATCGAATAAGCCAAGATGCCGGCGACTTCGATAGCAAATATCTTGCGAGGTAGTCCAACAGCAAGACCACGCAGCTCGACACTCCCGGTTTTACAAAGTATCGACACCGGAGAAGCTTTCAAATACGCCCGAATCTATCAGTGTATACCGGTAGCTCGCCTGCTCATAGCATTTTCTTTCTATGGCTTATGTCTTAGGAAGGAAACCGAGCAGGATTGAAAGGGTGACGAGGAATGGGGTGTGCTGGATTGTTGGAAGAGAGGGAGGAGATTAGGTGGCCTCCGACGTAGGGTGGCAAAGACGAATCAGGGAACCAGGACGACGCCTCTGTGGCTGATTTGGTGGAACGACGACGCGCCTGACAGTCAGGACAGCATGGAGAGTTTGGCTCGCACATTGTTGAAGCTACACCACTGACCACGCTACGTATTGACTGATTCATTCGAACAGGCCAGAATTGGGGCTGTGTTGCCTGTGCTGAATGACGGATGAGCGGAATGCCAGAATGCACTGAATGCCAACTGCTCAGGTCTGCTCTACATTTTGCCCCCTTTGGCTTAGCTGGTTTAGCTTGGTCCATGTGCCTCTTCAGCTTCACAGGGGAAGCCTGGGAAGGTGCTTGGGGAGTTCTCCTTAGTTCAGTAATAAATTCAGCGTCCTTCTGTTCCACCTCTCCCTGCTGTTGTGACCACCTCGAGTCACTTTGGCTTGCAATATTCCATTTGTTTCTCATGGCTGTTGCCTGAGTTTGTACACCTCCTAAGCAGTACACAGTAAGTGGTGTTTATTTACTGTTTCTCTACTGAAGGTATGTCCACTATAGAACCGCAGTACGGCAGAGTGATCCCTTCTCAGCCCCACTACTAATTGTCTACTGTGGTACTGTACTCTCTTTGTTCCCCCGGTTGCGGTTTGCGCCTTCCCCGCCAGCACTTTGGTACCTTATCTGATCTCAGCTCTTAGGAACCCCTCCGAATACAAAAAGCTTGAACGATTCCCTCCGTGCCTCCCCCAACCCAACCCAACCCATAAAGCACCACACGGAAACCCGCGCTCTACCTAAGACCGTCTCATCAAACTGTCGTCTCACTCAATGGCTGGCCCCGCGTCACCTGGCGGCAGCGGCCCGACCTTCGGGCCGCCGAACATGCCCCCGGGCTGGATTGCGCAATGGGACGCCAACAGCAAGAAGTACTACTTCGTCCAGCTGTCCACCGGCGTGTCGCAGTGGGAGACCCCTACCGACGCCGCACCGGTCGGCGGCGGCACTCCTGCCCACGCCGTCGAGCACCCGTATGGCACGCCGGGCGGCCAACCGCAGGTCATCACGCATCCTGATGGCACCCAGACCGTTAAGCATCCGGATGGGACCATGGAGCCTATCTTGCCCCCTGGCGCGGACGGCACGAGGGGCGTTGATGGACCTACTGGTGATCGTGGCATTGGGGTGAGTGCTTCTCCCGTCCGGCCCATTATCAACTCTAGTGTCAGCTTACTGACATACATCTTCCGCTTCGCCAGACCGTCCTCGGCAACGCCCTCATAAGTAACTTGTCCGGAGGCAAGCAGTCGCACGGAGGAGGCTCGCACAATTCGAACCCCCTCGGGTCGCTTATCGGCGGGTTGACAGGCTCCAGCGGCCATGGAAGCGGTCACGGGAGCAGCAGCATGGGCGGTAAGCTCGCCGGTCAGATCGTTTCCGGCATCTTCTCTGGTGGCGGAAACAAGCCGTCCGGCTCACAACAGCATAACTATGGGGGCCAGCAGCCACAGAGCTCTCATGGCGCCGCCGGTGGCGGCCTCGTAGGGTCGCTCATCGGTGGCGCGGCGGGCATGTTTGGAGGGAAGCATAACCAGCAGGTACGTGACGCCGAAAGACAGCCTCTATTTACTCAAGCGTTAAAAGCTAATTGCATGTTCCGAAGGGCCAGCAAAATTATGGGTACTCGAACGCGGGCCAGAGCGGTACATACAGCGGGCAAGAACCACCCAGCTCGTACCAGACTCCGTCAGCAGGCGGTTATCAACCACCTCACAACCAACAATCGTCCGGCACGCCGTCATACCACTCTCCCGCACCCAACCAGCCCTCATCAAACCAGTCCTACCCTCCTCCACCAGGCCAGCAACATCAGCAACAACAACAGCAACACAACCCCTACGGCTCAACGCCCTCCTATCCACCACCTCCTGGCCAACAACATCAAAACTACCCGCCTCCTCCGCCCGGCCAACCACCAGCAAATCAGTACGGTGCGCCGTCATACGGAGCACCCCAGCATCCGGGCGGTTATGGGCAGCCGCAGTACTCGAGTCCCGCGGCAGGAGGGTACGGTAACCCGCAGTACCCGCCGCCTCCTGGACAGTCCCCGTATCCGCAGCAGCCAACGTATGGTGGACAGGGCGGAGGACAGCCGTATTCCGGGCAGCCGCATTATTAGATGGACCGTTTGAGCTGTTGAGAGAGGAGTGGTTGTCTTTTATCGGCTTAACGAGTGTAGGACAGTAAGCCGGACTGTCTAGTTTGTGTTGTCTGGATTTTTCTTCTTCTTTTGCGTTGGCGAACGAGAGGTCGTTCATGGTTTTGGAGGAATTGCACCTGTTCTGTTTCCTGAGTGGTGTAAAATGGCAGTGTGTCCGGAAGGGTTTGCGATGGAGTTGTCCATAGTTTGTAGCTGCGTCCTTGTTCTTGTTGTTGTTGTTGTTGTTGTTGTCTCTTGGGCACATATGAGTCTCTTCCGCTGAGGGGTTTGGGGAAAGACGTGGCAATATACTCCCCGCAGATCCTAGAACACAACCCAAGAAGCTCCGAACAAGAGCAAAGTGAGCCACTGCCAGAGTCTACTGCTGCTTCTTCGCCGTCCGGTTTGCCCCGTCACCTTTAACGATATCCCGCAGGAACCTCAGCACGAACTTGGCGACAAAGAAAGAAACAGCAGCCACGACGACGATGTACCCCACGGTTGGCACCAACGAACGCGGCAGCAGGTTCTGGACGAAGGGATCCAGGATAATGTCCACGTCGACAGGGGGCACGTCGCTCATCAGCGTCGCGTTGGTGGTGAAGTAGTCCGCCTTGGCGGTGATGCGCAGGAACAGCACCGAAGCCTCTTTGTCCTCCAAGGCCGGGCCAGAAGACGATGATACCTCGTCATCATCAGACGCCGTCTCCCGTTGACGGCTGTAGGCATACTCGGCCAGCGAGGTGACGAGCTCCGGTGTGTCCCATACCGTGGGGAGGGGATAGGTCTCTAAGGTGAAAGAAGTCGGTTGCTATATACCATATTCAGTCATATGCCTGAGAAAAGGGGTCATGATGAGATGACAGGTAAGAGTGCAGATGAGGTAAGACTCACCGTGGCTGGCCAGCAGACGCGGACCTCGTAGCGCTGGGAGGGTGTGAGGTTGTCTAGTAGGAACCAGGATTCCTGTCCCGCTGGTGCCTTCTCATTTGGGAAGTCGGCGGCCAGTTTCGTTCTCAAGGACCAGGTGTCTGGGGTGAGGACGTCGAGGTGCAGGTCTTGCAGGGTCGGGTGCAGGTGCGGGATGTTGACCGTCTCCGGACCCAGGAATATCGTCTTTTCCACATTCCCTAGACAGGACTGGAAATATAAAGCTGTGAGCAGGAGGTATTTGAACGTCATTGTATGAGATTCGAGGCTTGGGCGATTATGAGCAAAGACTGTGTAAGCTGAAAAACAGTAAGGTACCTGAGTTTGGATGTTGAAGGTCCAGTGGTAGCCCGTCCAATACGGAGAACGACAAGGGTTCTCCACAGCAGCTTCCCCAGAATCACATGCTTACATTTCCCACACTAACACGCTAAGGTAACACCTATCAGCGAACCAGAGCTCGCCGTTTGCATGCTCGCCGTGACGCAACGCCGAGGGAGAGCAAGGGAGCACCCGCCTTCCTGTTCCTGTCACGAGGAAGAGCATTCAAACGAACTTCAAACCATCATACACATTGCCAACATGCCGCCATGCAAACATCTGAACCATCTCATACCAGACTGATTTGGTCTTCTACGTAGATTTCGCGCCTCGATTGAGGGCGCAACGAATTAGCACATCACTCGTCAAGTGTTCGGACCTCCTCCCCTGCCGACACCCCGTTCAATGACATAGACATTCGACACAAACGAATATATCTTACCTCAACTCGTCGGCGCATCCTCACCAGACCACCCTCCCTGAAGACCCAGCACCATGGCGCCAGCACAGTCTAAGCTCGCCTCTCCGGTCGTCCTGCGCGAGCGCACAGTCCGCAACATCATCGCCCAACTGACACAACTCTACCTCGCCCACCGGACCCGCATCTCGCGCGCCGTCTACATCACCCTCTTCCTCGCCTTGATCAACCGCGTCCGCCACGCCATCGCCGACCAGAAGGCGGCGTCCGCACGCGCCGCGGCCAAGCGCGAACACGAAGCCACAGCCGTATTGGAAGATGACGTCGGCGAGGACAAGACGGGCAAGAAGAAGAGGAAGAGGGTCGAGCTGAACCGCGAGTTCTTCCGCTCGCTCCTGAAGCTGCTCAGGATCGTTGTGCCCGGGTGGAGGAGCAAGGAAGCCAGGCTGCTGATCAGCCACAGTTTTTTCCTGGTGCTGAGGACGCTGATCAGTGTCAAGGTGGCGGCTATGGATGGCGCCATTGTCAAGAGTCTGGTCAAGGGAAATGGGAGGGAGTTTTTGGTTAGGATCATATGGTGGATGGTTATCGCTGTGCCGGCAACATTCACGAACTCCATGGTATGTGGTCTTGGTCGAACAATCTCCTCTTTTTTTTTTTTTTTTTTTTTTTTTTGAATGCATCTTGCTGATTTCGTCGCAGTTGTCGTGGCATCAAGCCGAGCTGTCTCTCAAGTATCGGACACGCTTGACGCACCACATACACGACAAGTATCTTTCGCAACTAACCTTTTACGGCATCTCAGCGCTGGACGACAGGATAAAGAACCCGGATCAGCTCATTGCTGTTGACGTCGCCAAGTTCTCGAACAGCCTGGCCGAGTTGTACAGCAATCTGGCCAAACCAATATTAGACATGGTACATTGCGCACTCGACTCTATTGGCCGTGAAAGGGCTGGCTAACTCGACGATAGACAATCTATACGTACTCTCTGTCCAAGAGCGTAGGAGGCGAAGGCGTGGTCTTGATGTCTCTCCTCGTCCAGCTCTCAGCAAACGTCATGCGAGCACTAACGCCGCCATTTGGCAAATACGTTGCCGACGAGGCCCGGTTGGAAGGCGAGTTCCGGTTCCAACACTCGCGACTGATAGACCACAGCGAGGAGATAGCATTATACGCCGGCCACGAGGCCGAAAAGGACACCTTAGACAAGGGCTACTTCACCCTTATCAAGCACATCAACTACATCCTACGACGCCGCTTTTACCACGGCTTCATGGAGGATTTCGTCATCAAGTATTTCTGGGGCGCACTAGGCCTGCTCCTCTGCAGCGTCCCGGTCTTCGTCAAGCTGCCCGGGCATTTGGCCGTCAACATGGGTGACCGAACCGAGAGCTTTGTCACCAATCGCCGCATGCTGCTGTCGGCGTCGGATGCGTTCGGCCGCGTTATGTTCTCGTACCGCGAGATCATGGAGCTTGCGGGCTACACCTCGAGAGTGTCTAGCCTGTTGGATGTTATGGACGACATCCGAGCCGGGCACTTCGAGAAGAAGCTCGTCTCCAGCGCGGGAACCGAGAACAACGCCGCGGTGCTCAAGGGCCGCGGCAAGGTCGTTGAGAGCGAAGACATCCGGTTCATCGACGTGTACGTTCCATTGCACCTCCATTTGTCACCCGAAGCACGTGCTAACTTCCGACTCTAGACCCATCATCTCCCCTAACGGCGACGTCCTAGTAAAGGCCCTCTCTTTCTCCCTCAAGCCGGGCGATCATCTCCTCGTCGTCGGCCCCAACGGCTGCGGCAAGTCCTCCCTCTTCCGCATCCTCGGCGGGCTCTGGCCTGTCTACGGCGGCACGGTCTATAAGCCGCCGTTCTCGGACATCTTCTACATCCCGCAGCGGCCTTATCTGTCCCGCGGCTCCCTCCGCCAGCAAATCATCTACCCGGACGGTGTGCGGACGATGCGCGCCAAGGGCGTTACGGACGCGGATCTCTTGGGCATCCTGCGCATCCTCGACCTGGAGAACCTGCTCGACCTCTACCCGGAGGGCTGGGACGCGGAGGCGGAATGGCGCGACGTCTTGTCGGGCGGGCTGCAGCAGCGCGTGGCTATGGCCAGGCTGTTTTACCACCGTCCGCGGTACGCCATCCTGGACGAGTGTACCAGCAGCGTCACGCTCGAGACCGAGAAGGTCATGTACGACAATGCCAAGGCCCTGGGCATCACGCTGATGACTGTCAGCCACCGGAGGAGCCTGTGGAAGTATCACAGTCGGATTCTGCAGTTTGATGGCCAGGGGAACTATGTCTTTACCAAGCTCGATGCGGATCGGAGGCTGAAGCTGGAGGACGAGAAGGAAGAGCTCGAAGTGCTGCTGCGGCAGGTGCCTGAGCTGGAGAGGAGGGTTGAGGAATTAACCGCTGCTTGACGGAGTGAGTGATGGGTGTGATGTGAATGTATATTGGACAGATGGGCAGGCACATGTATAGGAATGCACATAACCTCCCCCCTTGGTTGACGATACCCTCCGGGATGTTTCATGTGACGTTAGGTCATCAGTTATAGCATTTGGACGTCTGTCCTTCTCGTCTGCTTTCCGATTAACCATCAACACTGACTTGGCCACCAAGTCTTGCTGGTTGAGCCGTCATTTAAAGAGAGACCTCGTGAACCAGTCAGGTCACGTTTCAGAAGACTGCCTTGCGTATGACGCTTCGCTCTTATGCGTGTGTCCTAGATATGGGCGCATCCCTCGGAGTCTGAGGACGTCCTCGCGATATCAAAGGGATGCGTGCTAAATTGTCTTTTGCCGTGCAAGCTGCTAGACCGAAGGCCGTACGGACTGATCGGTGTAGGATTGTCAAACTGATGTCGTCACCGAAGATGAGCTTTAGTTATATCCTACCTTCACCACCCTTGGGTTCGTCTTGTTTCGAGTGCAGCTTCGGGAGTGTATAATGTGGCCCAGGGGCCTCTATCCTTGACCTCGATGCAGCTGGCTGTTTGAGAACTTTATAGTTCGGGAAGACGGGCTTATACGATTCCACGCTGCTCATTTGGTGACTCGCAAGCGCAATTGGTTCATTCCTCCATGATACGGGTGTTAAGCTGAAAAGGAGCATCGGGAAGCCTGCCCGGTCGAACTCATGGATCTGGTACCGCGGAAACCCCAAGAAGAGGACCGTAATGTACACAAACAATTGCGTAGGCGAGAGCAGGGATTTGATAGCTGCTATGTATTACGCAGTTGGGGCAGTAAGGAATGTCGTACAAATGCGATCGACCGTTGAGTACCTAAAGTACCTTGTTGGTAGACACCGAAGAAATGCTCGACGTTGGAGTTCCTTAGTCATCGATCCCATGCACGGACACCCGACGGCTTCCAGGGATTGGCGGATCCCGACGGGGGCCTACGCGTCCTCGGGCTCCGCTGCCCAACTCGGCGGTGCGCCTTCCCTCTGATTCGTCCTGGGTGGTGGTTGCCGGGAAGAACGGCAGTCGTCAATCGCAAGGGCTAAGCGATTGCCCTTGCTGTTAGCGTAAATAGATCTCTGATGGTGAGACACGGTGGGATCATTACTTGACGGTGACGTGGACAGCGGAAGGACAGTTGAAATACGACTAAATTGGGGTTCCCAGTTACCGGGAACTGAACACTGAGGATGGCATAGAGATTGATGGGAAGATAAATTGCGGCAGGTGCAATTGCGATTAGCGACCTTCTCGTACTATGCTAAATGGAAAGTGCGTGTCGAGGTTGCAGCTGTATCCCTGTACTTGTGGAGATTGTGGAGATAGATAACAGTTACTTGGAATAACTCACGCGAGCAATTGCGGTCTTTGGCAGGCTTGGGAGAGCAAAACCACAAAATGAAGCAGCTGCACACGCGACCACTACTGGCCACTACTGGCCACTGTAACACGCCGTCTGCGCTGGCGATACGAAGCGGCCACAGGGGGAGGGCGCTACGTATTTGGTGGCTTGCAGCAGAACCCTGATCGGCACCAGGCCCTCGTCGTCGTCAATAGCTTGTAATGTCAGACAGCCTCAGAAGAACCCCCATTTCTAAAGATAACACGACTCATTGAAACGACGTTCTCATGAATCTCGACCCTTGCGCCGGTGGGGACACGCTCGACTTACGTAGGCCCTCTACCCCCAGCCTTGCAGAGCATCCACTGTTGCTTTCCCCCTTGTCCTGGTGAGACTTTTGCGTTCGTTGGCGGATAACTCTTGGCCTCGAACCATTGTGTCGCCAAGCCTGCTGGGTCTTTAATTCCTTTGTATGTACCCTGATGTATTGTGCATTCTGCTAGATAACCCATCTACTGTACGCCTTGTTATCTCGATGCCACTTTTGCTCGTTTTCTTACGTTCTTCTTGATAGCCCCATTCGTATATGGCTCTTGTCTGAATCTTCAGTCACAGCTCGACCGACATTCTCACTTGTGTCACAGCACATCTTCGATCCAGTCTGACGGGTTTGACGGCACGCTCCGTTTGTACGAGTGTATCGCTTCTCAGAGCTCCCATCTGAAGCGTCACAGAGCCTTTATCATCTCATCTCGGCTCACACATGCACGCCCTCAGCTATTAACCTTCGCTTTTTCACTACCTGACGACTTCAACAAAGCAGTTCTGACGAACTGAGCGGAGCAATCAGGATTTTGCGCTGGTGGTAGAACTACGGGAACGGGCATCTACTGCTCTGGACCAAGCCGGAACTCACGATCAACCGCAGTGGTGACTTCGGCCTCACCGGGAACCACTAGCTGCCGCATGATAGCACGACAGCCACCTCCTACCTCTCCTTGACTTTATACACAGCTCCTGAAGATGAAGCTTCTCGGCTCTCTTCCCCTCCAAACCCTACTCCTCCTCTCAACCCTGCTCACCCCGACTTCGGGCCTGCAAGGCCAGCCACCAACACACCCGCGACGAAACAGAACCATCCGCGCCGACCAACCGCCGCCAGACCCAAAGTACTTCCACGAGCCCGGCATGGGCGACGTGCTCAGCCACTACGACGTGCGGTACTACAAGGGCCAGGTCCACTACGCCGAGCACCGGCCGAACCTGCAGCACCTGATCCGGTCGTACCTGACCGTCTTCCGGTCCCTTGGGGTCGAAACGTGGCTCGCGCACGGGACCCTCCTGGGGTGGTGGTGGAACGGCAAGATCATGCCCTGGGACTACGACCTGGACGTGCAGGTGTCCAACGCCACGCTCGCCTACCTGGGCGAGAACTACAACGGCACCCTGCACGAGTACAGCTACGTCGACGCCGCCACGGGCAGGGACTCCAAGAAGACGTTCCTGCTCGACGTCAACCCGCACTTCCTCGACAGGGACAGGGGCGACGGCCAGAACGTCATCGACGCGCGCTGGATCGACACGGAGAACGGCATGTTTGTCGACATCACGGGCGTGGCGGAGCGCGAGCCGGACAAGAACCCGGGCATATGGAGCTGTAAGAACTTCCACCGGTACCGGACGCGCGACCTGTATCCAATGCGCGAGACGGAGTACGAGGGCGTGCCGGCCACGGTCCCCTATGCGTTCGAGAAAATATTGATCGAGGAGTACGGGACTAAGAGTCTTGTAATGACGGAGTGGGGAGGGTAAGTTCTATACTCTTTTCTCTGTCTGCTTTTGGGTATAGCCTCTTTTTACTAACCCCGCTCGCAGTCACAAATGGGAACCTGCGTTGAAGGAGTGGGTTAAGATACCTGAGGAAGCGGTGTTGGCAAAAACATCATGACCCATTTGGACACGAAAACGTTGGCCGGCCATGACTGGCCTGGGGCGAGAGCAACGGCTTCTGCATTGCATTGGCGTTACATCGGTACTGGCATTGCATAGACAGTATTCACTGCCGCGTGGACATTTGTCGTTTGTGTATATTTCTAGACATGGACTCACGGGCTTGTACATAGGTATGGGGTCATACGGGAGCCAATAATGGATGGTGATACCGTTGGATAGGAATGAATTTAAGTACGAACTACCTAGTATGCATATTTCTCCTGTGCAAAGTGTTCACTCTGGTCTTCACTCACGGCTCTAAGTACGTGTTCAACAACCAAAGTCGGTTCCAGGTCGTTCATTCGTCTACTACATATTTCCTACGGTAGAGAAACCATGCCCTAGTCCTTCCTCCCTGTCGAGTCCTTCGTCACTCACCTAGCAGCGCGCCGGCGCCTCCGCCAGGGTACTTTTATCTCCCCTGACTCCACCCCTTTTCCTCTCCCTTCGTTCCAAACGCAAAATGCCTCCTTACATATCTGAATGACAATTCATCCAGGTGGCTAAGACGAGACCAGGAGGAAAGAAAGAGAGGAGGATACCTAGGACAGATAAGTCTAGCGCAAGAGCAGACTCGAAAACTTCGGCACCAAGCCCTCCAAAACATCCTCCAAGTAGCTCCTTTTCTTTTTGCCACAACAAACTGAACTGCAGTTTCCCCTTCTTTCTTCTATGGTATCACTACAGATATGAATCAAGGAAAAGAAGAGTTGGAAAGAGATAGGTTGCTGAGACGCCTACATATGGACGGTGTGACATTGCGGGCCGCTGTCATAGTCCGTAAAACCCCCAGCCGTCGTCGAGTAGAGCTCCTGGCTGCTGAGGACGAAGAGGAGGCAGTGATTGCCGTTTGCTCGATTCCCTGGCGGGAGCAAACTCGTTCCGGAGCTCGACGGGAAGTCACAACTCATCGTCCTCTGCCTCCAGCTCCGACGGCTTCAGGAGGCCGCTAACCTTGGAACGCCGCTCAATATCTGCCGCCTTGGCATCGCGCTCTTGCTGCTCCTTCTCGAGAAGGAAGAGCTCGGCGTTGTCACCGGCGAACTCTCTCAGGGAGATAAGGAAGTCACGCAGATGTAAGCGGAACTTGTCATACTGGGTGTTGTTTGCGAAGAGACCTTCGACGAAAGCCGTGATTTGGTTTCTGTTCCCCGGTTAGTAATGGGGCATACCACAAATATGTGAGAAAAGCAACTTACGCAGTCAGGTTGGCGAAGGCATTGTGTAATGTGGTGGCCACAAAGTTGCCCAAGAACTCGCGGTTGCTCGTGCCTGCTTGGGCTTGGTCGGGTTGGTAGATTGGACCCTGAATCTTCGGTGGCGTGCCGTCAGCCGGCTGGACGAGGTAGAACATCTTCATAAGCAGCATGGATTGGGTCTTGAATCCAGCCTTGTGGTCCTGGTCCGTCAAGACGAAGAACACGTCCTGCAGAATAGGAATGAAGAATTGGTTGAAGAATGCGTTGGATGTCGCGATATCCGTCTTCTCCGCGATATTGTTGATAACCTCGAGGCACATGTTAAGGCCTGCGGTCTCAACCTCACGGTTGTCGTGCTTGCTCGCCCACAAGCAAGAATCAATGACAAACTTGAACTGGCGGTTGTCAAGCTTGAGAAGAGCTGGGAAGCAGTGGAGATTGATGGACCGGAGCAGGTTAAAAAACTCGACACGATGCTCGGGAAACTCGGAGAAGTCCTTGTTGATCATCTCGAGAGTGCACTCGAACACGTTCTCCATGATGATAGGGACCTGGTCCTCCATCAGTGCAGAAAGCTTGGTGATAATAGCAGTCATAGCCTTAAGCACTTCGGCATCCCGGGCACCTGGAACATTCCGGTTGTAGTCGACGAGAACCGTGTCCAAGAGCTGAGGTACCATCTGGAGTCGAACAGCTTGCAGATCCTCGGCCTTGTCAACATATGTCTCGATGAGCTTCAGGATCTCCTTCTTGATGGTACGAAGCCCACGGACTTTGGGCATCTTGGTTGCGATCTCTCCCTCACGAGCTACGGCTTCGGATATCAGCTGGCTGGTTGCCCGATACATCTGCAACATGTTCTCGTAGATGCGTCCGATCTGTGGATAGAAGTACGATCCGACCGAAGAACAGGCAGACACATTGGTCTTCATTATGTTGCCAATGACCTTGATTGTGTCGTTGTCCTGCAGAATCGACGGGTTGTTCGTGGCCTGCCTAATGATCTCATCCCATGCGCTGTTTGGAATCGCCATAAGCTCAGCAAGGAGTCGCTCTTGCTGGTTCCTGTTGCCTTGGGCAGCTACCATGTAGCCGCAAGCCTCGTAGAACGTGTGCACCTGCTGAGGGGTCAGGTCACAAGTGATCTTACCAAGATTGCGAATGATCTCCTCGATGAATGGCTCGTTCTCGCTCGGCTGTAGAGCAACAAAATGCCGTCGGCATTGCTTGGCGATCTTGATGAACGTATCACACGCCATGTCCTGGACACCTGCATGGATGTTAGTTAGAATACGACAACAAGTAGGAGAAGTGTGTACGTACCCTCATGAGACTCATGCATGAACTCAAACAGCTTGTTAACCACCGTCTTGAGGAACTTCCAATGAGCCTTGAGGAAGCGCGGGTACTGCCCAACAATGTACATGATGTTGCTGGCCACGACGGCCTTGTTGTCCTTGCCGCGTTTCATCTCGGTCAGTCCGAGGAGATCCTTAATGACCGTAACAAGGAACCGCTTCTCCGTCTCTTCGTTCATGGCAAGGGATATCGAGCCAATGGCCCAGCAGAGCACGTTACAGTTGTGCCATGACCACTCCGACCCGTCTACTTGTCGCGCGAGCTTGTCGGTCATGATATTCTCCGTGTCGATAACGTCAAGATGGGTAAGATAGACAAGACATTCCCGAATCGTCTTGTAGAGTTGAACGGTGTCGCTCTCCTTCACAAATTCCCGGACAATTTCGCCTTCGTCGTTCTCAACGATCAAGACCTCCTCTGGTCGGACCATCTTCTCAATCATCACAACGCGCAGGTTCGTCAATATCTCCCCGTATTTGTGCTTACGGAGAGGGTAATTGCTCAGTAGGGCCGGGTTCGGAGCACCACCGCCGCCTTGAAGCGCGCCGATGGCCACTAGAGGATTCATGTCCGTGATGGGGAGAGCCTGCATCTCCTCGTACAGCTCCTGAACAAGCTTAAGCCAGTAGTCGAGGCAGATCTTGAAGATCTCGCGGTCGTCGATCTGGGAGATGCGGATGAGATAGTAATGGCCGTGGGTGAGAAAGTCGCGGTTGGGAAGGTTCTCGATGAGCTAGGAATAAGTTGTCAGTACTGGCCGCCACTTGCTTCCATGTTCTTAAGGGTACCCAGCTTACATTCAAGTGCATGCCGAAGAAGTTGCAGAGGAACAGAGCCAAGTTCTGGATGAATTCTTGGTCTCTCGTATTGCTCTGAGGGTACGTGGCCTTGAGATCCAAGCTGAGAGGAATAAACGTGGAGATTGTGGTCAAGACCTCCGTGAACATCTTGACAAGCTGCTCGTCATAGTTACCGGGTTGGCCAGGCCCACCGGTCTGTAGACCACCGATCTCTGTCAGGCACTGAAGCGTCACGTTTCTGAACTCAGGCGCTTCAAGGAAGCGTGTGCGTAGCGTCTCGATGAGCGGAGTCTCGAAGATGTAGCCCAGAGGAATCCAGTTGCAGAACCGGAGAAGCGTCTCGAGGGTAGCCTTGATCAGGCTCGGTTGTGTTGCCGTGTTGAGAATTTCTTGACACAGCTGGAAGATCTGAGAGAACTCAGCACACATGGTAGTTTTGAGGTTTCGGGTCTTTGTCGAGGTCATCTGGTCGGCAGAGTAATCGAACACCTCCTCGGACAGGAGACGGAGAATGATCATGTTGTTCTCGCAAATCGACAAACTGGAGCGACAGGCCGTGATGATTTCGTTGATGAACGTCGGCCAGTTGTGAGGCCATTCTTGCTTCAAGACCGAGACAAGGACGAGGTTGAGCTTGTTTAGGAGGGTCCGCTGGGACCTGAGCGATTCTTCCGAGCTCGAACATTCAAGGATGTATTGGACGACGAAATTACGAATTCCTACGACACATTAGCACCTCTTGATGAGCTGCCGGACAGCGGCCACACAAACCTTGACACTGCTCCCTAGGCAGAACCTTCCATCTTGTCATGATAACATTATCCAAGACCTGAAGACCCAGGACTATAATTTGTCAGCAGTCGCACCCTCGAAGTGGTGAGATTGGGAGCACCAACACTTCGTCTGGTCGTGAGTGGCATTCTGGAGGATTTCGTCTACCATAAGCCATGCATCGGGGTCTTCTTTGAACTGATGGCAGAGGTGGTTAGTTACAAAGACTTCATGGGGTGGCGACCGCGGTATGCAAGAGGACCTACTTGGTTGAGAGCAGCTTGGGCAGCTTTTTGCTATGGGGTGACAAACACGTTAGCAATGGGAAACTAGAAAGCCTTGAAGCATGGCAGCATTTACCTGCTCGCCGCGAGTCTCGTAGAAAGCTGTAACGGTAGCATCGAGCTCTGCGACGGTTACCGCCATGGTGTCGCAGTTTGGAGTGGTACACGCCCTCGAAGCAAACCCGGAGCTCGACGATGATCTAGGGAAGACGGAGGGGCGGAAGACGGAGGGGAGGAAGCGAGGATTCTGGGCACAAGGGGGTTGGCGCAGCTAAGTTTCAGTTTCTCACACCGTAGTGGTAAGAGAGTAGTCCAGTTCTCAGGTTGTTGTTGAGTCAAAGCAAAAGAACGGAGTTGGTGCAGACGTGAAGAGGATGATGGGGGTCGGGTCGAGAGCTAGGTAGAATACCTTAGGTAGAGACGTGCCCCGCCAGCCACCACAGCCTTCCCCTAAATGTTCACCGTCACTGAGCCCCTCACCTGCTTATGTAAAAAGGAAGTACATGAGTACCTTTGGTGAATGTGATTGGCCAGGCAGTCCCAAGATCGGGAATCACCGCCTACTCAGTACAATGCACTTGTACTCTATTCATGGAAACTTCCAGGTCCCATTGAAGCCATCACCAACTTCCACATATCTAAACTCGAGACCCTGCTGGTAGGTTGAACAGATCACCTGAGAGAAGTGACAAATAAGTCTCACAAGTGTACGCTCATGTCGGCCTGAAGTACGGAGCCTGGTGATCTACTTGTCAGCTCTTTCCATTGTGCTTGCTCATGACCCGGCTTGAACCCAGCCTCCAATGCTTTTGGTTTGGGTCTCTCAACTGCGACGCCGTCAGTCTTCACTATACCTCACAGACACAGCTTGCTACGATTTCGCGATATGATAAGAGGAGCGTCTTCGTCCCACTCTGCCATGTTACCATCTAAGACTTTTCCGCGGATGGCACATACCACTCGCTGACACTCTGGTATCGCAGTGCCATAATGCGTAATGATTGCTTTCGACTATATCTCTAGACATCAAGACGCAGTCAGCTGTAGCTCAGAAGGTTCATCGCCGATCAAGTCAGTTCATCCAAAATATCAGATATTGACAGAGAATATAGACTTCATTGCCCATGCTTTTCCTTTCCCGCCGCTTTTTCGTCTATGCTGCATGAAACAAGTGACATTTGGCATCGGTGTTGGCAAGTTCCAACTCGCTGCAAAAACATAACACGACTAGCTCTATGCCTTTTGGTACCCGCATTCAGCCAAACCGTCCTCTAGAGCCTTCAGAGCCTTCTCAATGTGGCCCCTGGAAGGATCCAACTGGCAGCAGTTAGTTTTTGACGTTTTCATCGTATATTGAGACCCGGATTACTCACCACACTGACACCCATGTGACCAAACCGGATATACTTGGCTGCCACCTCCTTGTGAATGCCACCGGCAAAGACCACACCCCTCGAGCCCAGTTTCGGAAGGAGCTCGGTTCCCTTCACATTCTCGGGAAGGTAGATGGCCGTCATACCATGAGCCTGGTCATCGGGATTCGCAGCAAGCTGCTTCAGCCCCAGATCCGCCACTGCCTTCTTAATTCTGTCGGACGCCTCCTTATGCTTAGTAAACCTCTCCGACAGCGGTCTTGACAGGATCTGCGTCAAGGCCGTGTGCAGGGCATGAACAAGTTGAGGAGAAGGCGTCGCGAAGTACGAAGGCTTCTTGGCCTCATAGTTCTGCATGATGGGCAGCCAGTTCTTCAGCGATCCAAAGTACGACGCAGGCGGCGTCTTCCTGTTCTTCAAGGCCTGAATGGCCCGGCCGCTGAACATGGATATCGACAGGCCAGCCGGGCAGCCGATGGCCTTCTGGCTGGCGGTGACCACACCGTCGAGTTTCCACTCATCAAAGGCGATCTCCTCGCACGCGACACTGCACACGCCGTCGACAATGATCAGGGTGTCCGGTGAGACCCTGTGCACCAACTCGGAGAGCTTCTTCAGCTCGCTGAGCACGCCGGTGGACGTATCGACGTGCGTGACGGTGAGCACCTTGTACTTCTTCTCCGACAGAGCCTTCTCGATCTCGGGCAGCTGCGGGCGCTGGCCGACGGGGGCCTTGATCTCGGTCACCTTTGCGCCGTAGACGCCCAGGCAGTCGGCGAACCCGTCGCTGAAGTAGCCGGTGCTGAGCACGAGGACGTCATCGCCGGCCTCGACGATGTTGGCGGCCACCAGGTCCCAGCCTAGGGTGCCGGAGCCGCTGATGACGAAGGGTTGGGCGGCGGGATCGGTAGTCTGGAAGAGCTTCCGGAGCATGGAGAGGGTCTCGCCGAAAGTTGCGACGAAGGCAGGTCCAACATGGCTCTCGCTGAGAGGGGACCGAGTGTTAACCTGCTGATTTTGACAGGTGGCTGGGTGAGGCCAGAGACAAACCTGTAGTGACTCATGGAGTGTAGGACGGCATCGTCGAACTCGATCGGGCCCGGGATGAGCAGGGTTGGGTGCTCGGGTTGTGACGACATGGTGCGACTTGGGATTTTAGGGAGCAGTGAAGTGTCGATGTCGATGGTGCTGGGAAGCCGCTCAATCGTATACGGAGTATTTAGGGGGTGATGGTCAACAAGATGTCTAGAGATAAGAGACAGCCGAGACGAAGGGTTGGAGTTGCCGAAGCTGCTGATGGACCTGGAGGGGCTGATGCTGGAGCGGGGCATCCCGGCTACCGGTCCAGACAGCGTCCTCAGCAATGTCCGGAGTGGATGTGGTCTGCAAGCCAGCTTGACGTAGGTGCCTATGATCACCTAGGCTCGTGTGTATGTGTGTGTGTGTACTGTAGTATGAATGGTGGGATTTGTTGGAGATTGGAGATCTTTCAATGACGACGACAACGAGTGGTTGTTAAACTTCTCCTTTACAAATTACAAATGAATGACAGATTTGCCCGAATATTATCTGTCTAAAATCCCCAAATCCTCTTAATTGACGGTTTCGTCGCACTGACACATATACCGAGTAAGCTCCGGGTCTTCATTCCGGCTCTTGTTGATGCTGTAAAATGTCTTCAATTCCATTACTAAACTCGGCCATGTCCGTCATCGGAAGGGGCCTCATTTCTTGGGCCCGTCGCACAAGAAAAGCTTGGCTTTGGTGGGGGAGGCTGGTGTTAGTGCGGGCACCTCCCCACAGTGCGGTTAGCCACAGTTAGCGCCACAGTCTGCGCTTCACCTCTCACCGAGACAGGGCGTGCGTCAGGGACCCACGTAAGCTCGCGAGAGCTTCAATACAACCCAGGTACCTCCTGTCCCTAAACATTGAGGCTACGTACTATACCCGACAATAGCTCGATTCACGGCAATTGCTTCAGTTGAGACAGAAGTGATAACAGGGTTGCTAATTCCCTGGTTTTCAAGTCTCTGATACTCCATAACCAAGAAGTACCGCCTCATCCGATCACTCAAGCACGAGCTCGTCCGGTTGCCTGCGACGCTGCCGGGCTGTTGTCGCATAACATCACTTCATTCAGGCCGGCTTCCACATCCAGACAATGGCGTTCTTGATCCTGGTAATAGGGGATCTGCATATCCCAGATCGCGCCCTTGACATACCAGCCAAGGTCCGTTATCATCCCACCTACTATGCGCCTTCTAATGATAATCTAACAAGCCCTCTCCTCTCTAAAGTTCAAGAAACTCCTCGCTCCTGGCAAGATAGGTCAGACCCTCTGCCTCGGCAATCTGACCGACAAGCGTACATACGAGTACCTCCGCACCATAGCGCCCGACCTGAAGATTGTCAAGGGCCGGTACGACGTCGAAGCCACTTCCCTCCCACTCACACAAGTCGTCACACACGGCAGCATCCGCATCGGGTTCCTGGAGGGCTTCACGCTGGTCAGCAATGAGCCAGACTTGTTGCTCGCCGAGGCGAATAAGCTTGATGTGGACGTGCTGTGTTGGGGGGGCACTCATCGCTTCGAGTGCTTCGAGTACATGGACAAGTTCTTTGTCAACCCGGGGAGTGCTACGGGTGCCTTTTCCAGCAGCTGGCCGGTCGAGGGGGATGATCCCGTGCCGAGTTTTTGTCTGATGGATGTATGTTTGGTCACCATGAATATGTATCCGTTGCACATACAGGAGACATGCTAACTTACCGTGCAGGTTCAAGGGATATCATTGACGCTCTATGTCTACCAGCTGAGGAAAGATGCTAATGGCGTTGAGAATGTGGCTGTCGAGAAGGTGACCTACACAAAGCCTGTCGAGCCCACAGGAGGCGCGTCCTGACGGGAGCGGTGAGGCGTTAAGGGAGGAGCCGGAGCGACTTTTGTGGCCTTTTTGCATGTAATGCATTGTACATATTCTTCTGCAGGACTTTCTGGTTTCAGCGAAAGGACTTCATTGCTACCGGCTTCCCAGACTCAAGGAGAGCTCAGATCTTGGATTGGTATCATCATTATTTGGGTCAGCTACTCAAGGAAAGTCATATCCATGTCTCTTCGTCCAAGCGAAAAGAACAACCAGTCAGCGTCATAAGCAAGACAAAGCTCCAAACACCGACCGCTATGCCAATGACACCAGGGGTAAAGACACCAGGGGTAACTATAACATCATACTCCTCCGCCTCGAAATCCGATCCTTGACCACCGGTTCTCCCTCCAAGCTCGACTCCTCGGCGTCTTCCAGCTCCAGCATCGACAGTTTCGTCAACGCAGCAGCCATGGACGCCCTCTTTCCTCTTCCGCCGGGTTTGATCCCAGGTGGCGCTTCCGAAGTCAGACTGCCACTGCCGTTCTCCCGATACGACACAGAGGCTCTCGATTGCCCGCCCTGTGGACGCACGTTGATGGTCTTTTCACCAGCGACAGGCGATGAGCTCTCGAAATCGTACACGTCGCCATCGTGACCCGCCTGGATTGTCTCCTTTGGCTTATCCGCGAAGCTAATGGGTGCTGCGCTCGTAGTCCTGGCGACGAGGCCGTCCATCGACGGGAGTCCCATCGACGAGCCCCTCTTCCTTCGCTGTGTGGTGATACTGCTCGGCAGGTTTTCCTCCTCAGTTTTCTTCTGTCCCATATCTCTTGCCGCCCCGGGCGTGGGACTCAACGCGTTCGCCCTCCTAGACGCCTCTTTTGCAACCGCCATGTCCGCAGCAGACGTGCCGTCCTCAGCCCGCAGACTCTCCTTCCCCTTGCTTGAAGAGGCCGGACGAATCGCGCTGCCGGTGGTGTCGTCTTTCTGGGCCGTGTCTGGGGGAGCCATGCTATTCCGCCCCTTAAACTTGCCTTCGCCGGCGACGGCGTCGAAGAGTTCCTTCGTCGGCCGGCGCATCTTGTCCCTCAGGTTAGGCTCCGCATAGCTGATTGCTGGTCTCGCGCGACGGCTGGGTCGTGCGGCTTCGCCCATGCTGCCAGGAGGTGGTGTGTCGCGGGAGACTGGTGCTGCGTGGTGGTCGGGAGTATTTGGTGTGGTGAGCTCAGTTTCCGGTACTGGTGTTTCTGGCTCGGGTATCGTGGTTATGGGAGTGGGAGCAGAGGGTGCAGCTTGCGACGACATGATTTGTACTATGGGGAGGGTCTTCTTTGGCGGTCTGGAGTTTGGTTTGTCGGCTGCTGGATTGGGTAGTTGTTTGGCCTTGTCGCTCCCCGCGCCATTTGGCTTTTTGAACGGCTTTGAGTCGTCGGTACCGTCCAGCTTGCTGGCTTTTTGGGGAGAGTCGTTCGTGCTCTTCGCTGCGAGCGCCTTTCTTGGATTGAGCATTGGCACACCAGCGGCGGCAGCCCTATCTCCAGCTTCTCGTCTGCCGGAGGGCAGATCCTTGACACTCCTCCTGTTTTGCAGGTCGTGGACGGGCCGCGACTTCCCTGTCGCGACGCTCTCTTTGCTTTGCTTATCAGTCTGTTTGAGTATTCTAAGTCCATCGTTCTCTTCGCCGCCGAACTTCCTCTTGGCTCCTGCGCGTAATGGTTGGGGAGCTGGTGCCTGCACCTGTGGGTTGTCTGCTCTCTCTAGGTTGAACGGTACACCTTCGCTCGGGTTCCTTGTTGCTCGAGCACTGGGCGTATTTTTAGCGGCGTCAAGCTCGAGTGCGGGGGTCGCCCTTCTTGGCATCGCAGTCTCTTCTTTGTTATTTGACTTCAGATTGGCAGGGATAGGCGTAGGGCTTGGTGAGTTGACCTTGACCGGATCGTCCTCCACGAACCGTGAAATAGGCGGTGGTCCCAGGTCTGGGGAGTCTGTGGTGTTTTCGGGGTCAGGAATACCGCGCAATGCTTGGATTTCTTCGCTGCTATGAGGTGTGTCAGCATCTTGGGCTGTCTCAGATTAGGAACAGCAACCTACTTTAGAGTTGCCCGAGACTCTCTGGGGTACGGCTTGTACTCCGGAATAGCTGGTAACCGCCCCTGCTGGAGAGCCATTGCCTCCGCATCGCGTGCTATACGTAACCTCCGAGCGGGTGACGCCAGGCTAGGACTCAACTTCGTCTTGGATAGCCTTCGCGTTGAAGGAGAATGTCGCTTCCTCGGCGGTTCGGTCCCGAGCCCTTCGAGGAGCGAGCTAAATATACTAAGTTGCGCCTCAAGCTTCGCCTTGACTTCGAGCGCATGGTCTGCTATGCGATGCGTGTTTCCCGTCTCGATCTCGTTCTCGAGATGTAGTACTTGACTCCTGAGCTCCAGGTTCTCGGACAGCATTCGGGCGCAGTCATTTTCTAGCTCTCGAATACGCTGCGATTGGTTGGAGTTTATTCTTGCGATTTCTCTGTTTTGTCGGAGGAATTTGCGCCGTACTAGAATCGAGAGGCAATGGTCAGTATTCCCCTCTTGTAGAATCTAGGGTGGACGAGTAGCGTACGCGTCTCCAGGCTGTCGGTGGACATGGCTGGTTCATTGAGCCGGGCCATGCTTCATTGTTTTGGATGGCCTCTGTCGCAGATAACGTATGAGCTCGGGATGGACACCTCGGACTGATGGTCAAAGAGACACACAGGTGCGCCGACAGTATCAATGTGTTTTCTTGTTTCTAAGCCAGCTGGACCAGAGAGGTTGTGGACGGAACAACAATTTCGGGCACCCATGACGGTTGTAAGATGATGTTTACTCGATTGCCTAATTCGGCTTAGGGTCGCAAGCTGGCAAAACCATGCACCTGTATCTGGTTGGCCTGGCAAAGTGAGGTACTTAGGTACTTTACGTGGGCTTGGCGTTCCAGGAGGGGACGATGCTGCCCCACCATTCAATCGCTGAGCGAAGGAACCAGGGGAGAACCAGCATCTCCAACACATTTCACCAAGTGTTTGTAAGTCTCACAAAACCGATCACCAGTAGATGCATACGCAGACAAACCTCAGGTTTGCGACTGAAGTTTGGACATCACAGCAAACATGTCGTTTCCGACGCGACCACTCTCCACCCACATGCGGCAGCCATCCATGGCCGGCAATGCGAGTGCGGGCTCGACAGGACCGCCTCCAGCGTTGGTTGCTCGCGTCAACGAAAAGAAAGCCGAGCTTGAGAACTTAAAGGAGCTCCGTGATCTCAGCGCGGCTGTGGCCACCCAAATGGAAGCGCTGGAGCAGAAGCTTGCAACTCTCTCTGACGGGACGGAAGGTTGGTCCAGGCCGTGGATTGTCCTCGACAAGTAACCTCTTTCAACGCTGACCATTTCTTGACAGCAATTGCCATGGTTATGGGCAACTGGACCACTGTCTTGCGTGCTATTAACATGGCTTCTGGTACGCACATTGGCTCCCCTGACTCCTAGTCCATCCTTCTCCCTACCTTACCTCGACGTCAAATTGACAAAGAAAACAGCCAAACTCCCAAAGCCAGCCACCGACGAAGCTGGAACCACCGAGACGGTCGCCCTTCCCCAGACTCTTGTGCGAATACCGACGGAACACGCTCCTGCCTTGCAAGCCCAAGCCCAGGAGGCCGAAGCAGCTACTGCGGAAGAGGAGTGAACATCGCGACAATCGACCTTGGTCTCAGTCATAACCATCCACCTCCCAACCGGATACTCCGATCAGATGCGGAGCCGATGCAGCACCCTATGCGACTAAATCAATTTCCTCAACCGAGTGGCTCTCTCTGACAATGGCCGTGTTGGCGCAGCTATTCAGTCTTGGTAACATTGCCTCGGATAATATCAACGTCAGGCCATCAGCGCTGCTGCTGATATTATTTGAGGCGTTGCATGGCGGGGACATCCGACGAGGCTAAACGCGGCAAGCCCCGCCCACTATCGAGCGCGTCTCAGACGCGTTTTCCTCGTCCTCGCGGAAACTGCGGACGGAAGGACCTGCCGTGAATTGAAATTGAAGGTTGTAGCAGAGAAAGAAAGACTCTGTGAGTATCAGTCACGATGCCCACTACATCTCTCACAAATCTTCCAGGCAGGTCGGATGCAACAGAAGGCACACTGGAATGCATCTTTATGACGATGGAAGCAGGTGGCAGGTGGAGATGGAAGCGTCGGGTTGCGCTGCAGCGTCGCGACTTGGAGCAAGAGTAAACAATGCCGGAATCCAAAACATTGACTCTTTCTCCCTCTCTTCTCCGCCCGCGCTTTGTGCTCAACATTCATCCAGCAAACTATCCCATTCTGCCATTGTTTCCAGATTCTTGGCTCTGAGAAGTTCTACAACAGAGCATAACTGATCATCAATTGGCCAACAAGCTTCTCCGCTCAGTTCTTCAAGGTTCTTGCGCACATCAAACAGTTTTAACGGAAACCCCGCCAGATCCCCAATCTTTAACCGTGAAATTGCATTGAACAACAACCCTTGTCGCCTGTGCACCCTGTCCCTGTCCGTGTCCTCGTCCGGTATCCAGCAACGGCCTCGCCCGTGGCGTTTGGTGTTGTCCCAATCGAAACCCCGGTCGGTTTTGGCCCCCTGGTCGAGTCTAGTCTCGCGGAATTAAAGTCATGGCGCCTTTTGGGACGTCCTTCAAGAGGTCCCGTGCCGGAGACTTCAACATCTTTGATGTCCTAGACGAATCTGACGACACTACCAATTCATCGCCTATCTCAATTGTCTGTCACAAGCCGCCGCCTGCTCTAAGTGAGGTCGAAGGCAACAGTTGTCCCGGCGTCTCTCGCATCTCCCCCGACGATTTGGCCTTCCAACTCGAAAATCTTCATCTCGCTACTCCTGTCAAGATCAACAAGACACGAGGACTCAGGCCCCGTCCTACCATCGGTCTGTCAACATTTGACTTCCCAGCCGAAGAGCAAGAGAATAGCGACGTCGTGAGCGAAGGTGGAGGTGCAGTTCTCTCAGATACTGCTTCTGAGGCGGCCGAGGGTTCGTCAAGCAACCATCTGATTGACAAGACATCATTGACTGACCAAGCAACAAGCAACCGCAGTAAGCTCGCCTACGCCGAACCTTTTTGCCTTGCGAGACGGCAACAACAACCCTCCTTCGGATTCTGCGCAACTTGCAAAACACCAAGCTGGAGAGTTCGAATACGTGCTCTCGTTGCCAGCTGTGACGACCTTGGACGTCAACACAACGACCAACGAAACATCGTCTGCTACAATCCGGAGAGCTCAGCAGGAAGTCACGACAGTTCAGTTCGGCTGCAACCTCATCCGTGCCGACGGTACGTCCGATCTTGCACGGCGCAACGCATCGGATTCCGGCAATACGTACACGTTGATCGCTACCCCTATCGAAAGCGATGACAAGATAACATTCAAGCCACTGGAATCGATAGCAGAGACGGTCGAAGATATGGCGACCGCTACCGTCGCAAAAGTCGCTGAGATCCCGACCCTTTCTCAGCAGGGAGATGGGACGACCAACACCGGTGAACAAAGCCCGAGAACACGGATGGAGAGCTTGCTTGGCATCGGTGAGCCATCAAAGGCAGGGCCTCTCGCACAAATTGCGGAGATTACTACCGCTCATGTCCCAGTTGTAGAGATCCCATTGCTGTCCCAGGAAAGTGACAAGCTTGAGAGCAAGGGTGATGAGAGATTACCAGGCCTTGTCTCGGTCACCACAGGAGAAGGTAGCTCAGTCCACGGCAATGAGTCCGAGAACAGCGGTGACCATGGCTCCCGCCGTGCCTCAGACGTTAGTGCAAGCCGGCCACTTGTTCAGCACGACAACCACCACGGCCATCAGCTGGGAGCCATCCGCAACCACACCCCACGTCGTAGCCCTTCAGTCCTCAGCGACGACAAGGACGACGTAATCGATGAGATCATGTCTCTTCCCCCAGCCCCCAGCCCTAGCTCACGCATAGCAGACTCGGTCGAGGCTCTGGATAAACTCGAAGAGCAACTTGAGGCTTTGAACGAGGTAGAGCGCGTGCTCTCAGCGGAGGCAGCCAGAGTCCCACGTGGCAGCACAAAACCGAGCACAGGCAGTAAAGCTGCCAAACGCGCCCAACCGGAGGCCGCGAAATCGACCACAAAACCCGCAGCTGGCACAGTCGGCAGCAAGACAGCCGGCCGCGGTGCCTCGGTCCGCCACTCGATCGCGGCCACTCCCAGCAAGCAGACAGAACAGGACTCGGCGAGACAAGCCGCGGCCAGCAAACGTCTGTCAGTCGTATCCCGACCAGCCAGCCTTGCCCCTCCCAAGCCTCTCGCCCGGTCTAGTAAACCACCGACAACATCCACGTTCGAGCTGCCCGGCGAAGCAGTTGCCCAACGCCTGAAGGAAAAGCGGCTGGCGCGTATGTCCATGTCCATGCCGGCCTCGGGTCAAACTGCGGGGCGAACATCATCCCCGACCAAACCCAAGACGGCGACGAGCACCAAGCCGCCCACGCGGCCCAACTTCGAGCTCCCAGGTGAGGCCATCTCGCGTCGCAAGCGCGAGGAGCGCGAGGCCAAGCTCAAGGCAGAACAGGAGGAGGAGCGCAAGCGCCGCGAGTTCAAGGCACGTCCGGTCCGCGCGAGCGTCGTGGCGGGCGGCACGTTTCCCCGGCAGACGGCCGCGAGCCGTGCGAGGATAAGCCTCAAGGCCGGCAGCAACCCGGCCGAGGTTCCAGTCACCGCCGCCGCATCTACTACTACGGGCGATGGTGCGCGGCACGGCGGTGCGGTATCCAAGCGGTACTCCACCGTCGGCGCCGGCATGTCGGGCCGTCCCAGTCTGGCGGTATCGACAGGGGGTGCTGCCTCGCGAGGGCGCGGGAGCGTGGCGCTGTCGCCGTCCACGGCGGGCATTTCGCGCGCGACGTCGACGTCGGCGGGCAGCGCGCGGGGGAGCTCGCTCAGCGCGGAGGAGATGCAGCAGCAGAAGCTGAGGGGCAAGGAGATCTTCAAGAGAGAGTCAAGCTTCGTCAGCGAGAAGGAGCGCGAGCGTCGCTCTAGGGAGGAGGCGGCGCGCAAGGCCAGGGAGGAGGCCGCGGAGAGGAGTCGGAAGGCCGGGAGGGAGTGGGCCGAGAAGCAGAAGGCTCGGAAGATGGCCACCGTCGGGGGGAGTCCGTCTTTTGCTGCTTAGTGATTAGTAGGAGAGGCGAGGGGGTAGTGGCCAGTGTTTCCTTTCGTTGTTGCATAGCAGGCTTGGGTAGGATAGGAGTTTAGTCATGGCTATTCTTTTCGGTGCCTTTACAAGGATGGAAGCAAGGGGTTATCGTTGGACGGGATGCCTAGGAGTATGAGTATTGTTTGTTTATGCTAGTGGACTCTGCTCTACTCTAGCAGTTTGTAGGTTGAGCAATAGGAAAGTTATCAGTTACTCATTCGATGCTTGTACACACGACCTGATGTGCATTTTCCCTGTAGGCAGGCACTGCCACCATGCAGCACGTGGCTTTGCAACCTCAGTTCAGCTTCTACACTACGTATTCTACATACGAAGCTTCTTCTCTCTAGCAACTCCATCTACTACGAATGATGGATCACCTACATATTCCAGAAGGGTGCAAACCCCAGCTTACCCAGGTGCCGTATCTAGGACTTGCGCCCAAGTACGACAAGCTTGGATGCGATGGCTTCCCTGACAAAGACACGGGAGGGATCCGGAAGAGCTAATTCGCTCGCACAGCATCCTCGACGAAAGCTTCATACAGGAGTGGCTCTGGTTGGTCACGTCTGGAGCCACGGACTCGGTAACCCCGGAGCCAACGAGCTTCCGTCGTGTCAAGTGCGGTTTCTGTCCAAGCTGGTGGAGGATCTCAGTGGAAAGGAGGGGATACTGTGGATTGACACACTCTGTGTTCCTGTTGGAGAGGAATCCAAAACGGATTGCTATCTCCAAGCTGCGCAGTGTCTACTCGGGAGCGAGCAAGGTCCTTGTAATCGACAAGAATTTAATGCAGGTAGGCTCAGATCCAACGGAACAGATGTTGCAGCTTTTTCCTTCAGAGTGGCAACGAAGGCTCTGGACGCTGCAGGAGGGTCGATTAGCGAGCGAGCTTCTCGTCCAGTTCAAAGAAGACTGCGTGTCCGTCTTGGACCTTGCGGCTTTCAGGGCACCAGGGAACATCTTGGAGAAGAGCGCGGACGCTTTCGACTTTTACCAGTCGTTGAAGCACGACATCAAAGCTCGCTTCCGTCTGCAGCCAGACGTACGCAAACGATGGAAAGAAATAGTCGAGGATCTTGCCCTGAGAAGCGTCACTGTCAAAACGGACGAACATATCTGCCTCGCGACACTGCTTGGCCTGTCTCTCGAAGACTTCAGTCCCTACCCGACCATGGTAGACATATACAGATCGCTTCCGAGTCACATACCCCAGGATGTCATGTTTCTGAACCAGCCAAGGCTACAAGTTCCTGGGCTGACATGGGCTCCTTCAACATTCCTCGAGACAGAGCCCATTGCCTTCTGGGTCTGCAAAGTTGGATCTCCACCGGGCCGACTGGCACATGACGGCTTCATGGTTGCCGAGGTCGCTTTGGTTTTGGACGAGGCCTTGAATTTCCGACGAGTTCCAAGTAAGCCTTCCGAGGTGTACATCATCGAGACGCCTGGGGGTCGGGGCTTCGATATCAAAGCCGAGAACGTGATCTCTCCCGACGGCCAACCAGTCAGTATCGAGCACTCGCGGCGTATCCAGCGACCTGCGATAATATGGGAGAGACCGTTCGGTCACTTCGCCGCGAACGGGACTTCGGGGCGAATTTCAGCGGGAGCTCTTGTCAGCCTTCAGTTTGACAGAGACGGCGTCGCACACTGCAAGCTCGAGATGAGTCTCAAAGGATGGAGCATCCGAGATGAGCACGCAGAATTCCACGAGAGAATGGTGCATCTGTCTGGCAGAGTTATCGGGCGAGTCTCCGCAAAGGTTGAATACGGGAAAGTGTCTTGTGTTGGATGACTGTGGTTCTACCTCGTAATTGAGGTTCAACTCGAGTAGGTCGTGGTTTTCCTGTGGCGTATGCTCCCTCGGGACCTCCCGCTGCAGAGGTATCCCCGAAAGCCACACGAGCGCAAGGTGATCGGGCTTGGCAGTGCTTTTGTCGGTCATTGATCTGGCTGGCGGATTCAGGGGGTCTGCCTTAACACTGCTCTGCGCGCTTGTGCAACCTGGCCGATAGCGATAACGGTAATAAAGGCATCCTGGAACGCCGCAGGCACCAAGCGGCACAGTACAGTATTCTCGAAACGACAGGCTTTGGAGAAAGCATGCTCGTCCCTCCCGTCGTCTCTTCCTCCACTGTCCCAACTGGACATGGGATTAGGGGCATCTCCCAACACAATAAGGCCCCTATTCTCTCCTTCATCTCATGTCTACGTCTGACTACAATCCATTGATTGACAAACGCCTTGGGGCAATGGGAAGAGAGACTAGATGCATGGCCAAGGGACACCCGTATGCATGTTATACGGCAAGCATGTAACGGATCTCCCGCCACGACAAATATAGCCGAGATCTCAACGGCATTTCTCCAAGCCCGATAGTGTCCCCATCGTCCCCTCATCGTCCCCATGGGGCCCCAACGCCGTGTGGCCGGGCGGAGAACGGTGCTCTCCACCGCCGCCTGGCTGTCGGCAGTTACCATCTTCGCCTTCGTCTCGTGGTTCTACGTCTTCCGCCATGACACCTCTGTTGCACGTCATCAGCCGCCTCCTGTGTTTGAACCAGCGACTGGGAAAGACGACATTGTAGTCGACGTGGGCTCAGAAGAAGACATCACCACATCAACCACATCAGGGACAATAAGCTGGTCCAGTCCCGCGGAGACACCCCGCAACTCCGATTCTACTTCGAGTCCAAGCAACAAAGCCGTTGTTGTTCTCACTACTCTCTCCTCAGCTATGTCGCCGCCGCCGTCAGCGCCTGCAACGGCGTTAACAACGCCTCCGGAGCCACTACCCACAAGGCCGGGCGGCGCACGCATCAAGCTCCGGCAGGGCACTTACATCGGCGCCACCATCCCCGCCAATCCGGCCACCTACCCCAAAGCCCTCGACGCCTTCCTCGGCATCCCGTACGCCCAGTCAACTGCGGGCGACAACCGCTTCCGCCCTGCCGTGCCCCTTCCGGAGTCGACCTCGACGTTCCAGGCCGCCGCCTACGGGCACGCCTGTCTGGGCGCTAACTCTGGCCGGCCCGAGGGCGAGGACTGCCTGAACGTCAATGTCTTCCGCCCTCAAAGTCCCGAGAGGGTTCCGGGCGAGGTGTACGGTGTCGCCAAAGCTTCCCACCGCCTGCCAGTGGTCGTCTACGTCCACGGAGGCGGCTTCAATGCCGGCCATGGCGGCGAGCGGAACATGGCCAGCTTCGTGTCGTGGGCGGGGCCGGACATTGTGGCCGTCAGCTTCAACTACCGCGTCGGCGCATTTGGGTTTCTGCCTTCAGCCCTGACGGCCAAGGAGGGCCTGCTCAACCTGGGGCTGAAGGACCAGCAGGCGCTGTTCGGCTGGGTGCAGGATAACATTGCCGAGTTTGGGGGCGATCCGGAGAATGTAACCATCATGGGTCTCAGTGCTGGTGCGCACTCTGTGAGTACCTCTTGCTCATGTGCGCCGACTCCCGTTACATGTGTCTTGGTACTAACACGCCTCCCAGATTGGCCACCACCTAATGTACTACGCCCGGTCCTCCTCGGTCCCCTTCGCCAAAGCCATCCTCGAGTCCGGCGCAACAACGGCCCGCGCAACCTTCTACCCGACGCACCCCCGGCACCTGATCCAGTTCCGCGAGTTCCTCGTCGCAGCAGGCATAGAAGGCGTGCCCGAGTCCTCCGTCTTCGCCACCCTCCGCACCCTCCCCGCGGCCACCATCCTCAAGGCCTCCAAGTCGCTCTGGGACAAGTACGAGCCGAGCGTGACCTGGCCCTTCCAGCCGGTGATCGACGGGCCCAACGGCCTCTCCAACTCGAGCCACGCCGACACCGCCGCCGCCCAGGCCGTGATCCCGGACCTCCCCATCCTCTCATGGCAGCGCGGCCACCACCTCACCATCCCAGTACTAACGGGATTCAACACCAACGAGGGCACCGTCTTCATCCCCGCCAAAGCCAACACCACCGCCGAGTTCAGGTCTTTCTTCTCCGCCCTCATCCCGGGGTTCGGCCCCGCCGACCTGGACGCGCTGGAGGCCCTCTACCCGGACCCGGTCACGGACGCGTCGAGCCCGTACAAGGCCGTGCCGGAGGGCATGGGCGCCCAGTGGGCCCGCCTGGACGCCGCGTACAGCCACTACGCGTACATCTGCCCGGTCCTGCACACCGCGCACTTCCTCTCCACCTCCTCGTCTCCTGGCCCCTCCGGCCCATCCTTCTCCAAGTCGACGCACAACTCCTACGGCCTGCGCAGCGCCGTAGGCGAAACCACGACTCCCCGCCCCGTCTACGTGTACCGCTACGCAGCGGCCGCGAAGTGGGGCACCGCCAACCACGGCGACGAGGCGCCCGTCGTGGCGCACGACATGCTCGTCATCTCGCCCCCGACGTCCTCCCCCTCCCCGTCTTCTTCTGCTGCTCCTTCCTCTTCCCCCTCCCACAGTCCGGCGAGTAGCTCCACCCGTCCGGGACTGCGCCGCGTCGCCGACGCCATGCACGCGGCGTGGGTGAACTTCGTTGTCTCGCCCGCCGGCGACCCGAGTCCGGTCGGGGCCTCGTCGTGGCCCGCCTTCGTGAGCCCGTTCGGCGGAGGACAAGGCAGAGGCGAGATGGTGGTATTTGGCCGGGGTAACGACGAGAGGTGGACGGAGAAAGGGGTGGGAAGGAGGAGCGCGGAGGGCACGCCTGTCGGCCTCGAGACGCTGACGGACTGGGAATTGGAGAGGTGTCGGTTCTGGTGGGAGAGGGTCGAGCTCAGCGAGGGTGTGGGGAAGAGGCTTGATCGGGGACGGTTGTGAGACCTTCAGGGGAGAATGAAGGTGTTGTTGTTCAAGACAAGGTTACCTGTATATACTGAGGAGTGACTAGCGGCTGAGGGGACATTGGTCGAGCTTGTGAGTGGAATATTCAGGGTTGTATATAGCTTGTCAAGAGACTCATGAGGCAAGCGAAGTGTGTGTATAAACATGTTGTACACAGTAATTTCGCTATAATGCGTATAACAGCTCCACCAATCCCATCTCCCCTAGACTCGTCCTTTACTCCATGGCTGAAGAACGCTTTTCCCCGCTTCCAACATGCTGAGCCCGATTCAAGTGTGCTCGCGCTCGCTCGCTCGCTGGTTCTATTCACCATCGCCATCCATCTCCACCGCAGAACAGATATCCTGTCCTCCTTGACAGGGAACATCGTTCCCTCCACGCATCCACCACGACGCACTAAACCAGATAGACCCTCAGATATGCAAGTCGAAGTCAACGAGAAAATATGTGACTGATTTTTGGGGTAGATACATGAATCCCCCCTCCCAGCTGGAGAGGTCAGGAAGGCGACTGGCGCCGATATATGCAGAAGAACCGTGAGGATCCTAGGTCCGCCCGGGGAAGGGCCGGACCGTAGTTACCAAGAAGGTGTGAGTAGGTTGATTAGGTATAAGTAACGGTGTTGTGATCGCTAAAGTAAAAGGTATGCCGAGTATGCAAGGATGCCAGAAACCGGGGTAAACGCCGATGACGGTCCCCTGATATTGGTAGAACGATGCGTGTTGCGTCTGCCAAGGGAACTGGGGGTACCGTATGCAAGAGAGCACACAAAGTTTGTTTGTTTTTTTTTCTTCCTTTTTTTCGGCTGCAGGGCCTTACGCAGACCATACTGATTAGAAGTTCTGCGATATACCGGCACTCTGCTGCGGATAGTGCGCCGGGTTCTCGATGCGCGTATTCCTCCTGGCAGTCACGTCTCGGATCACCGGCTGTCCACCGCCTAGCTCGGCCGGGCCCTGGCGGTTCGGCCCCGCGCCTCCCTCCGTGTACGGGTTCCCGTTCGCGGGATACTGGTCGTAGAAGCCCGGCCCTCCGCTACCGTACGCGACGCCGATGCCGCCTTCTTCGGACCCGTCTGAGCGCGCGACGGCGCTGTACGACGAAGAGGCGTTCGAGGGGCCTCGGTGTACGTCTGTGGCGCGGTTGTTGGACGAGGAGGGGCCCATGGCGCCCAGTATCTCGCCCTCGGGCGAGTGCGATCCGTCCGTCATGGTCATGAGCGGCTCACCAGACCGCGTCTCCGAGATGTTCCCGTGCGTCGGCGAGGTATCGCTGTATGCGGCCCCCGCGGCACCGCCGGACATGGTCGTCGACGCCTTCCTGCCCGTGGAGCTGGCGAGCGTCGTCGAGCCCCAGCCGCGATAACCTGCCGTGCCATCCTCCCTCATCTCGTAGGCTCCGCCAGCCGCGCCAGCGCCGGCACCCGGGATGCTCGGGTCGGCATTGGGGTTGTAGGCATAGTCTTCGACTTCCTTGCGCCGCTGCTCTTCGAGGTCCTTCCGCGCCTTCCGTCTGCGCCACAGGAAAATGCCCGCTGCTACGAGCAGCGCTACTCCCACGATTGGCACAACAACCGCAATGGCTATCCTCCCCGAGTTGCTGAGAGAACCATTGCTGGCACTACCGGCCGGGTCGAGAGCGGCTCCCGCTGAAGACGTGCTTGTCGATGAAGACGAGGCGGATGTAGCGGGGTTGCCTCCATCTGAAGTGGAGGTAATCGTGACATAAATTGTACTCGAGGGACCTCCAGGTGTGTTGGGCGTTATCACCGACGTCTTTATTATCGTGGTCTGCGAAGGTGGACTACTAGTAGTTGTAGGTGCGCTCGTTGTCGGCGGCGTCGACGTCGACGTTTTTGACGTCGTTGTAGGTGTGCTGGTGGTCGACGGTGGCTCTGATGTGGTCGGAGGAGTACTTGTGGTTGGAGGAGTTGTAGGAGGAGTCGACGTAGTCGGTGGTGGCTCCGAGGTGGTCGGTGGTAGAGTAGTCGGAGGCACCGACGAGCTCGTGTCTGGAGGAGAGGCTGTGGTAGGAGGATTAGTAGGAGTACTGCTGTCAGGAAGCACACTCGTCGTCGGCGACGCTGGCGGATCCGATGTAGCCGGACTGTTCGTACTTGTATTATTAGACATGACGAAGGCAGCACGACGCTTCAAGCGCGGAAGATCCCTAGCACGGCCGAGCATGTTAGCAACGAGGACGAGTGCATAGCTGGTGCGGCAGAGCAGGGTTGGGATCAACTGCAAGGACGTGGGCGAGATGGTGGGTAGAAGAGGAACTGACTGGTCTCGGCCAGAGCAAGCGCGATGGGAATCTCGCAGGCTACAGTGACGCAAAAAGACGGAGAGTAGGAGGACGGATGGTGATGCAGGTACAAGTCAAGATCTCAAGATCTCAAGATCATAGGCCCTGAAGCCAGGAGACAAGTGACACAACCGTGGAGCAAGCGGAGCACCAGGCAGGACAAGGCGGGAGACGACGGACAGTCGAGGGGAAAACACACGCATGCAGGAAACGCACCTTCAGGTCAGGACGGAGCGTTGGAATAGGCGCGCTGATGACGGCCTGCGGCCAAGAATCAATCAGAGCTGGGGGCGCGCAAGGCGTGCAGACACTTGCACCTCAGAGCAGAAGAGTTTCGCAGGTGGGTGCCAAAGGAGGTGTTTGGGTTTGAGGTCGCAATCTTGAGACGAAATGAATGGTCGAGGGCCGAGCAGTACCGTATTTTGCCTGCCCGGGAATTGACTTTTGGTCCTTGGCGCCTGTGGCTTTGGTTGGTGACTTGTTGGTCGCGACAAAGGAGACTCGAAGCGACGTAATAGGGAGGCCAGGTAACGAAAGTGAGGGCGCCGAAACACAGGATACCGGTATTTTCGAGAGAAGAGGTAAAGTGGTGTTAGGACCGAAGGGCATGCAGATCAGTGCAGGTTCTTGGTTTTCGAAATTGAGCCTGTATCTCGTCGTCCTTTTCAACAATGGATTAGGCGGGATTTTTGGGCGGCGATGGCGCAGCACACTCTCAGGCACTGCCAGCGTTCTCTTGGTTGCCGCAGACGGGCAAAACTGGGCTAATGGACCGTATTTTGGCAGTGGCGCCCCTCTTTTTCGAGTAAGAAGAGGAGCAGAACCTGACTGATCAGTCTGTTGCAGGGGTAAAGAACAAGCCGTGGCCCGTGGGTGCGTTTGTGTGAGTGGATCTTCTGTCAGACCGTTTTCTGGCTCGTGCAGGCCGATCCGAGATGAGATTTCCTTTCTGCTGCCGTCCGAGGCCAGCAGAGTGCAGGCTTATTAGTAAGGAGGGATTTCTCCCAGCGCTGGTCAGTCCTCTGTGTTGACTCTGTCCTGTCGGTGTCCAAGGTGATTGATTGTTTCTGTTTCGATCGTCAATGGTTTCGACCGTTGTGGTGTAGGACTCGGCGTCAAGTTGACTCAGATTCGCTTGTCGTGTCTTTCCTCAGGTCTCTCCTCCTCCACTCAGTCTCCGGCTGTGATGATGAATGTCCCGTGTAACTGTTCAGCAGTTGGTTGCTGGAGGTACAGGACAATGCCGATGTGGTTGTAGAGGGACGTCCGTATATCCAAAGATCCGGCGTCGTAGGTAGGGAAAGGATGTGCGAGTGGTGATTCCAGCTCTAGCTTCACTTTTCGTCCGGATCCAGTGCCAGAAGTGCGTAGCCAAGGTCACCCAGCCGACGACGTCCGGGATGATCTTTGTGTTGTGGATGTTTTCGTCGGATCAGGAGGGTGGATGTTCGGAGTATTAGTATTATCGTGGCCCGAGTCAGCAGAAGTGCGTGGTCCCGGTGCCGTGAGATCACGGAATCTTTGGGTCTAATGTACGTCTTTACACCTGCAGGCCTTCCTTCCGACAGTCCAGAACATGACAATGAAAAAAGGAACCTGGAAGTCAAAGATGTAGAGCCTGGGAGTCACACCCGTTGTCATATAGCAATCTTAGGGTTATGTCAGGTTTGCTGAAAGCTGTCCTACAGTCATGCAACTCTTGATGCCTTGTTTCCATGTTACTACTGTAAAAAGACCTCTCCACTCCGAGGCTGATCGCATCCGAATCGGTTCCAGTCTGTTGTCACGACCCGGAACGGTGAAGCCGGCAGAGAGCGAAGACACACCTCCCCCTTGATCCCCACACCTCCAAGAACCGATATCCCGACATCGTTGACTGGAGAGAAGAGTTTACAGTACTATATGGTGGGCAACTCCAGCCTCCCACCTGCAGGTAGGCAGGCAGGCTTGCAGCTGGTGTAACGGCATCATATGATATGTGCATGTCCTGTTCTGTACATACATCTATCTATCTATCTGGGTGTCTCGACTGGATAGTACGCAGAATCGCAGGTATCCATTACTTGCATGAGTTCGCTGTACCTCATTTTATTCTTCCTCGGTCTTCGATTGCAACTTCGTCGCAACTGGGTTAAGACACCTACTTTATGGATAAATTCTCAAATCTCCCCCTTTCCATTATGACGTTGCTTTGGACTAGAAATGCCATGACTACCGTAAAAGTCTAATACTCTACGGAGAACAGTGGCAGTCTGACAAGGAATAGACTCCAAAACCAAGTAAGAAGGTCCATAATAGGGCTCTGTTATTGCAACCGCACCAAACTCCAACTAAAGTAATCTATTCCCCAAACACTCGACACGTTCGCGACGACGTCATCCGGATCGACGGACAACGGCGAGGAAGAACCGAACACATGCCAACCTTGGATTCACCTTTGTGCCGATGACCCCTCATCTGGGCGTGCCAGCTGTTGCAACTCTCGTTTCCGGACTTTCGAGGCAGTGTCTTCTTCGCCCAAATACCAATGTATAATAGACACACAGGAGCGCGAACTCTGTCCCTATTCGTACTGCACCTTCGGAACGCCTGTACCACATCAAACACTTTCATAAACAGTCCTAATAGTGTAACTGTTCTACCTTCTGTGCCGTGTGGATCACCAGCTGGAGCTGAGCCTCCTCTGCCCTCCGTTTGCTACGTCCTTAGCATTCCAAACTCGAGCGCCACCATCGGTCCATCGCTGACGAACAGCGGCTGATTGGGTGCGCCCATCTAGCAGGTTCAAAAATAGCTCTGGTTCCAGTCTAAACTCCACGTGTGAGCTCTTGGCGCTGGGGGACGGCTATCCATTCGTTCAGTCCGTTGTGGCGACGAAGACATCACACGTTACCTACGAGACCCTACTCCGTGTTGACAAGTTCGTCGATTACTGCGGTACTTCCTTTCGTAGCAGCTTATTACCATGTTTGGAATACGGAGCCTCATCTGTGGCAAGCTGAAAGATGCAGATCAACAAGCAGGTAGGAAGTGGTCGTTGGTATGATGGCTTCATTAGGACCGCCAACCCTTTTGCTCATGCAAGATTCTACCCTAAAACCCTCAAGCGCCCAAAGCCGTTCTCTATATTTAATAAATGCATATCATGCAGCAAGGCATCAATGATGACGGTAAACAATGATGATGATAACAATGCAGTAACCAGATGGCTTTGCGTTCATATCCATCGACTGAAGGGGCTCCAAGCTACTTATTCAAAATTGATCCCCCAGTCCCAGTCGAGACGGAGCGGCCACTAGTCGCGCATGTTCCATGCCGGCTTGAGCTTCTGCTCCATCGCGGCCTGCGTGAAGATGGTGTCGCCGGGGAGCTTGCTGACCCTACCAGCCCCGCTCCGGATGGCGCCCAGCTGCACGGCCGAGATGCCGCTGCGGTTGCTGCGGATCGAGCCCGTCTCGCTGCGGTTGTCGCTTTCGACAAACTTGCGAGGCGGCGCGAAGTCGAGGCCCGTGAAAGTGCTTGATTTGCGGAGGAGGTGACTGGCAGAGAGAGCGTGAGTGTCAGTTGACTGAAGATGCAGCGATAAAAACAAGATGGAGGTTATGTAACTTACGGGCTGGGCAGAGAAGGCATCTCCTCAAAGGCATTGACCAACGGCGAGTGGACAGGAACGGAAGGTGAGTGATACGGCCTGCGCTCGCCCATCGGGCTCTGTGACCGACCAGCGACACGGTCTTTAAACGTCTCGGGCGGTGCAAAGTCAGCAGCGTTGAAGATGGCAAACGAATCGTCCTTGAGCTTCGACGGCGTCGGAAGCGTGGTCAGCGCTGCGGGAGGTGGCAGTGCCTTCTTCGGAGGTCCGTTACGGCCAGGTCCGTAAGCCGACAAGCTGGAGCCTGCCCGCGGCCGGCCCCAGGCTCCGGACTGAGAAGTTCCAGGACGCGGCGGGCCGCCGAACTGTCTCGAGGCCGACGAGCCTGGCCGAGGCGGTCCACGCATGCCAGGCATGCCCATGTTCATGTCTCCCATGGAGCCGTGGTAGCCTCGGGGAGGGGCACGCTGGCCCTGGAATCTCGACCCAGATGGGGGAGGCGTCATTGCACGGCGTGCAACCGGCTGCGCGTATGGCATGACGAAAGCGTTGGCATTGGGATCGTAGTACGGATCATCGGCGCCGCCCGTATGGTACTGGTGATAATCCTCGTAGTACTCTTGGCCGCCCTGAGAGTAGTTGTTGCCATTATGCTGTTGGTACTGCTGCGGCAACGGAGGCACCATCTGTGTTTGCCGGTTGGCGGCATCCTTAGAGTCATCAAAGTACTCCTTGTAAAATGAACGGATTCGATTTGCCCTTGTCTCAGGATCTTCCGTATCCATCAACTCATCTGGTGGGAGCGGTCGGAATCCTACAGAAAGGCGGTGATTGTCTTGCTGGGGGATTCCGAGTCCGACCTGATGCTGTTCTGGCTCATAGTACGAGGATTCCCTGTGATGTGTCCGGCCACGTTCTTCCTCGTATCCGTGGTTCTCCGCGTGTTCGTAATTCCCTTGAGGCATTTGCGCGTAGTCATCATAGTAGTCTAGAGGCTCTTCCAAGATTGGGGCAGCAACTTGCGGCACGGCTGGCAAGGAGCTAGCCGGCGGTGGTGACATTGCTAGAGTCGAGGGTTGGTGCGGAGGGGACGTGGCGTGTATCGCGTCAAGTTCGACCGCTGACGCTCCCCTCTCGTGGATGACGGCCTGCTGACTCCGAATGCGCACATCTGGACGATTGTGCTGTACGACGCTGCCGGGCAGTTCGTTGACAGGCTCGTAAGGCTGCTGTGGTGGACTGGCCTTGTCAGAAAGTCGGTATGCGGCAGGAGCAGGCTCTTGAATTCCGGAAGCTGGGGGTAAATCCAGGCCGTCTTTCTCGTCAGGATAAGGCGAGGTTTCGAGTGATCGCACCGAAGGCGAACGGAAGGGGTCCTTAGCCGAAGATGCAGGGGAACCTGTCGAGATTGGAGGAAGTACTGGGGGCGGCTTCCTATACGCGGCGTCCTTGGGCGTGAGATTCTGCCGAGGAGGGCCACCGGGGGCACCCGGACCAAGCAGTGACCGCCGCTGTTGACGGCCGGACTCGTGACTGTAGATAGACGCACCATCGGGACCCCTAGATTGAGACCTCATCGAAGCGCTGTCACTCATGAGCTGGTTTATCGGCCGATAAGGATCCTCGTTTTGATGAATGGTCCTTGCCAAGGAATGCAGAGACTCCCGTGAGTCGTGCAGAGCCGGCGGGAGAAGATATGGGTTTGACAGGTTCAGGTCCATGGACATTTGCCTGTGTCGCGAATAATTGTCCTTCTCCCTCCCGCCAAGCACGCTCTTCCGGTTTGCCCTTGCCCCTTTCCCCATAGGGGCGTCGTTTAGGCCAAAGTCCAGAGACTTGTGGGGGTCACGAGCATCTTCGCTCTCCAGCCTTCTCTTGACCCTAAAGTGAAGATAAAGCAACACGGAGATGATAGCCACCAGGGGAATTCTATTGGAACTGTTAGAGAGCGCCAGGTGGCTGGCCTAAGAGCATGCACTTACGCTACTCCAAGTGCAATGGGAAGTGCCATGCTGGTTCCTGAGGCAGGCTTCTCGCAAAGGTTTGCAGGTGCATCCTTGGCTGCGCATGGATCGGTAGTGGTCGCGGCGGCGGTTGCCCGAGGCACGACCTTGTTGGGCACTCTGCCCCCCAGAACCGGACTTGGGGTGTCCATTGCATCTCGGTTCCTCAGCATTGGGATCCTAGGACCGAGGACATAACCGTCCCCAACCATCGCTACACCATCCATTCTCAATGACAGTTTTTGTATTCCTCCTGTCGGCCGTCCTGCTCCGGATCTGCGAACGATGATAACCTGTTATGCGGATAATGGGAAAGCTGTGCTCCCGGCAAAGCGGAAGATAACCACGATTAACAGATGCGATATAATGTTGTCATTCTAGTCATAACGCGGGATGTTCGTCGTGAATATCTTGTTTTCGAGCCAAGTAGGAAGCGGGTTCGTATCGTAGCGGGAGATTGTCTGACGAATTGGATAGAAACAGACGGGACCAGATGCAGGTTTTCGATCGATTCGTGATGTGTATCCGTACACGTGTAGAGGTTTTGTTAATATGGGAAAGGAGTGGACAGGTTCCTACAGAACGGACTGTGGCTATTCTGATGAAATGAAGGTCAAAGTTTGTAAAACTTCGTGAAAGGAACGACACGCCCGCTGGCAGGCACAAAAGAGTGAATCGCCGACGCCAACAGAACCAGTGAAGGGAGAGAGCGAGGGAGAGTGAGGTTAGAGAAGAAGGTGAGGATTAGGATTACCACTAAGAGAGAGGTGTAGGAAGGGGCAGATTGTAACACTGGAGAGAGCAGGATGAAAGGCAACACCACCCTAGCAGAAGGGCTAGACTGCCTTAGGATGGCCGAGCAAGGTCCGGCCAGCAAGTGCTTTGCCTGCTGTGCCTGCTTGTGTCCACTCTCATCCACCCTCTGTTAGCAGGGTGGGCTCCTCTTTTGTTGCTAACTTGCTGCTAGCAATCTCCGAGCGGAAGAAGCCCCAAGTCTGAAGTCTCGAGTGTTCAAGGAACAACAAGGAACAACAGATGAACGAAACTGCAGTAGACCAGGGCGCTCAGCGGAGCTGCAACGACGCGGCCCTGGCCGTCGACGAATAGAAAGTGCTAATTTCAGCGTTTAATAAAAAAAGGGGATGTGTTGCCAGGGGGGTCAAGTAGAATTCCAATGGTGGGTTCAGTTGCTCCTTCAACTTGGACTGGCGAATCAGAGGGCAGCTCCTCTCCGGTTCCTGCATCAAACCCTCGCACACCCAGCACTAAGTACCGAGGTACTCCCAGCAGGGACCTTGCAGCAATTTTCCAACGATGCTGCAGCTAGAAATAGCGTCTCCAGCCAATCGTGGCGCTAATCTCGTCTGTCTCACGCGAGTCGACTGCGCCTGCCTGTTGGTGTTGACTCGACTCGACTCGCGAAGTTGCTCAACCACCATCTTTGCTGAGTGCACCCGTGTGAAGCTATGGGTTCACAGGCGACAAGGCTTGGGTTGCCGAGTCCCGAAATATCTGCTACATGGCCGAAAGATAATTGGAAAATGCGGCACGACTTCCATGTGACGAATACATAAGGAGGCTTCTTCAACCTCGACGATGTGTATGCTGACTTTGAAGTACCACCTTACTTTCGCCGTCTAAGTGGCAAAGCTGCATCGAAGATAAACTGAACTTCGTACTGCCAATCACTGATAAAGGTGCGAAGGTGCGTCTTCTGTAGCCCTTGGCGAAGCTTTATGTTCGACACCCAGGTCACCTACATCTGACATGCATCAGAGGTCCTCCATTCGGCTGCCGCTCTCCAACTCCATCCTTGCTCATCTTGCTGGCCTATAAATCCCTTGAGTTCAAGATGTAGGACGTATTGTGCGTCGAAGGATGCGCTGTCCTGATATATTTGCAAACTAATCCCGACTGGTTTCGGACTCCTCTATGACCTTGTGGTCTTGAAACGAGGAGCCCGAAAAGCTCAGGAACCCTGGTCAGGGCTCCTCATGAACAGATCATGACTTTGTCTGATAATAATCCGGTGCATACTCCAGGAGCCAGTTCTTCTCGATTTTGGTGACGTCCCTGATGTAGATCTTGTTGCCCGTATCAAAAACCTCATGGAAGATGACCCAGTCGGCCTTCCGATTGAACATGAGCGAGCTCGGATGCGCATGTAGGACCGTACCTCCCGAAACATTTCGGAATGTGCCATCGGGCTGCATCCTTGCGGCATGCGCGAAATATCCCGTCGTTAGACATCTACAGATCTGCTCAGCTTTGTTGTTCAGAGTCCCTGTGTTGGCAAGCGACTCATCAACTGGGATTCCGAATCGATCAAGATAACGCTTGAGTTGCGCCCGGATACTGACAGCGCGTGTCAGGGCCTTGAAGTTGAGAAAGTTGTCGTGGCAAAACCGGCCCTCCTTGCGACCCTTTGTAACGAAGGCTTGGTAGACATTGAGAAGGGTGATGTGGTCCCCTTCTTCAGCAGCAAACTTCCGCCTCGTACTCTCCACGCGCTTCTTGTCTTCATCTTGCTGGACCCAAACATTGCCGCCGAGGCTCGTCATAGCCGCTATGGTGAGAATCTCGCTAAGACACCCGAAGCCCGGCGCAGAAAGCAATGTCTTCGCCATCATCGGCTCAACAGCTAGCTCTGCCATTCTCATGCCCAAGGGCTTGGTCAATTTCGCATAGTCATCTACGGCTCCGAGACTGTACAGAAGCTCTAGTGCCTTGATCATGAGCTCCGCCGGCGGAGGGGTGAGAAAGTCGAATCGCACGACGTTATCGATTCCTAGGGCCTTCAGTTGCAGAACGAAAGGCGCCAGGTTGGACCGCTGTATTTCCGGTACGTTGGCCTCGGGCAGGCCCTGGTAGGAATCTTCCGTATATAGTCGGAAGCATTTACCGGGTTTCGTTCGTCCGGCCCGTCCGGCCCGCTGAGCAGCAGAAGCTTTCGATACCGGAGTCGCTGTTAATGTTTCGATGCCGGTTTTTGGATTATAAGCGCGGAGCTTCACGAACCCGCAGTCCACTACGTACGCAATCCCGTTGATAGTGACTGAAGCCTCTGCAATGTTTGTGGAGAAGATGACCTTCCTCGTGTCTTCTGGTGCTTCGTCGAATACGTACATTTGCTGTTCCGTAGTGAGGCCAGCATAGAGAGGCATCGGCAGTAAAGATTTCGAGTGGGGCGGTAACTGAGCAGACCGTTCCGACACTGCTTGAACTGCAGTCTCAATTTCGTCTCTTCCTGTAAGGAAAACGAGGATATCTCCTGTTGGCTCGGAGGTGTGGATGTCGAACACGGTGGATATGGCCTTTTCAACATAGTCCTCAGTTGGTGATTCCAGATATAAGATATCAATGGGATGTGTCCGCCCTTCGAGACTGATAATGGAGCCGATCTTCTCCGCGCCGTTTGGCTGATTCGCGTCATCCACATCTTCGGAGAAGAATCGAAGAAATTCCTCCGCTTGCAAGGTCGCACTGCTGACAATGATGCGTAGTTCCGGTCTTCGTTTGCGAATCTTCTTTAACAGACCCAGTAATATGTCCGAGCTGATAGATCTCTCATGGGCCTCGTCTACCATGATCACAGAGTAGCGCGTGAGCAGAGGGTCCACAAGTGCCTCTCTGATGAGGAGGCCATCCGTAAGAAATTTGATGCGCGTGCTGGCGGAGGTGACATCCTCAAAGCGGATAGAATACCCGACTTCTTTACCGAGCTCGCATCCAACCTCCTCTGCAACCCGGACAGCAACCGTTGTTGCAGCAACACGCCGTGGCTACATCTTCAAGTCAGCGGTCTGATATTGTGTCTGGAGTCAGAGATCAACTCGTACCTGAGTAATAGCAATGACCTTTCCATCGGCACACCATCCGGCCTGTTCAAGGAACTGCGGGATCTGTGTCGACTTTCCAGAGCCAGTTTGGCCGACGACAATAGTCACCGGATAAGCCTCAACGAGGTAGAGAAGGCTCTCTCGGTGCTTTGCTATCGGAAGCAGGGCTGCAGGCTTGTACAGTGCTGGAATAAACGACGCACCTAGATCAAGTTCAGCCATCGTCAACGACTTTTCTCTTCTCGAGCGGTATCACGAAGGCCCGTCCAGGCTCGAGCGAAGACCCGGATCTAGTACAGCACACAGCAATGTGTAGTTGAAATCAACCCTTCCGCCACATGTCTTAGACCCGAACACCTTTGGTGCCATTACCCAAGGTACTCCAAGGCAAACATGCTTATTGGGAATTATATCGTTGAACTCAGTATGCTGTTGCCTTGTTGCCTTGTTGCGACATGGTAGACTGGCGACGAGCGGGAAGTTTACTGCGTTTGAATAGGTACTTTGTGACTTTGATCGCAAATTGGAGATGGTCAAGCCACATTGGGTCAACTCGGTGGCGACCTTAGCGCCAAACTCGAGACACAACCTCGTCAGCCACAAGGCTCCACATTCGCGTGTCATCTTGCCTCTGGCTGGGCTACCTTACGTTAAGTTTCGGGCGGCCGGGCTGCACCTTTCACTGCCTTCCTTCCTCCACGAACATCTAGAGATCGAGGGCGTGCCCGACTTGGGAGGCTCCTTTCGCCAAACACCCAGTCTACTAGCGTGATCTTTCTTCACGCGAAGACCATCCTCTGGAGGATTCTTTTCGGTTTCCATATTGACAACCTAAGTCGAGCGCTGAACTTGAACTCTGCAATTCCTGACAGAACTCCCGATTGTATCGGGTTCTCTTCCCAGGCTTTGTGACAGTCCAGGTTGCATCTGAGTTCCGTTTTAATTTCTTCCTTGAGGACCTTTTTGTTCTTCAAGTTGCCTGGCATTCTATGTGCCTGTCTGCATCGTACTTACGCTTTGTCCCGGCAAGTGTCCGTCCGTCTTCTTCATCCAGGAATAACCTACCCGGAACACTTCGTTTCTACCACGCAAAGCGTTGGAGGGTGGCACAACTTGGTGGACACCGTCAGACTTGCCATAGAACCACCAGGTGGCATTATATATGCGCACTAACTGCTTGGTACCCTCTCGTGGACGCGTTTACTTCCATCGCATTGCCATGGTAAGCTGGTGAACGCCCAACATGGGAAGGACCAAGAAAGCCGGCAGGAGGGCCGAGACTAAAAAGAGTGGGAAATCCACGCCTGCGCACCCGGCCCAGGCCAAGGCCAAGCACACAGCCGGTAACCATGCCAAAGCGAGGCACATGAGAGACAGAAGAGGTCAACTCCATGTGTGGGATGGAAAGCTGCCCAGTGGTTTGGTTGCCAAGCCCATCGTGGCTCAAACAAGATCAAAGCATCGCTCATACTTCGAATTTGTCGAGAACACAAACAAGAAGAAGAAGCTCGAGTTTACGGTAGTCATATACCCCAGCCTGGATCGCATTGTTGCTGAACGCCGTCTCACCCCTCGATAGGTCACCCATAAGCGAGAGCCGGCTCCCGGCTACGAATTCGTCCCTATTGGCAACCCTGCACTGACTGCAGCATGTAAGGAGCTGTCGAGAGAACAAGGAGCCATGATCTTCATCGTTTCGGTTTGTTATGCTTACCTGCTCTTGACGTTTGCTTTCGAGTATGGCCTTTTTTAACACGCGTATTCTCCAGACATTCGCCAATGGAAACGAAACTGGCAATGAACTTCAAGAAGTTCAAAATCTCAGGGTCGCCTTGAACCGTGTTGGCCACCATATCCGGGAGAAGATAGTTGAACAAGCGCGCGCATCTTTGGGCGAGTTGGAGGATATCCCTCAACCGGCTCTCCTTGACGTTCCTGAACCCATACCCGAAGATCAAGAAGAAATCAATAAGCAGGCTGACGCCGCCATCAGAGATCTCTTTCCAAGAATACCGAATACAGATCGACAAATCATCATCGAACACTCCTTCAGAAAGGTATGTAGCTTCATCTTTCCGACTCTACCCTTGTAAAATGAAAATGATTCGAACAGATTCTCGCGATTATTTCAGGGTGCCAAATCAAAAGATGGTATACCGCTTGTTGGGCTTGCGACCGATCTCACCCTGTCACGCAGAGTGCAACTTGCTGTTATTTCTCATATACGACATACACATACACGGTATGATCAGCTCTTGCGCGAGACGACGTGGGTCAACGCAAGACGAGCTGTAGAGGATCTGTGCCTCGATATCCTCGTCAAGTGGCGAGGAGACGAGGAGAATGGCCGAGATCAACTCGATGAGATCCTGCGAGAGGTAGTTGTTATTTCTGACTCCGAAGACGACTACGAGGACGAGGAAGACGACGACGACGAAGATGGCGATGCTGAGGACACAGACATGACCTCAGGCGAGAGCAGCGATGAGAGTGCCGCTTCTACTGGAGAGAGGCCTCCCGTTGCGCAGCAGCACGCCGTTGCATCTGCCAGTAGACCACCACCTCCAATTGCAGCGTCCATCGCCAGGCCATCCTCTATCGAGGAGCATGCTGAGGCTGAGCGTGCGAAGGCTGCAGCGAAGAGGGCTCACCGAGGATTCCAACGATACCAGGCTGTCAGAGACCAGGCATGGCAACAAGCCCTAGATCGCCAACGACAAGGACATGGTCACGCACCGTTTGGTCCAGTGCCCACAACCATGCGTAGCCCGCAAGGCTATATGCTTCAGAGACCGCGTGAGCCTGAATCATATTACCAGCCGTATGGAGCCGACCGCGATGGTGGCGCTGGGCTGAGCGGTTACCAGGCTCGCCAGGACCATAACGCCCACGCAGCCCATCCCTCAGGAGCAACACATGATATCCTGCCGCATGCATATCGTGTTGGCCCTGATCGCGTAACTGCTCGCGGCTCCCAGGTACCTGCGTACCACTATGAGAAAGAGCAAGGTCAACGTAACGCAGACAGTGTCGGAAACGGACATAGGCCTATAGTTGGGTCCCGTTCCGCATTCCGCTCGTCGCCTGGGCTGCACACAGTGGTGGTAAGCCGGCCACCGCCTGAAGAGCTGAAAGATTACTTGTTACCATCCATCGAGGCGACTTCTCCTTTGGCTTCTCAGTTTTCAGCCCAGACATTGGAGGATCGTCGACGGGATGAGCCTTATGAGCACTGGCAGTCCAGGCCAGCTTTGCAACATGAGGAGATAGAGTCACAGCATGCTTCCTCACAGGTTCCAGATGTGGGATTTATCCGCGTCTATCGACACACCGGCGAGGCTGCGCGTGCTGAACCCATGCCGCATGCGTACTCACATACAGGTGCTGTCGGGCCAAGGGAGAACGGCCTCATACGTCCAGAGGTGCGGGACCCGGTCTCGCATCGTCCTATGCCTATGGCCAACTCAAACTATCACCGGGAAAATCCCGCTACGTCGTTCCGCAACGACTATAGGCCTGCGGATGACACCTACTCCGGGCAGGAAGACGCACGTGCCACATTAGCTCAAACCCATAGAGTTGTCTACGGAGCGGCTCCGCAGAGCAGATGGCTGCCAGTCGTCCCTGACGACGGTACCGGCGCTCGTTATAGGGACGCTGCCCGTCCTATCGTCGTAGAGGACGAGCGCACATGGAGGGAGCCCTACCGTCCTTACGCGGCACCCGCCACTGGTGACGGTAATGGCGCTCGCTATAGAGATGCTTCGCGTCCTATCGTTGTCGAGGATGAGCACACATGGAGAGGACCGTACCGATCAGACCCGGCGCCTGTTCCTGTCAAAGAGCCTAAGCCAGTCCTCGTCCAACGGTCACTTCCTGGTGAGCGAGAGGAGTACATCGGCCGTCCGATCCAGGGTCGCATGAACCCACACGACGAGGCACCAGATGTCGACCGCTATCCTCTGGATTTCATCCCGGTCTCAAACATGTTCCCTCGGCCACATGAACCCCAAGGCAGGAGATACGAGGCGCACTCATATACAAATGTAAACTCAAGAGGGGCAATCATGGGCGGACAGTTCCAAGCACCGGCGGGAAACAGATCCGGCCAACGATGGTTTCCCAACACTCGGGATTCACGAGACAATCTCCCGAGGCAGGAGAGAGTTGTTCGATATGAATTTGTCAACCATGGGTACGTCTGAGACAGGTTTGCAACGAGTGTGTTCCGCACATATACTAATTTCGGCGAAAGAAGTATGAATGAAGAACAGGAACAACGTATTCACGACCACGAAAATACATACCATATCCAGCATCGACCGACAGGAGCGGCTGCTCCAGGGGCGGCCTATGGCGCAACCCCTGCACCACGGCCTTCAAGACAGGATGGTGTCATTTACCTCGAATAGAAGAGACACCATTGTCACTTGAGATTTCTTGCCGAGACGATTTGGTGGGGACTCGCGACACTCGGAGGAAAGAAGGGCTGAAATGAGCGGCATGTGCATGATCTCGCAGGATAGGGCATCTAGAGGTGTTCAGGAGGAAGAGTGGTTTATTTTGAAAGCATTCAGAGGTGTTCGTCGACTATATACCCGCCTTCCGGATTGCATTAGCATGGTTTTGGGCTTCGCATCGAGGCGTACTGGCAGGGTCCATTCATAGCATTAAGTGTCGGCATAGGAGGCATGCATGCAACCAGGAGATGACTGGACGGAGTCACCAACTTACTTATGTGCTTGTACAAATAGCTATATGACTCAAACAGAGTCTCAGCCAAATCACACAGGTGAGCTCATGGAAGTGTATGGAAGTGTGACGACGTGATTGTGTGTCTCTTGCGGTCTGTCTGCGACACCGTGATCATAGTAGAAGATTAAAAAAGCATCGCGATAACCAAGATAACGCCAACATGCCTACGCCCACATCATCTATACTACAACTATGCCAACATGGCCTGTCGTTCCTCCTGCCGGACCCTGGCTGGTTCTGGTTCTGGTCCGGTCTGCGTTCTGTCGCCGTTGAGCTCCGTGTTTGGTACATTTGGTAATGGCACCACAGTTGTGCGCTCTCCTCCACCAAGCTCGGCTTCGAGGGCCGCGAGCTCCTCCTCTACCTCATCTTCGTCCTGGTTGGATATCTTGTCCCCTAACATCTCGCTTATTTCCTACACGGTAAAAGAAAAGCGCGCAGTTAGTATCGCCCCATTTACCAACACATATCGCCGGGAAAAGGGAGGACTGACCTTCTGGTAGGCAATAGCATCAGTAGTCTCCCCCATCAGCTTCTCCACGTGCTCGATCCCGCCCATCTCGGCGTGGATCTCCTTGAGCACCTTTGTGCCCTGCTGGAGCCCGAACAGTACGTCCTTTTGAATAAGGGCGAACTCGACGCTGGAGGTCAATTTCTCGAGCTGCTCTAGCTGTCCGTCTGTTTTGGACAGCAGGGATTCTTGGTACTTCTTCCGTCGGAGGGCTAGGAGGGCGCGTTTCTTGTCACCTTGGGCAAGCATCTGCTTTGCTATCTGGGTCTCGCGGTCGGTCAGGACGGTTATGCGCTTCTGGTACTGGTGGAGCTTGTCCCGCTGGTTCTTGAGGTCGAGTATTGCCCTGCACGAAGGGAACTCTGGTCAGCCGTAGTTCCAGTTGCGGAGAATGATGGGTAAGAAGGCGGCGCGAAGCAACGATTGACTGACTTATCCTGCGCCGTAACACGGCTGGAGGTGTTGCCCATGGTGGCATGGAGATATGCAGCGCAATGAAACGCCGGCGCTGTCTACCTGAGTACCTTGGGTATTGGACTTGTTCCCCCGGATACCTGCCTCTTTTTCTCGATGTCAAGCTCAGACATCCGCTGGTTGGCCGTATAAGTAAGGTACCTTAACCTACCTGCACTGGGCTGTACTCACCCAGGACCGGGACATGGACGGGATTCACTCCACGGCACGAGACGTCAACGTCACAGGCTTATCGGGAGTCCGCGTTTCTTATCGTCTCGGTGGACTCGTGGCCTGAGGCGGGGCATTTGTGTGGCGTCAGCTCCCCTACGTAATCTCCCTGGAGGTGGCCTCGCATTAAAAGCGCGGCCAGGATGCGACACCCCCCAACACCAACATTAAGGCAGCACAAGGCAGCACCGAAGCTTCAGCTACCTTACAGAGTCATTAAGTTTCGATTCTCGTTTCAATCTGAGCTATTTTCATTGTACCTTTTTCATCTTTTCTGGCTCAAGTTGTGCACTATTCCAGCTGAACTCGGTACCATAAAACGCCCAGCATGTCGGCACCGGTGGATACGGTGAGCTCCCGTCCTTCTCGATCTTCAAGCTACCTTACCTGCGGGTGCCTTGCCTTACCTTGCCTAATCTAAGGCTGGCATTTCTCAAACACTTCGGATGATACGACGCATCCACCTCAAGTTTACCCGCTAACCATATAACCCAGGCCAAGACGGCAACCGTAGAGTCGGTCCCCGAATCACCAACAACCGCCAGACCCCTCGAAATGGATGATGACGACGTTCAGGAAGCTGGCATCACGCTGGACGATCGCACGGGCGTGACGAAGGAAACAAATACCTCGGGGGCAGCAACAGCAGGCGCCCCGGCGAGCACCGAAACGCCACCTCCCAAACCACCCCGGCCAGTTAGCGAGCAGCAGCGGAACGAGCAGATCCTCAAGGAGGCCTTTCCCAGCATCGATGCCGCGGTCATCCGCGCCGTCCTCCGCGCCAGCCGCGGGCAGGTCGAACCGGCGTTCAACGCCCTGCTGGAGATGACGGATCCCGACGCCGTCAAGGCCGATGAGGAGCAGGAGCTGCCGCCCCCGCCGCCCCCCCGGCCCGTGGCTGCTCCGGTCGGCCACTCGGCCACGCCGGCCGACCAGCTCGAGGCGGACGAGCTCTACGCCAGACGCCTGGCGGAGCAGTACGAGAACAGCGGCGCGTACGAGGCTCGGACCTCGAGCAGCCGCGGCTCGGCCGCGCCGCGCGGTCGGCAGCAGACAGGTCTCAAGCCCAACGAGCTTTACGACGACCGGGAGCACAGCTTTTTGGACGACGACTTCCCGGTCATCAAGGAGAGCTTGAAGAAGGGGTTCATGGAGACGCAGACAAAGGTGAATTCGTGGTTCAACACCCTCAAGAAGAAGATCGATGAGCAGTTTGACGAGGGCGAGGAGGGGCAGGGTGGACAGGGGTCGGCGTTTGCGGGCCGGCCGACGAGGAATCAGAGTCGGAGGAGTGCCGAGTATGATCGGTACGATGCCGATCCGGAGGTGTTGAGTGACGATTTTGGAGGGTTGAAGTTCAACAGCGATGGCAGTGAGTTGTTCCCCCCCTTAATGTGCAGTTGTGGACTTTGATACGGGTACATTTGACTGACGACGTGTGGCAGCACCAATCATCCCCAACCAGCCGTCCCGCGCCAACCCGAACCTCTTCAGACCCCCACCGCCGTCCAAGTCGCCCAAGCCCAACGACGGCAGGCGCGTAGCCTTCAACGACTCGGTGGAGGACATCGACGCCTACAACGCGTCGCCGCGGATCCCGCCCAAGGATGTCTCGCCGGGTCCCGGCTCGGCGGGGAAGGCGAGCAAGTGGCAGCCGCTGTCCATGGTCGATCCGAGCCCCGTGGCAGAGAATGACCCCTTTAGTCTGGGGGACAGCGATGACGAGAAGGAGGCCAAGGACAAGACTGCGACTACTACTGCTGGTGCTACTGGGACTTCAACGGGAGCAGGGAAGGACACCAAGACGGATGACGATGCTGAGAGACTTAGGAAAGCGGCTGCTGAGGCTATGGCTGATAGTCTCGTTGAGGATGACAAGACCAAGACGAAGGCCTAAGGCAACGTCTGTCACGAGGAGAAGACTGTTCTTACCTGGATTTCCATTTGTTTAGTTGGAGGCAGCATCTCGATATCCCAAGTTCCTATAGGTTGGCCTGACGCAGTTTTGGAGAGTATAGCTAGCTAGCTAGTCACTTTCTCTTACATGTGCTCGACATGAGAATGTCTTCTGATTGACTTATCTTGGTACCATGACAATTGAGCCGGTGGATCGAGCCGGTGGCTAATTATCATAAAGGCATCTTGCCTTACTGAACAGGTATGTGTGTACTTGTATTTAAGCAGTGTCGCGGTACGGTACGAGAAGCGATGTCACATGGAACTTGGAAGCTTCCTAGAACGGCCGGTTTACATAATGAATCGGTCCCTGTCGGCAGCTGCCCGCCCAAGGAGTTCTAGCGGGGTCCTAGCGTCAGTAGTGCGAAAACAGCCGTTCAGCCTCGCTGGTCGCTCGGAAGGAAGCCACGGGGGCGCGTTCGAGCTTCTGATTGGATGGGGATTCCCTCAGAAACTAGAACCTTTCGAGATCACGAGCAAGCAGAGTTGCAACGGCTTCTCCAACTACAGAAGCCCGCTCTTGACGGACGGGGGCAACCAGCAAGTCAAGCGGAAGGATTTTTGCAAAACGACAACCTTAGAGTACCTAAGGTATGTTTTGGATGCAGGTGATTTAGCAATAGATCTGTAGAGTGCTTCGGAAGAGAGCAGTGAGGAGGTACCTTATACCGACACCTACTGGCAGGGCACTATGTCATGCCAGAGAGACAGAAGCTCCACAGTTCTTGGAGTTTTTGGACTACCGCACTCATTGACCTCACTACTGCGCTATGCTATTCGTACTTCAGTTCAAGTACGTCCTTTTTGTGTCTTGAGGTAGTACCGAGTACCTACATCTTATCCGCAAACTCTCACCAGGTCCGCAGACCATCCATTGCTATCGTATTCAACGTCTTTTTGCACAAGCTCTCCCGGTTAGGGCTATCCCTGCCACAGGTACTACTGTACACTCACTCACCAACGCGGAACCGGGTTCAGTGAAAAGGACCTCGAATATCTTATCAACGCTCCTTGTTCAGGTATCAGCCACAGCTAGTAGGACCCTGACACCAGGCAACTCATCGGTCGGTGGATATCGGGACCGGTCATCTGCGCGACACCACAATATATCTCCGACGGATTAGCCCAATCAACAACGTCCTCAGTTGTGGAAAGAAGGACTGACTGCTCATCTGCCATTGTCTGGATCCAAGCTCTGAGTAAGGGACCCTTCAACGACACTACCCTTCGCCCCGCCCCTTCTGAGTCCCCGCGGGTCGGATCCATATTCGTCTCTGCGTCTCCCCATAGGCGTCTGCGTCTTTGCTTTCGTCTCTTTAAAACTCACGTCTCGTCCGCTCTGGCTGCTCCCGGTCCTGGCCGTCACATCATTTTGTCCCGAGGCGTCACCAACATCGCGTGCTGACCCTGCCTTTCACGTGCAGATTCCCGACAGGAAGGCACCTTGCTTTGACATACAGTTTGGTTCCCGTCGCAGGCGAACACCCTCCACAGCCGTACACACGACCACTTACACGGCCCTCGGACCCCCACCATCCCGGAGCTTGACCTGGCGCATTGCCTATTGTGCTGCCGGCAGTACCTGACCCCCAACGCTTTGGAGACTTTACGTACCGGCAGACCTAAGTAGGCAAACCCCCCCCCCCCCCCCCTCTCTCTCTCATCGTCCGCTCATCTGTCTGTGCCACCACGTCCCTCCCTCTTTTTACAACCCTCGTATGTGCCAGTTTCAGCTGTTGTCTAGGCACCTGAAGCGTCACTACATTAGGCTCAAGAAACCGAGCTGGCTAGTGGCAGCTCTGCCTTACTCCCCAAAAGAGCCCTTGCGACGGGGAGTTCAGCGTTCGTTACATGGCCGTCGAGTTTACTATATGCTGCTGTCTCTTCCATGCGTTTCCCTACCGCCCGCTCCACGTGCTACCAAATCCATAATCCGGATGGCCCAAGTCTCACAACATCATCACGCAGATAATACATCGTCCGGTCACGAGCCGAGTTCGCGACCGGCGGACGCTGGTGCGCGACTAAAAATCCCCAGGTCGTCAGCGGCCCATCTGCATGTCGTCCCTACGAAGGCGCCAAGTCCCTTCTTGATACCCAACCGAGACCAAGCACATAAGGAGGCGCTGGTTTCCTACATCTTGACATGTGAGTGGCGCTCCTACCATACGTCGCTCAGTACTTTGACGTTCCTCCATGCTGCCAGAGCAGTAGCCGGCTACGTCTGTTTCTGACACAAAAAGCAGGAAGTTCGGCAAGCAGATACAAAAGCGGCAACTCGAGGTCCCTGAGTATGCCGCAAGTTTTGTCAACTACAAGGCTCTCAAGAAGGTACCGTGCCCCGTTCCTAGCACTGTTGTCGCAGGCCCTGGCTGTGGTCCTGTACCCTCTGAACCTAGTCCCTGTTCAAAAGGGGTCAAATAACAAGCATGCGTTCTTGATTCAAGTCGTGGTGTGACGGGGAGACTTACGTGCCTAGCGATCAGCTGGCCGAGACTTGTACAACGCTGACACACGCCGAATTCACAGCTTATCAAGAAACTCTCCGCGACCCCTATCCTCAGCGCGCAGATCGGCCCCGGAGAACACATAGATTCCCAAGCTGCCCTCCAGGCGAACAAGGCCACTTTCTTTTTTCAACTTGTGAGTTGTGGAGTCCATCATGCCATGAGCCGGCCTCAACCTTCGCTGACTGTCACACAGGAGCGGGAACTAGAGAAGGTCAACACCTTCTACCTACAAAAGGAGGCCGAGGTAAGCTCCAGACCACCGATTCGAGCCACGTTGCACGATCTGGGATTCTGACTCCAGCCGCAGCTGAAAGTACGGCTCAAGACCCTTCTAGACAAGAAGAGAGCGTTACGTTCCCGAAGCAATGGAATCTCGAGACGCTCGGCCAAGTTTACCACACTTCAAGAGGGGTTCCAACAGTTTGCCAACGATCTAAACAAGCTTCAACAGTTTGTCGAGATTAACGGCACTGCCTTCTCCAAGATTCTGAAGAAATGGGACAAGACATCGAAATCCAAGACAAAGGAGCTGTACCTGTCGAGAGCAGTTGAAGTTCAGCCATTCTTCAACGCCACTGTCATCAGCGAGCTTTCTGACCAGGCCACCACAAGCTTGCAGGAACTTGGTGCTTGGGCTGAAGGTGACAGTGTGAACTTTGAGGGCCGGCCAGACCACATCGTCAGCAGCCAGCACCTCCTGGGAACCGATGAAGGCGATGCCGATACCCTTCTGCTCGATACTGTTCTCACCGGAAACCTGGAGTCCTTGCGAGATCTCCTGGGCCGCATGAGAGCTTCGGCCGACCCGAACAGCACGATGGACATCTCGCTGATGGAGCGGGTTACCCGTACATTCCTTGCCTCTATCAACGAGGGGCCAATACCAGCACTGCAAGTGCTTCTTGAGACCGGGCTGGTGGACATACAGTCCGAGGACGATATCAACGAGCGCAACTGTCTTCACCAAGCGACGATATACGGGAACACATTCGTGCTCAACTACGGTCTTTCAAAGGGGGTGGCAGTCAACCGCACAGACGTATACGGCCGAGTGCCGCTGCACTATGCTAGCATGCACGGCCGTCTGGATATGCTTGATCAACTCCTCGATGGTGAGTTTGCAGACGCGTGTCGAACCTTGCGATCCTGCCCTGCTAACCGACTTCTGCTTCTGTAGCGGACATTACCACCATCGACCTCATCGACCATGACAACTACACTCCTTTGATACACGCCATCATCCACGGCCACCTTGATTGCGTCGAGCGATTACTCTCCAAGTCCGCTCGGATAGATCCGGCCAACGAGAACGGCCATGTCCCTCTCAACTTGGCATGCGAGCATGGCTCGGTCGCCATCGTAGAGCTGCTGCTCAAGCATGGAGCTCAGATCCTGGCTGACGCCGAAGGGCTGTACCCTCAACATTTAGTGGCTAGATCAGGACAGACCCCGGAACTGCTGCTGCTGCTACAGAAGTACGGCGCCGACCTTGACCAGATCGACAAGTTGTATGGATGGACACCCTTGATACATGCTGCGAGCGAAGGCAATGTTCCTTGTCTTCAAGCTCTCTTGGATATGGGAGCCAACCCGAACATCCTCGATGAGAAGGAGCTCCCGGCCATGTACTATGCCGCATGGGAAGGCCACTTGGAATGCATGCGGTTACTTACGCCACTGAGCAATGCGAGGAAGCCAAGTCCCTTGGCGGTGCAAATAGGGGGATCGCTAGCACCGATGAGCAGCAGTGCCCCGGAGCCCATGTCCCTGGACCCGGATGCGATACCTATCCTCGAACTGCCGCCACCCATCATACCTCTGCGACGATACGGGCACAACTTCCTCGACACCAAGACGGTCGTGCAGATCAGCTTCGAGGAGAACGGAGACCAGCCGCTGGTGTTCTTCCACGACAGCAAGTATCCGGCGGCGCGGCTGACCATCTCCTCGAAAAACTCGGACCTCATCCCGAAGAACATCATGCTCCCCTTCCAAGAGGACACGAGGCTTGTTTCCTTCCAGATTGACAATCTCGATTCGTTTACTCTCGATTTCGACGTCTTCCCAACCTACGGCGCAAAGATCATTGCCAAGACGGTAGCTCTCCCGAATACGTTCCGCGCCCTCCTCAACAGCTCCAGCAGCTGTTGCCTCCCGCTCTTCGACCCCCGTTTGAGGGCTATCGGGCAGATCAGCTTCCACACCCAGGTCATCAAGCCTTTCCAGGGAAAACCGCTCGAGATTACGGACTTCGAGACATACTGGAAGGCAACGAGCCAGTTCGACGCAAACCCGAACACATTTGTGACGGGATCCAGCTTGTCTGGCGACTTTGTCCGGCTGTACGTGCAGCATACAGGCGACGGCATTCCGGTGCTGTGGCCAACGTGGACCGTAAGCTGCGGCGGCATCGAAATCCCCGTATCACGCTTGACATACGCCCAGTTCGAGCGCGTGACTGGGCAGTCCAACCCGAGCCGAGAGGAGATCCAGCACCTCTCGAGCCTCAACCCCGACGTGGCAGACATAGCGCAGATCCATCGCATCTTAGCCACGGCCGGTATAAAGCTCCACGACGCCCTCTCAGTCCTGCCGCAAGGCATGCACGTCAACCTGCAGATCCTCTATCCGACCGTGACCGAAGAGCGGACGCTCGGCCTCGGCCCCAGCGCAGACCTCAACACATTCGTCGACGCCATCCTCACCATCGTCTTCGACCACGCCCGTGCGCAACGCGCCCAGAGTCCGAATGCGGTGCGGAGTATCGTCTTCAGCTCGTATAACCCGGACCTCTGCACGGCGCTGAACTGGAAGCAGCCCAACTTCCCGGTGTTCTTGTGCAACGACCTGGGACGGCAGGATGTCGATGCCGGACCGAACGGGATAGCGAGCAGTGGACGGCGGACGTCGAGTATCAAGGAGGTGGTAAGGACGGCGCAGAACAACAATCTGATGGGTTTGGTATGCTGTTCGCGGTTGTTGGTGAGTTCGATCAAACTATCTCCAGGGGGTTTCCAAATGTTTGAGATGCTAACGCTGTTGGACAGGATATGGTTCCCGCCCTGATAGACGCCATCAAGTCGCAGGGTCTAGCATTGGTCATCGACAAGTCGGCAGAGGGCGAGGACTCGGGTGGATATCCTGCTGATCCGTTCCCGCGGATGCCGAAGGGTGTGGATGGGCTGTTGAAGGGGAATGGTGTTTTGAGGTTCAATGAGAGTATAGATGTGTGATTGGAGAAAGGCCAGGAGCCACCAAATGAAACTTGTTCAACGTGGATGGAGGAGTTCTTGCACTGATAGACTGATACCATCTGCTCCTACGGTCACGTCACCACAAGTATTTAGAGTTCTTGGCCGAGGTTGAGCAGGAGCCGGGAGGGACGACATTGGATAGCCTTTATGACAGCCGGATAGAAGCCAACGGAGGTTGAGCTATGTATGGACCGGAAAAGGCCCCTTACGGGCAGCGAAGAAGAAGAAAAAGAAAATATTTGCGTATAAGAATCGCCGAAAGCCCCAACCGTGAAGCTTTTGATCCTCTCTACATGGCAGAGGTAAGTAATTACTCGTCACATAGAAGCCGACCTTGGCGAATGTAAATGAACCGTGATCCCCCAAAGCTCTACACACGCACCAAAACAGTAAACCACCTTGGTTCGCCCAAATCCAGCGCCATGCTAACCTATGCTATACCCTCCCAAACCAGAGTCCCAGAATAAATGAATAAACGACACCAATCTCATAATACATCCAGTCGATAGAGCCTCCTCGGCAATTTAGGCACCCTTATACTCATACCTCAGACCCCCCAGCTCCGTCTCCGGATCGACCCCGGCCATAACCATCTTGGCGGCTAGGACGACGGCATACACCACCGCGGGCAACAGATCGGCGATCAGACTGTCCCTGGCCCCCTGCTTCGCGCCCCTGAGCACGCCTATCGCGAACAGCACCCCGCACAGCCCCAGGTTGAGGTACGGCAGCCACCTCTGCAGCGGCGTGCGGTGCGGGCCCGCCCCGCGCGCGGCCACCGAGAAGGAACTCGCCCTCCTCTCCCTCCTCTCCCTCCTACTCCTCAGGGCCGCCACCGTGTAGTCGTCCTCGTCCTCGTCGCTCCTCCCGACGGCAGGGCGTGTTGCGGATGCGTGTTCTTCCCTCCTCCTCCCCGGGCCTCCGTCAAGGTAAGGGATGCCGGTCTCGGCGGGCGGGAGGTAGTACAGCAGCCACGCCGTGCTGGCGAGGCTCGTGAGGGCCAGCAGGGCAGACTGGGGACGGTAGTACCCACCGCTCGCGAGCGAGACGAGGTAAGAGATCGAGGACAGCGCGGGCAGGGCGAAGAGGAGGCGGCGGAACTGCGCGTTGCGGGACTCGTTCTGGTCCGCCAGGGTGGCGATCAGGGCCTCCTGCTCCTCCTCGTCGAGGGCTTCGGGGCTGTTGGACGCCTCCGTGGTGGAGTCGTCGGTTGGGTAGGCGAAGGTGCGTCGTAGGCGGGCGGTTGTGGTTTTTAGGGGTTCCATGGCTTTCTTGGTTTCGGTTTTCGTGAGAGAGACCGAGATGTGATGGTTGGTAAAGGGGGAGGAGAGGAAGAGAGGTGGAAGTTAGGTGTACGTTGGGAGGTGAGGCTGAAGGTCAGCCCTATGACGCTTGATCGCCGTAATGGAGAAGTACTGCGTATACCGATATGCCGATGGTAGCCTGTTCAGCGGTAGTGGGGCGCTAGCGATGCTTTTATCAGTTTTCGGTACCCCGATAAGGAAATATTCTCGAACTAAGCTGTGTGTGGTCTGACTTCGACACGGCTGTCCGCAACTGAGGTCGTAAGAAAAGCTGTTTGACAGATACACGAAATGCTGTCCAGACTCGCCCACAGGAGAGCTTTGGCTCTCTTGTCGAGAGCAGCCAGATCCCAGCCGAGACGGCTGCCAATACAGCCCCGTCGGGCATACCAGGCCGCTCCGAAACAAGGCGACGGACCGCTGATGGAACGGCGGGCAGATCGCGAATTACCAGGTAAGGCTCTCCTACCCTCTCTCCTACCCGTGCTCTCCTAACCAGCTAACCAATGTTTCCCGCAAAGACGTCGAAGCAAACCGCTTCCGCTGGTCGCGCACCCTCCCCATCTTCTTCGCCATCATCGCCGCCTTCAGCGTCGCAATCTTCAACTACCAGAAGCTCTCGAGCTCGGTCGTGACCTCCACCCTGTACTCCCTGCGGACCTCGCAGAAGGCGCGCGACTACCTGGGCGACGAGATCTACTTCAAGCACCAGATTCCCTGGATCGGCGGCGAGATGAACCAGCTTCACGGCCGCATCGACATCACGTTCTCGGTCAAGGGAACCAAGAACGAGGGCGTGATGCGCTTCGCGAGCAATAGGAAGACGCCCAAGGGCGCATACGAGACGACCGAGTGGAGTCTTCTCACGAGCGATGGGAGGAAGATTGACCTGCTCGAGGACGCGGATCCGACCACCGGGCTCAAGCTCGAGGGCGCGGAGGAGGAGGCGGAGGAGGGCACGAGGGGCTTCAGACAGGCCATGAAGAAGCAGTGATCAAGGGCCGCCGGACAAGGAGGGGAAATACCGTATGAGATAGAGGTTCGGAATGGGTTCTCTTCTCTTCTCATTGTCATGAGAGAATTGGGCATGTGGCCTTTGTAGGATGGATGGTATGATATGTCCGATTGGCCGGAGGGAAAACGTCTATACCCAGCTTTAACTGTATTGTACAAACAATTGGGACAGATAGATAGGTATGTATGATACAATGCGCAAAATAAATTACAACAACGCATCTCACGTCACAGCTTAAGCGACAACACTTTCCGCCTGTCCCTGCGCCGCCTCAATCACACCCCCGGCCAGAAGCTCCTCTATCCTCTTGGCCCTCCTCGCCTCCTTGAGCTCGAGATGCCTCTTCCGCGCCGCCTCCAGCTGCTCCTCGGCGTGGGGGAACCTCTCCTCCAGCAGCTTCCTCGTCTGCTCGATAAACTCCTGCGGCGGGGGCGGCTTCTTGACCGCGTCCTGGATCTTGACCACGCACCCCTTGGGCCCGGCCACGCCGCCCTTGACGACCACGATGCCCAGCTCGTTGTCCACCATCAGCACGGGCAGGTTCTGCAGCGTGACCCTCTCGTTGCCCATGCGGCCGGGCATCTTCTTGCCCGGCAGGACGCGCGAGCCGGAGCCCTGCGACGGGCCGGCGGAGCCGATGGTGCGGTGGTTGAGCGAGTTACCGTGACTCGCCTCCTGGCCCTTGAAGCCGTGCCTCTTCATGCCGCCCGCGAACCCCTGGCCGCGGCTGTTGGACCGCACGTCGACCCACTGCCCGACGTGGAACCAGTCCGGCAGCAGCTGCACGCCGACCGGCAATAACCCGTTCTCGTCCTTGACCATGAACTCGGCCAGGTGCTGCTTGGGCGCCACGCCCTTCGCCTCGAAGTAGCCCAGCATGGGCGCGCCGACGGCTACGGGCTTGCGCGTGCCTAGCCCCACCTGGACGGCCCAGTAGCCGTTCTTGCGCCGCGTCTTGTTGGCGATGGTCTGCACCTCGTCCAGCTGCAGGACGGTGCAGGCGATTCGGGTGCCTGACTTGCCCATGAAGGCCGTCATGCCCTTCTTTATAGCCAGGACGCCGGTTCGGAGCGGCGTGGTACGCGCGCGCCGGGCCAGGGCGGCCGCGGGACCGGTGGTCGGGGCGGGCAGGCCGAGCGAGGTCTGGTTGAAGCGGCGGGGCTTGACCTGCTTCGGCTGCGTGGACCAGCCGTACTTGACGCTCTGGGTCGGGGTCGAGGAGAAGGCGCGCGCGCGGACGGGGAGGTATGACGGCGGTGAGCGTGTGCACGTGCGTGATGGTTGTTGCTGTGAGCATCGCAGCTGCTGCATCTGCCGCCAGCAGCGGGCTGGCAGCCGAGGCGCCATTGCTAGAGAGAAGTGTGTCGGGTCACTCTCCGAGAGGACGGATTCTGATTATGATTGATTCGGTCTGTTGGACATTTGAAGTCGGGCGTGCTCGCGGGTTCGACACAGGTAGATAGATGATTGTCGAAATGTGGTTTGAGGTTTCGGCGACGGTTCGAGCCTTGTCGTCGAGCTAAAATTTCGGGAGAAAAGTTACGGAGAGCGAGAGACCCACTCTTTGCACTTTTGGTTGACATTGAACCAATTTGATTCGTGAGAACCTCGAAACTTCACGACCGGAGGTTGGACTACCTTACCTACCTACCCATTTGCCTTACCTAGGTACTTGGTTGCTCAAGGTCACGGGTTGTCGTCCTTCTTTTCCTTGGGTTCGACCAACATTCCTTCACCCGGTCGGCAAACTGGCAATCTCCAAAAATGGTCTACTATTTCACATCAAACGTCGTGACGCCTTCGGCGTATGTCTACGTCGGAAAAGACAAGTTCGAAAGTGTGCATTGACTAGCGGAACTGTCTATACTCGAATTTTGAGGACTGATTGTGTTATGAATCTAGATGAGGAGTTGATCAAGCATGGCTGGGAGGAAGATGTGTGGTAAGCCCGACACTCTCAAGCCTCAGTTGTCAGTTTGTGCTCTTCTGAACCATTCTTCCAGGGTACGAATGATGCCAACAACTCCATGAAAAATCACACTTATTCACCTGTGCCTAGTTCCATGTAGACAAACTCTCCAGTGCACATATCTACCTCAGATTGAATGAAGGAGACACATGGGACAACATCCCGGAAGACCTCCTGAAGGATCTCGCCCAGCTGACCAAGGCCAACTCGATCGAGGGCAACAAGAAGGACAACATCACCGTCATCTACACCCCATGGTCCAACCTCAAGAAGGACGGCAGCATGGCTGCTGGGCAGGTTAGCTTCCACGACAATAAGAAGGTATCTTATCTCTTCCTCGAGCCGTTAACTTGAAGCATTACCGGGCTTACCGTCCACTGCAGGTCAAGCGCATACTCGTGCCCGAGCGCGAGAACGCCATCATCAACCGCCTCAACAAGACCAAAGTCGAGAAGCATCCAGACTTGCGCCAGGAGAAAGAGGATCACCTCAAGGAGCTGCGGAAGCGAGACCAAGCCGCGCAGCTGGCGAGGGTGAGTGATGCTGCTACCTACTCGTAGTTCATGAAACCACGAAACAAAGATGCTGACAAGACGGGTACGCGCGACAGAAGAAGGAGGAAGCCCGCATAATGAAGGAGAGGCAGGAAAAGAAGTGGCAGAAGGAACACGCCTACGAGGAGATATTTTCGGAGGAGAACATGGCGGCGTCGAGCAACCAAGACAGGGACGAGAACTGGGAGGACGATTTCATGTAGCACAGTATGCCGTGGCCGTGCTATAGCTGCGACCCAAAAAAATGCCAAAAGATACCACCGCTCCTGACCATGCCCCCAAACCGTAATGACTCCAGACTCGTTTCCTCACATCCCGCCCCGGCCCCGGCCCCCTCCAATATGGCTCCCCATCGTGTTCACATTTGTCCCCTTCACCTGGTGATCACTCGGATTCGCCGCCGCCTCGTACAGGATGTTCGCCGGCGCGCGGCCGAGCTGCATCCACTCGCCTCTGAACCCGACATAGCCCAGCCGCGTGACGTCCTCGTCTCCATCCCCAAAGTTGTCCGGGAAGAACAACGACAGGCGCCGGACGGCGCTGAACTTTGCCCGCTTGACGGGGAGCTCCTGCACCTCGGACGTCTGCGAGAGCTCGAAGGTTTGCGTCCCCTCGCTCTCCTCCGCGACGCCGAAGTCGACGTCGTCGCGGTTGATCAGGACTTTCAGCGTCTTTGGTGCCGACTCCGAGTTTGACGTGCGCAGGAGGATGGAGTGGAGCTTCACCTGGCCGGTGAACCTGGCAGCTATTAGCGGATGCGACATTTGGAAGGGGGGATGGTGCTCACGGGATGTTGATGAGCAGCTGCTCGTCCGCATCGCTTGCTAGCTCGGGCTCGTCACTCAGCCGCTCGGCCCACGTCTTCTTCACTACGGCCTTTCCAGAACCATACTGCGCCTCGTTCAAGGTATGTATTTCGTCAAAGTTGATGTGCTCGTACAGCGAGAACTGCACGGCCGGAGTGATGTCATCTGAGTGGTCGTGGTCGTGGTCGTGGTCGTGGTCGTGACCGCCGTGTCCTGCATGCTCGTCATGGCAGTGGTGTGACATCTCGAGTGAGCAGAAGGACTGATGATGTCCGAGTACTAACTGTGGCTGTCAAGCTGGGATCATTTGCTGAGACTAAGTTATACACGGTTTATTGGTCTGTCCGTTTGTGAAAGACAACAAGGTCGACAATCACTAACAATTAATCGCTACCATAAGAACCAGGGGGTTAGGGTTTAACTAGTACTTTGCTGGGCTTTTCTCTTCGCTTCTGAACTTGATAAAATTTAGATATAATACTTCGATCCGATAGTCTTACATTTGAGGAATGGTTGGGCATGATATAGGAGTGTAGTGTGAAACGTTTAGGGGGCAACCGTTAAGAAGCTTCCATCTCCTAAAACCGTTGAGGCTCGGGAAGTGACCTAGGACTGCGCCATGTTATGTGGATGATAGAGATCCAGAACATAACCGGTGGTACCCGGGAAGACTAGAATCCCAAGCCAGCAGGGGTTCTGATTATCATATTCAAAGTGATCATCAGTATGTTGTGTGGGGGTCTTTGCGGGATGCGAAAGGTAAATGAGACGTTATTGTTAGTATGTATTGAACTTGAAGACTGATGTGTGCAGCCTAGCTTGGAATGTTTCTGGTCGTCGGTGACTCGGAACTGCGGGCACAGTACACTAGGTCTAGCGGTGAGCGACCAGACAACCATCCTGATTAAGTTGCCTACCTCAACCACCTCCTTACCTGTCACGCCTGTAATGCATTTGTCTCTAAAACCCGAGCAGACGTGTCGGCTAGTCATGAGGCTCAGGCCAACAGACTAATTCGTAGGTGGACTCTAGTCCGTACAGGCACTATTTTAGCTCGATACTCCTTGCGCTTCGGCGACCAAAAAAGAAAACAACAATTCATGTGGCCCAACAAGTTTCCCCAGATCATCATTTTCACCGACCACTCACGAAGCAATGGTTTCGACTCGTTCTGGAAGGGGCTCAGCGCCAAGCCAGCTACCGTCGTTTGAGGAGCTCTTTCAGCAGAAACCACCGACGCCCCCTCCTCACCAATGAAGCCAAACGTATCCGCTGGGTTCTAGACGGCCCGCTGGAGACAGCAATCTCCGTTATGAACCAGCCGTATCACGAACCCGAGACCGATCCTGAGCCATATTGGACAAGTTCCTGAGCATGGCACGCCGTGGCGCAAGAGCCCTATACCGAGCCCAAGGTCTCTTCGATCACTGTGTCTGTTACGCAGATCGATGACTGGGAGGATCAGTGGGGGGAGCTGCACCTCGGTTGCGCCGATCCGCCTAGCGATGACGAGGGAGAAGATGAAGATGGCGAAAATTACGATTTCCCCTCAGGGTGCTGTGGGGAGCAGCGCCCACACCCGCAGGACATGACGCTGGTGGTGCAGGCGTCAAAGGAGTTTGTTACGATTCACGACTACGTCTCGGCTGTCCACCCGTGGTTGATGCGCAAATACGACGATCTCTTGGGAGCCCTAGCTGTCCTCGATGATGGACAGACCCGACTCTCCCTGCCTGCCGGAGAGCATCTGATGGTGACATTTGGCGGTCCGGATCTGTTGTCGGTAGGAACGAAGGAAGAATGGTTGAGTTCGAAGGATAAAGAGACATATCTGCGCGTCGGCCAGACGCCTGTCCTCGCAAGCGCCGGTACCGACCTGGACAAGCCGTACGTTGAGGGTGACGATTGGTGCCCTGGACCTGGATGGGTTGGCCCGTGGCCGGGCAGGGAGATTCCCGGACTTAGTATGGATCCACTGTGGTGGAGAGACGGCGCTCCGGGCGACTATTTACATGCCATGTACTGCGGCCCTCCGCCTTACTGGACAAAGCCGTGGCCGCCACTCCCTCCAGGAGCACCTGGCTATGAGGGATAGAGGTGGAAGCAGGCTTCGGAATGTCAAGGTTCTGGATGTCAAAGGTGACATAAATCACCCAAGAAGATAACACAGACTGAGGGTCAATTATGAGGTATATATCGATAGTCCAAGTCTCCTAACTCAAATACAACAAGTCTGGACTCATTCAGAACCACTTTAGCTACATGTAGTGAAGACTAGCAGCCTTGACCTCCTAAATAAACAGCCTCGGAGTTGAACGTTTACCAAATTCAAATTTCCGACAGACGCCAAAAGTCGTTCCCGCAGGACAAAACGGTATCACACTGACCGCAGAGCCTGGCAAGTACTATCTGCTCCTTGTTTTGTGTGAGTAGGCCTAGTGCTCAAGCTGTACCGCGTCGTCAATTTACGGAGTGCGTCCTCCTAGGCGGTCACGCTGTCTAGCCTCAAGCAACACTTGTACAGAAAGCCACACAAATCTCCTTATATGTTCACATTAATCATGCTCTATGGAACTATAAAACCATATCACCATCAGGACATCCGTGACCGTAACCCGTAAACCCATAACTCGTGGCCAAACGCCCCAATGCGATGCAGAATCCCTAACCCAGTTTCCAGCCCCAACACCAAATAAGGTCCTCCGACCTAGATCCCGGAATATCCACCAAAGAATCGAAAGAAATCAGACACAACCACCTATCGTACCAACCAGTCATTCATCATACCTCAAGGTCACGCTCTATTCTCACTTGAATCGTGCTTTAAACACCAACACGACCTTCCCCAGCACTCCCACTCTCATCACACCACCCACCCTCCACCCTCCCAACTCCGTGAACCTCCTAACCCTCCTAACACCGAACACCTCCTCCCCTCCCCTTCCACCCACCCCGAACCCCCATCTCTCGCCCCTCTCTTCACCAGCAATCAGTCTCCCCACCAGTTCATCCTCAGACCTAACATCCTTAAACACCTCCTCCTTCACCAGCTCCGCACTCACCAGAAACCCAACCACCTCCGCCAAACAAGTAACACCATGCGGCAGCCTCATCCCATGACGGTAGGGGACCATAGCCAGTAATGCACCGAGATATAACACCAAAAGTCCCAAGACGACGCCGACCACGGGTAGGTTGGGATATATCCTCATATCCTCACAGGCTGTCCCGTCACAGCGTCTGTCAAAGCCATGAAGATCCCGCCGCCCAGGACGGGGAGGAGGATGAAGAGTGTGCTCATCCCCGACACGAACGCGAGGCGGAAATGCCCGTTCCTGACGGCGCGGTAGACGGTTATATTGCGTGGATGATGCTTCTTGGAAGCGACATATCGGAGGGAGTGGACGGGGAGAGACGCAACAGGATTCCTCAAGGTGGTGTTGAAATGCGCACGAGTCTTGTCTTTATCGAGGTTCTATACTTGCTGGGAATTCCTGTCAGCGTCTGGCTAGAGAAGCTTCAAGTAAACATAAACTTACCACGAACGTCGAAAACCTGCGCCCTGCCGTTCGCCCCTATATGTGCTAGAGGCAAGAGTCGTACTAACACCCAATGCAGGAACTCTAGCGGCAGCGAGCGAAGAATGTATCTACAGGCAAAGTATGAGATGAACCGGATTACTACTTTAGGGGGAACAAGAACCGAGGGCCAAAGGAAACAGAGCTTTGACTCCAAGATGGAGTTGGCATCGCCAAAGAAGGAACTGTCCTTACGCGCTGGCCATGTCTCTCCTCGAGGATCGTCAATTGGGTGGTCATGGACACTCACACCCGCCCCTTACCTGGGGCTCAAATGGATGCCCCTCGGAGAACCAGGTAGTGGAACACACACCTTTCTTATCCAGACGTCACCGAAACTATGCCCCCGTCATCGAGCTTTCCGTACATGACAACCAGACAAGGCATATGCTGTATCAGTGCTCAATTTCGACAACCACAGCTAATAACCGACACGCTGCGCAGCGAAGCCACGCCATGGAGGCTCAGAGCCACTGACATGACGCAGCTCGGCACACACCGACCCTGGCGTAACGAAAAGCAGGCCGACTCAGGGGCCTGTGACTCCGGGACCACTCCAGCGGTAACAGACATATGTCACGTCCTCCGCGGCGGCTGCACGCATACCCGTCTCCCTCACTGTCCGTCGGCCAGAGTCGGTTGTAAAACCTTCGTCGCTCTTGCGGAAGTACCAGAACAACGCACAGAGGCCAACTTGGTGTCCTCAGCAAACCAGTAGTCCAGCGCAGACCAACCGCTCTGTCCAACCTAAAGCTCGACATGGGACCCAGACTCACTCGCAATGTGGTTTGTGCACTCGCACAGCCGCGACGATAACCGGCCCGTATCACCGCGATGGTAACACGAGTCTCACCTGACCCGGATGTGATGCGAGGTCAGAAAAGCATGTAACCGGCGCCGAGACGGTGTCCATCCATTTCATTCCTTCTGTCCAATTTGAGTGGCCGGGTGATAGCGATAAGGTCGGTGGTGTACACATCAAGAATGATCCTGCGACTGCTGTGCCACCACCACCTTCAGCGATGCCCTCGGTCCCGAGTGCGATGGTCTTAGTGAGATCCATTGACAAGAAACGGTCACCGGGCTGGTCACCTCACCAACCGCTGTATCTTCGCCAGAGACTACTACACTTGTAGTGGTGGTCGGAGAAACTACTGAGGCCGTGGCCGCCCGCTTGCTGATACGTTGCCAGGTGTTCACCCAGCTGAAGAAGCAGTTCGTCGGCAACTTGGTCATATGAACCAAAGAGAGATCCGTATCACAAATCTCACACCACCCTTTCAAATATTACGAGCAGCATGGCGACACACTGCAGAGTGGCCAATGAGCGGCCGGAACAGCCTGCGAATAACGTACGCAATCACGCTCCCTCCCAAAAACTGGCTTTTGCCCCTGTTTGCTCCTTCTGGAAGCAGGTTCGTGGTGATTCTGAATAATACACCGTGGAGGAGGGGGGGTGTATGTGAGGTGATGAGCAGCTGGCGAATGAGGAGACCAGAAGGGCAATGCGCCATTTCGGAAATGGTCGCCAGCTGGACTCGATTCGCTCCAAGGACATCCCAATTCGACGCAAAGACGTTCGGGAAATGGCTGCCAGTCCCTGGTCCCAATATCGTAATGAAAATCGCAATCGTCGTTAAGACTGAGGACTCACAAGAGCCAAGAAGCCCAGGTGACTGTCGACAGAGTGTTCTTTCCCCCTCAGCCCCTGGATTTCAGAGAGTCCTATCTTCGACCTCGTCACCGTACGACTTCGCGCAGTGCTTGCTTTCAGTGCCGCCACCAAGAATTCTCTTTATCGTCCACGGGGACCGGCAGACTAGACGCTCGACAGTACGTTCCCGACCGGCGAACTGACTTTGTTCCACCTATCCCTTTCCCGGGAAGTGCCAGCCAGCCACGGCCCGAGCTCAAGCCCGCCGATCCGGTGCGCTGGAAGCGGGGAGTGTGATTCGGAGGAACGACTCGCATAATGGCCCTGAAGAAACAAACTCTTGAAGGTCCCTCCTTCGGACATTTCTCGAGGTCTCGTTGGTGACAGATAGAGCTTCGTCACGTCCTTCAGCTAGTGCTGCAGTAGGCTTGTACCCGTCGATTGGGCTAGACGACCTTCTCCGTCGCCGAGGGTGTGGTGGCGCCTACTACAGTTGGCACTGGAGTGTGTTTGTGGGCAAGGTCATTCTCGAGGCTGGCCGGCAAAGGAGTGCCTGGCTTGAGGTTGGTGTGGGTGGTCAGGATGGTGTGCGTTGTGCGACATGCAGAAGAGACCGCATTGGGAAAGCCGAGAGGTGGCGACGTGGGCAATGCGCTGTTGTGATTTGCCCAGGTATCTTGGCCTCCAGACGAAAGGTCGCCTGGCATTCATCTCCAAGCACTCTGTCCCAGGAGCCACCTTAGGTGCTACGGTAGCTGCAGCGCGCGACAAAGACAATCCCAGGACTGTCGTGGCCTCTCATGCAGGTCGACATCTCATAGCGTGTCCATTGGCTACTCCACAGGGTCAGCATGCTCACGATGCTACCTCTTTCGGACTTGCAGAGGAAAGGAGAAGCGACAGACAGACCTGTCATATCTCACATTCCGGCCACTCCTTGTGCCTCTGTAACGCCCCGGATGTATTCGTGCTAGTGTACGCTCCTTTTCGAGCAAGGCCAGCGGCCAAGCTGTGGAAGATTAGGCGGGGTAATCCATGTGTACGTGATCAAAATAGTATTGGTCCAATACATACCATATGCGAGTGATAAGAAAAAGTATGACCTCACCGAGGATCCGATCTCAGGCACAATGACAATTAAACACTATGCCAAGAGCGTTGGAACTAGCGACCCTTGATATCAGTCTATAGCGGGTATCCAATGGTCCAGTGACTTCGGTAGTCAAGGTCACTTATCGACAGTACTTTCCACAGCCCCTCGTGTCGCTGGTCAGAAGGACTGTTTATTGATCCTCGATCGCGTGGTCCTTAAGGCATCTTCGCTTCGACGAACCCCCCCCCCCCCCCTCACGTCAGACCGGATCCGTCGTAATCCAAACCAGCCTCGTCTCTAGCTCTGGGATGGACTTTTGGAGCAGCGCCCCCTGCATTTTTGGTAGTGGGAATTGAGATGTTGGGATTTGGGTGTGATCATCATTGCATGCTGCAGGGCCTCACAAGTTTGATGGTAAGACGGGAGTCTAGTAGGCAGCAAGGACATGGCAGGTTCTTCGAACTGCTCAGCTTTCGCCCGGACATGTCGTGTGTACCGCAAAAAGCGTATCGTAATGATATGTCACCACGGTTGCGGATACACAGGACTGACAGGTCTGTATTCTCTGTATTTTAACCAGAGGGGATTTGCGCGGGCGCACCGCTCCCTGGCCGTGGCCCGTGTCGCTTATTCCTTCGCCATTGCCCTCAAGTCCGTCGGTGAGCAATACCTAGGTAAGCTCGAGGGGGCTGAGGCAGCCGTCGCATCCGTGTCCTGGGGCCAGCACCAAGCTGGAAATCCCAGAGCTCGCTGGGTGCCGATGCCATCGGTGCTTCCAACCTTTGACTAGATACGGAGCATACTGTCTGCTCTTAGGCCCCTTACCTCGTAGGCTCCTCAGTCAACTCCACCATCGTTGCATTGTATTTCCTTGGCAATAATAAGGGGATGAGGGGATATCTGGGGTAAGGAAGAGGAGACAACAAAGAAGGAGACCTACCGTTCACTAGTAAAACTCAGGCTGCATGGGGTATAGCGCAGGCGCGAATACGTAAAACGTCTGAACTCTCAAGCTTGATTCCAGAGGTCAGGCGGTCATCAAACCGGGGGCTGGCTTGATTCTAGCAAGAGCGGTATGCTGAGTAGTAGGGTGGTATCCAGGTCTCAGAATCTTTTGTCATTTCCTCGGGGGCTCTCTTGCTGGATGTACACATTTTGCGGCATTGGAGCGCATGAGGTGGGCGCCCGACTGGGTTGTCCGGTTTGACCGCAGTACACAGTTGATCTCTCGTTACAATGGCGTCTTGCTGTTTCCCTAAGCTCACCCCTCGACAACATGCACATTGCCCAATTGGTATATCGTAAGGGACCGAGACATGGCTGGGATAGAGATCAACAGACACAACACAAACTATTGAGCTGCTGGCGTTCCATTCACCGGTCTGGAGCCTGTAAAAGCCCGCATTGCGGCAAGGCGATCCCATCGCCTGTGAAAATTTTCAAGGAGCAGCCGGCGGCAAAGCAATGTTTGTGAGCTAGTTTCAGCCGTTGAAGCGCCACTGACGCTGACTGTTTGACGCTGACTGTTGCTCGACATCGAGACTACAGGGTCTTGATCGAAGATCTGTTTGTACCTGACAGACAAAGATGCAAAGCGGGAGGAAGGGAGTGGCCCTCGCATAGCGTCGCTATATTGGCTGTATTATAGGAAGATAAGGTCGAGAGCCCCAACGCACATAGTCGAGATTGGTTCAGGACCTTTTCGACGAAGGCCGCAGAGTGCAAGCCCAAACTAGCGAGCCGCTGGACAGTCAAATGTTTCACGCTCGCGAATACGTAGTGGTCAGACCGGCAAATGGTCTCATGTTGTCGTCTTCATTGTTTGGCGACGATATCCCCAGTCTTCGTCTCGCCAGGACACTACACGTACAAATTTACGGCCGGTGACCCCCTTGGACACGAGGGATCGTCCAGCCCGTGCGTTCTTTTTTACTCCTTGACTGCAGATGTGCAGATGTGCTAGAGATGAAAAGGTTAGCGTCGACATGGCGCCCGAGCCAAGCCATTGATACTCCGTGCGTGAAAGTCGAAACAAGGATCTGGGACAGAAGCGCCACTCGTGCTGGTAATGATTCACAAGGTGAATAAACAAGCTAGTTGTCGAGTAGATTTTCTCCTTGCTCCTCGCAAAGTTCAAAAAGCTCCTAGGTAGTAAATACCGCGGCTGGTTCCCTGGTTCTTGTATAGACGTGTGTATAGCATGGAATTGTATGTACTTGTCAACCCATGGCTGTGTCTCACGATATGGTATCAAGGCTAGGTGATTTCTGGTTTAAAGCAGACTCGGCCTTTACAGCGTGGGGGCAATCTTCAGCCAAAGGCCCACTTCCCCAAGGTTTTTTTGCTGGACACGGGCCATGCCTGATCTTAGCGCGGGTTTGGGATGCTTGAATGACGAGTTTCGCATCTGTGACCAATCACGAGTCGATTTCCATCTTTTAGCCTCCTGGCTAGGCTGGCTTCCAAATCCAATGCCAGCGAACTGGCATGGGCACACACGAACAGCTCTCATAGCGAAACTCCAATGCCCAAGTCTGACAATGAAGAGGTCTTGTCCAGATATGCCAGTCTCATGTGTTATAGATTTATAGAATAGAGAAACAAAGGGTCTTTCATCTGTCAGGGCCCAGGGGGAACGCAGGAACTCCCGAAAACGCAGCTTATTCCTTGGAAAAGCAGGGTATCGGGCATAAAACCGGGATGGCACCACCACTAGTCCAATTGGAGATGTGGCGGCACGCTCGTGATAAAAATACAACGCGGCTTTTGTACGGGCTTCCTTCCAGGCAAGATCAACATTTCCGTTTCTGGTAGCATTTGCAGGACAGGTGTTCGTGATCCACCAGCTGACGAGGCCGCAGGGGATGATTTCACATCCCAACCCATTTTGGGATGGAAGGCTGCGGTCAGAAGGTCAGCCAGAAGGTCAGCGTCATGTCTAATGCAAGGCACTGGCCATTCGTGCTGAATTTCGATCCGTGGCCAGCCTCCAAGCCATCGTAGCGTGCTGTGAGTTCCTATTCAGCAGTTGTGGAAATGAGAAATGCGTTCTTGAACAATCGTCGTCTGTCGCTTCTCACTCTCTCAAGATCCACCATTTGCCGGGTTGTCTTTGAGCGGTGATCATCGTTGAAGAAGGATCGACAAGGCACTGAGTGCTGACCCTGCGCGTTTCGCAATCCTGAGACTCGATTGTGCTGACTCCGGCCTTCCGACGCTTTACCGTGTATCTTATCTGTCTGGCTCCTCCGAGATAACGGCAGCTCCAGCCTTCAGGGGACGAGAAAGATCGACACGGGCTGCTAGTGTATGATTGCTCGCTGCCCGCTTGCGGATACCTCCGTCCACTCGCTCGACCGATGGTGAGATGTTGTCACAGCCATCGACGGTCCTTGTTACCAAGGCGACCCATCAGTTATGATTCGCTCCCAACACATCTTATCCCAACTTGGACCAGTTGCCTGTGTGAGATCTTTCAGTGTTGCTAGGAAATGCCATGACTTCCAGTGTCGTCTTGTGTTTCTGACGGGAACCAAACTCATGTCAACCATTGCAAAGGAGCAATGTTTGAGTGTGACATGAGGGCCATCATCAGTTAATCGCCATTAACCGTCCAGATAACAACATAACCGGATGTGACGCATGACGAGAGCTGTTATCAGGAGGATCGTCTTGAATACCACATTGACAATGTGCTAAAAGCTCGCGTATCTGGGAGCAATGCCCTGTACCACCAGACTAGTTGTGGCGGGTGCTTGCCAGTTTTGTAAGATGATGCGCAGACTCATACCACTTGGCAATGTCAGTAACCCGTGAGTTTCGATATGACCTGTTACCGTTTGCTAGGCCGGAGCTGTGTCCTCACATCGACAAGCAATCAATATGTGAAGCGTCAAGCATGATGGAACAGTGAAATCTCACCTCCCTCATGGTTAGCCCCTGTAAACCTAAGTCGTAGACTTGATGGTGCGCTGGAAAACAGTTCGTTCATGACGCACAACTTATTTGAATATACCATTGAGTAGCAGAGAGCTACCGCATTATCCAAGGTGTCGCAATAGCGACGGATAGAAAGCGGAGACATGTATCATCCCGGATACTGTGATGCTATTCGCACGCTCAGAAAGCAGCGTGCAGTGCATTGCGGGGAGAAACGCGCGACGTTGATTTGCTTCAACTTCTGCAACAAATGCAAGGTCCTGCGGCCAGAATCGAAAAGGGGATAGCGGCCGCGATAACGTGCGACGAGATTCGACAGTAGCGGCGAGGACGAGGTGGGGCTGGACTGGAACCCTCCATACAACTGGAGGTACACAACGCTGGCTGGCAAAAAGGCAAGAAGATCTTTTTGTCTCCACGATTTGGTCCGCCCGTGATTTCCGTTGGCCGAGAAGGGAGGGTATTCCCGTCGCTAGCAGAGAATCAGACCCCGCCGGAATACGGAGACCGGTCTCTGGACGGACCGCTCTTGCCCCGACGCTGTGCTGACTCGACTCTTTAAGATGTCGAGACGACACAGTCCTTGGCAACCAGTGGTGGTAGGTAGGATCCGGCCTCACGAGTCCGGACACGATGTGGCATTCCTGATAGTATAACGACAACAAGGCGGCAGGAGAAGGAGGGTATGCACTATGAAGCCTCGAGGCACGGGAGCTGGAACAAGTCCCCTTTGATGCCAGGTACGTTCAAAACGGATCTGCGCAAGTATGCAGCGTATATTGAACATACATGCTGATGGCAATCATGATGTAAGTCTGAGCAATATGGGCGTTATTCCCGACCTTTATGGTACCCAGATAATGCTGGCATTTGGCTATCCTCACATCGTCGCCGTTATGAGCACCCAATGAGCATGAGCCTGGAGTGAGCGGCAGAAAGCGAAACTCGGCTCTTCAGGGAACAACAGGGTGCCAAGCAAGACGTATGTTGCTGCGGTCGGCCACTGGCCCAGTCTGGAGCTGGCGTTGCAGTTGTGGTGGGTTGGTTGTCTTCTGGTCGCTGTCGAGCTAGCACGTTGCACTGCAGTTCGCATGTCCGTAACTCTGGCTCGCTATCGTTGTTGGACCGCCGTGGGAAACTCCACTCGCAATATCACAGCCAGACTTGCACAAAGCCGACCGTGGTAATCTCTAGACCTCGGACTGACTGCAGTGACCTGTCGAATATCTCGTCGCCCGAACCCCCACGCGGGCCACTGTTGTTCCTCTAGAGCATGATGATATTGCGGACGGCAGGAAAGAAGACACGGCCTACCGAGTCAGTGTCGGATGGTATGTCGATCGAAACCAACATTGGCCTGTGTACACCACTTGTTGGTCTTGAAGGAAAGACAAAAACATGAACAGGTAAGGGTAGATGTAAAAGTTTTAGAGTCATAATACCCTGCTCAGCAGAAAAATTCTTCTCAATTATCGAAACACGAGGCAAAGCCTGGCCAAGGCAACGCTGGACGACATGTTGCCTAAATAAAAAGCTTCATGCAAAAACAAGCGAAAAAAAAAGGACCCTAATTTTTTTTTTTTACGCTCACGATCGACTCACCAGGGCAGATGTTTGCGAGATGAGGACACGCAGTGGGAGAAACAGGCCACGCCTCACACGCGAGGGAATAAGTGGGCATCGGTGGAAGTTCAGTGGACAGCAAAAGGAATGAGTGAAAGTGCGAGCCTAGCAGGCTTCGTTCGGGCTGTCCACCTTGTTAGCCTGCATGAAACCTGCAGCAGACCAGAACGCCCACCTGAGAATCCAGATTGCGCCTTCCTCGAAAAACTTCACACCACTTCGAACCACCATCAGGCTCATCATGCCATCAGGGCCATGCATAACCCCACGCCCTCTCTGGCGAGAAGAATTTTTCTCAACCCCTCACCCTTGCTCTTGCCCATTTCTTGGCTCCGCCAGCGCTATGTCAAACAAGGCCTAGCGCTACCTCAGTATTGAGACCCACACACACAAGTCAAGACACCCCTGCCTCGAACCGGGGACCCTAGGCTGGTCATCGGGTCTCTGCCTCACCCTTTGCCTGTCTTAGCGTGGGAGGGTAGTTCGCCATGTACCTCTCTGCCAGGTCTGCCTGTGCTTCACAACAGTCGAGGAAAATACATAATGGACAAGGGCCCAGCGTCCCTCGTCTGCATTCCCATCAAGCTCACCAAAGCTGACACTTTTGATCCTCAACAATCTCGTTGCCAGACGTGAACCCGTGCTGATCAAGGCTACAATATATTGGCCCAAGAGTCTTCTATTCTATCATTCTTCACTCGCATAGTTCCACGCAACTCCCTGCTCGACCCCAATCGTTTCTTCCCTCGAGGTCCAACAGCCCGACTCGAGTTGTCAACTTGACAGATCAACAACCACCTTCCACCCAAGTTTACATACACCCTACGACGATATGTCTCTCGACTGGACTCATCAGTTCTGCCTAGCCTGCGATAAGCAGACAGACGGCACAACGTACTGTTCGGAGTCATGCCGTCTGGCCGACTACGAGAAGACGTCTGCACCCAGCTCCGGGCAGAGCTCACCAGCTCTTGAGGACCATGCTTCCTCCTACCCATGGACGTTCTCAAAGCCAACGACGACAAGCCGGCCGTTATACCTAACCCCAGCGTACGACTTCAGCAACGCTCAACCCTACGGCTCGTCACAGCGGTCTCAAAGCACTGGTGGGCCACTGTCATCCAAGCCTCTCAGCCCTTCGAATTCTCACTCGAGCCTCTGCTCGATAAAGAGCACATCCTCGACCGATTCTCAGTTGTCCGAGAAGGCCACCAGGGAGCTGCGAGCATATGCTCGCTCCTTCGAATCTGTCAGGCTGCAACGGAGGCGCTCGTATTGAGCCGCCCACCACCACAACAATGTCGACAAACCTGCTTTGCCCCTACACGGGCTGTTACGAATAATACCCATTTCAACTGGCCATATCCGTTTTAGACGCGAGACACACGACTCACTATTATTTCTTTTTCCAATTTTGATCTCTCCTCCTGTTACACCAGCTTGTTCACTTCACTCTTGGGCCGGATTTTCTTTAAGTGTTGTATCAAAAAAAAAGGCATAAGACGGAGCACAGCATTATAAAAAGTTTGGTCATCGCGGGGAACAAAGGCCATGGATTTTTCAGTTACTGGCTTTTTTTTTGCGAAAGGCGCCATGATTTGGGTCAACGAGGAACCGTTATCATTTGTCATTTTGCTACATGCATGCACCCAAGGAGAGTTGCTGATATTCAGCAATCATTGGGTCGGGCGCTTAGCGATATCGTCCGAGCAAGCCTGCCGGCGGTCATGGAATTGGGGTTCGGCGTTGGATCTGTTGGCATCACCCTCGAGCGTGTAGCGCCACGCCATTGAGCGGTATATGATGGATGATTCACGATTAGGAGACTAGGGCTCAAGTCTGGGACACTCCGATGCCTTGGGAGAAGTGTACTTCATTGACAGCACGTTTCGTCCTCGGAAGGAGATTGGAGGAATATCTTAGATAGCTGCTTTGGACCCAGACAGACACAGGACTGCTGGGGCAAACAAACTTCCAATCAGAAACAAGCTCTACGCTCACACATACAAAGTTCTTCATTGCTGCCCAGTGAGCACCAGTGGCAACTGTGATTATCAGAGTTCATTAGAGTGATTAGACAGGCACAAATTCTCCGATGACAAGAGCCGCCGTCCATGGCGTTGTTCTGGACCGGAGCCACCCGCACATGCTTCGAAACCTTAAAAGCCACACCACCACCTGCATTCCGGGGAGGTAGGATAACCACGGTTCCTGACTGGGAGGGGAATGCTAGAATTGCATCTGAACCCCCTACTAGCTAGCAAGTACACAGTAGTCTGGGAGATAGATCGAGCGAGAAAATTTCCTATGTCGGAGTGCCGAGCGGCTTCCGTACCGCAGTCCGTTCCAGACAGCCGGCGCCGCTGCAAGCCGCTTGCCAGTTGTTGGTACCCTAACGCACAAGTGTGAACACGCAATTACAATACGCCAGCGGGCAATCCGTCCGTCTTGGCCAATTGGCTGGTCAATTGGTTGGTTGGAGCTCGAAAACAGATCGCTTCGGGCTCTCCAGAGACCGCTGTCAACGCCCGGCTACTTTGTCTGGTGTATAGTGACGCTGTGTATTACCGGTATTCTATTGCTTTCGGCGAGAGTCTGGGGAAGACTCCATCTCCGCGTCCTGACCCCGCGGATTGTCAATTTCTCTTGAGTAATAGCTCGTTGTCGCGGCTTGGAGCGTCGTCTTCCCCCCCAGCTTACTGTGGTTGGTTAGTGCGGAGAGGGAGGAGGCGAGGACACAAACAAAGAAACGCAGAAACAAAGTTCACCTTAACCGTCCATGCTAATAATGCTAGTGTCCGCCAATATTAGGCGAACATTAGGGACCTTAGGTAAACTTGCCACTGTGGAATGGAGCTTGTGTGCCCCGAAGCACTCTGATGGCGTTGCCCTACAGTGGGGAGAAGTGCTACACTACACGTATCAGCGGGTTGTAAGGGGGCCGAAGACATTAGTGGTACAGCAGGGAGAAGGTGAAAATTTTTCAAAACTTCCCATTCAAGCACGTTATTAGTTGTTATCACGTCTTTGGCTGGAATCACACTCTCAACGGAAAATGCACTGGATCCAGCTTAATGAAATGTACACGTGTAGCGTGTGTACGCCGTTCATACCCGCCAACGTTCGACTTTGTTGGCTGTTGCCCCTTGGCAGTGGGACACCTTATGGGCTCACAGGCGAAAAGCATGACTGATGGTTTCAATACACGTGTATGACTCCAAAGCCGGTAGCGAGCCAGTGGGCGAGTTTGGTGTTTGAGCACTATGAGATGTCAAGGAACAACCCAGAATGTCTCCAAACGTGCTGTAGATGGACCGCTGTAATTCGCTGTTCCTGAAGACTCTATACGTAATTTAGGCCACTGTCGACGCATTCCATGTCAGCAGTCTGACATTGAAAGACGTGCCAATAATAACAAGCCGCCAAGGCAGTTGCAGTTGGAGAACAGTGAGGAGGCGTGTTTTACTGAGAGGGGGCATCGCCTTCTCTCTGGAAGCATCGGAAAGGGATCGAACAAACAACAATCCCTCTCAGACTCATCAACCCCACCGTCTAACGGAAACTCGTACGTGCAATGTGAACCTGGCCCAAGATCGAGGGCATTCGCGCTGTAGTACTACCATAGTCCACAGTAACGTGGATAGTAACAAGGCCAATTCTCGCCATACTTGGCGCTACGAAACGGGGGCCGTGGAGCCACCTATGGGACGATTTCTCGATTGTGCCATTATCGTCATAGATTTCACAAATTTCACCGATCGATGAGGCTGGACTCTGTCTTTCCGGGGCACCTTACGCAGTAGTATCCCAAAATGTGCGACCGTCAGTATGCAAATGTCGGACCACACGGCCGGGACAACGGCGAGGACCGATGACGTCGGTGAAACTTGGGGTCACCGAGACCGTGTCCCGTGTCCCGTGTTTCCCGTCCGGCTACTTCTGCCGGGTTGGCTAGCGACGCCCTCATTTGCATTCTTTGCTGTAATCCCTTTACCGCGTCACATATTACTCGCTCTACAATGTTTCAGACAAAGACAACAAAGACCCGCTGTTGAACTGAAAACTTTTTCTGCTTGTTCCTTGCTCTCTCCATAGTCCAGATGAGGTGTAACAGAGTCTCACGTTAGCCCAATAAGGCCGACGGCTGCCAGGCAGTGCCTGTCTCATTACACATGAGACTTCCTCACCCGCTTTCGAATATTGGCTGGGTAAAGCATCCGGGATGTGTCTGGTAAAAGAGGCACATGGCGAACCCCTTGCTAATAATATCACTCACTGTCATCGGTCAACACAGTAGAGCACAGTATACTGAGCATATGTCAGGGCATACTTTGTAAGCCTGGGACAGACGGAACAGATTGAAAGAAACAACCAGAACCGGTCAAAGGTGTGTTGGCGGGCCTTGGTGTTTCAGGAACCCCCGCGGGAACTCTATCTCTTGACCAATAATGGCCACCGCTTGCCGCGTTACATAAGCGTATAGGGCGTTGATATGACAGGGATGGCCAATATGTCGGATAATTCTTTTTTAGATTGAATGATCTTCCCGCATTCAGAATCTCACGAATCACCTCACTACAGTAGATTTCAGCCAGGTCATCTAAATGAATGACAACAACAACACGGGCTCCAACGCATTGATTACCGTCTGTGTCATGTTCTCCCTCAGTCCCAACAATTCTCGCGATTCGCGGCCGGACCAGACTGAGCATGTTGCGTGCCGTCCCATCCCCCGGTAAGTTCCGCTGTCGTCATTCATGCCATGTCGTGTCCCGCTGCCTGCCGTCCCGTGTATGCAAATGCGACTCTACCTCGAGATACTATTCTCTTCTACAATATGTCCTGCTCCATTCCCGTTCATTGATGGATCGACGACAGTACAATCGTAACTTATCACCTAGATTAGCCACTGAACTCTAAATCTCCGATAACCGAACGCCCAATATCGTGGGTGCAGCGGAACAAACAAGTCGTCTTATGGCTGACCGAGCGGGCGTCACCGGTCTCAAGCAGGCCGTCAGCCACCAGGACGCTTCTGGCCACAATGAGACCAATTGCCGAGTCGATCGGTCTCGTAAGAAACAGCTCTCGACCAAAGTGTCTTGCATTTTCTCCGGTTGAACGCCCTATCTGCCGCCGAGGTTATACGACGATCGCGCCCGCCAGGCCCGAGGTCCAGATATTCGTACTCTGCCGAGTCAAGCGAGCCATCCACGGATGGCGACGACATGCGGCCTCATCCGCCGTCATTCCTCCCAGCGGCCCTCTCAGCTCTCCTCCCGCCCATCCCTCCCTCTGGTTTGTTTCGACTTGCGCATAGCTTCGCCCTGAGATACAAGCTGCACCGGCTCTGGTTGGCCGCCATGTCGCCCAATCATGAATCTGTGCTCCCAATGCAGGCCATATCTGGTGCCAGCACGCCCACTGCCCCTGCTCTGGCTCTTCTGAATCAGCCGATCGGCTCTTAGTTACACAGTACATCTCACACCTCATCTTATACCCGGTGGTGTGGTGTGCAGTTTGGGTATTGCTCTGGTACGGTTCGCCGGCACAAGGCACACAAGGAAAACCGAATAGGGTAATTGAGGCGCATCAGGTGTGTACGCAGTCAGGCTGACCCGAGACACCTCGTCAATGGCATTAGCTCCTTGTCAGCCAAACAAAAAGAAAAGAAGAAAACAAATTCCCTCATCGCAGTAATGCACGATGCAGAAACTTTGTCGTTGGTCATTGGCCATATCCGAGACATGGCTGTTCCATTCGCTTCAGCGGGCGTTGGGAATGGACGCCCGATGGAAGAGAAGCTCGACGGAGTGGATCGGAGAACGCCGGCGACCCACCGCCGGGCGACTTGGTTCGCTTTGCTGTCGCTCTGTTTGGTTCAGTTGCATTAGAGGCGTTGAGCTTACGTTCCAGGGCCTTAGCATGCTGTTCGAGGACTACGAGTCTCCTCATTTGCAATAGACATTGTGTGAGACTCGCACAGTTTGGCACGTGGCAGCCTGCAAGCTACGAGTCAGGGGGGGGTTTATACAGACCCCCAATCCACCAGGTCTGTCTCAGTTCGAGCCCTGCGCCCGGTTCCAGAAGGAGGAATGCTCTCTCGATTTTCGGGCTTGGAGAACCTGAGGTTGTCCGACGAGCCACACGTGCTGTTGGTGTGGAAGCTTCTTGAAAGTTTTCCTCGCGTAGTGACCAGTTATCTATGCCTTCTATGCTACAGGTGGAGGTTCAGCTAGCCATGATCCGAGACTGACTTGCGGCCCTACATCGCAAGAGGTGCGGAAGTCACATCCGCGTCCCGGTATCTGACATTACCCAGCTCAGTCATCGTCTCATCGACTGCAGCTGCCGCTCCAGCTCATCGAGACCTCTTCCTAGCACATCCTCCCCACCAGAAAGCTCAAACTCCATCTCGACATCCGGCTGCGCCTCCCGATAGAGCACATGCTTCTCGCTGGCCATTTTGAAGTTATACGCCGCCTCCTCATCACTGATCACATTCCTCTTTAGTGCCGGGTTGCCGGCGCACGCCGCCTCGACCTGCAGCTGGACAGCGCAGCTGCGGTCCAGCAGGCCGAAGAGAAACGCGGCCTCATCCACGGTGGACCCGACGGTGAGCAGGCCGTGATTCATGAGGATGGCGGCCTTGTTAGTCGTCCCCAGAGCAGCGGCGATCCGGGACCCTTCTTCCGACCCGAACACGATGCCGCCGTAGTTGGCGTAGACGGCGTGCGCGTTGTGGAAGTTGCAGACGTCCTGCGTCAGCATGTCGAGGGGGCGGGCGAAGACAGACCATGCGCGCCCCGGAACGGTGTGCCTTAACAACAAAAAAGGTGTTAACCGGGCGTTTCTGTGCTCCGGGTGGGTTGGCTTCCTGAAACGGGAGACGGAGAGCAAACTTTGCCCTCCCCTCCGCTTTGTGAACGAGAGCCATAACTTACGCGTGACAAATGGCATGCACATCCCCCCTCGCCTGATGTATAGCCGAGTGAATGAAATAGCCCGCGGCGTTGGCCGTCCGGCGCTGCGTAGTCGGGTTCGCGGCGCCTGCCACGATCTTGCCCGTGGGGATGTCCAGCAGGAGCATGTCGCCGGCCGTTAGCGCGCCGAAGTGTCGGCCCATAGTGTTCATCCACATGCAGCCCGGGAACTCCGGGTCGCGCACCGAGATGTGGCCGGACTGGCCCTCTGTGCAGCCCGTCTTGGCCCAGTACCGGAAGACGGCGGCCATGTGGGTGAGGATGTGGCGCCGCTCTTGGGCGAAGGTCGGGAAGGAGGGAATCCCTGATCTTCGCGTCAGGGCGAGGATCGGCAGTGGAGAGGGGGGAGGCTACCTACCTGGCATCACATCGCCGTGTGATATGGCTTCCAGGGGAGTCGTGTCGTGCTCGTCGACCTCCGTTCCTGCCTTGACAGGAACGGAGATCTGGGTGTGCTCTTCAACTGCGGAGGGTGCCATATCTGAGATGAGTTGCCACTTGGTTAACCTACAGCGTAGTTGGCAATCGTCGTCGACTGATACAGTGACTACCGTCTTTATATAGATCCCTATACGGCGGCGGGAATAATGTAGCCATGCAACGTTGCCGAAGCATTATCCTCCTACAGGATCAGGTATCAACGCAGTTAGCTGTCGAGTAAAAGGCGTAGTCCAGATTAGTGGGTCTCTCCGCGGCAGCGCACTTCCCGATTGTTAGAGGGGATGGGAACCCCGCAAGTCCGCCCCCGGCTCCGGCGCAGACATGCCGGCCTCGCGGTCCGCGGAACGGTTGACTATCTATCTTATGATTTTGAAGCAGCAAGGCATACAAGCCACAGCAGTGCCAGCAAGTCACAGCACTCACTTTAACATACGCATACCCGTTGCAAGCCTCTTGAACCCACTGAGCACATAAACAAATGGTCGTTGACGCCGAAGCTGTCTCGACTGCTTTTCGCAACGCAATCTAGGTATATCCCCCTTCTAGTCCCGATGATAGTTCCAAAGGACAGCAACAGCAAAAAAAAAATAAAAAAATAATAAGCATCAAACTTTCGGACCAGCCTCATGGTATCGTAATAAAGCAACGTCAACGCATCCCCCTGCTCTCGAACACAACCGCTTCTTCATCTCAAAGGCGTGGAGGGTTGATCTAGAAAACACTCCCCTGCACACCCCTCTCCTCCCTCTCCCCATCATCAGGCTCGGGCTCGGCATCGGCCTCGTGCTCGCCATCGCTGCTGTGCGGCGCGTCGCCAAGCCTGTTCGCCCGCGTGCCCCTGCCCATCCGGCTATCCCGCCGCTTCTTATGATGCACCTGGTCCCCGTCGCTGCTGTGCGCGCCGCTATCGTGAGCTGACTGCAGCCGACTATTACTGCCGCTCGCGGTGGGTATAGTCGTCAGCTTCGGCCGTAGAGGCTGCGATGCCAGCCGGCGGCGGCGGTTGAGCTCGTCCTCGGACGAGTCGGCGTCGCTGGCCGCTACGCTGTTGTGGCCGCTGTAGGTGCCGCCGCCGTCGCGGCCGACGTGGAGGAGGTGATGATGGTGGTGGTGACGGTGATGATGGTGATCGTCGTCGTCCTCATGGCCGGGGCTCTTGAGGTGGCCCCGGAGCCGGTCCTCGACCGAGATGAAAGACGGGGTGCCGTCGGGCGAGGAGACTGCGTCCTCGCGCGCCTTGGTCACGTCGATCTGCGGGCCTGCCTCCTCGGGCTCTTCCGCGTCGGCGTTCTGCGCCTGGAACCGCTTGCCGGCTGGGTTACGACGGCTGGCGAGCGACTTGACCTCGGCGCTGCCGCAGAAGGACGGGTTGGGGTGTATCATCAGACTGCTGCCGCCACTCTGCTCGTCACCGCTTCCTCCGTCCGCATGGTTGTTGCCGTTGGCCGCGGCTACGTTAGAGGTGCTGCTGTCGCTCTTGACCAGGTCAGCCAGGTTTTGGCGGATTTTAAAGTTCTTGTCGTGTTCGCAGCCGTTGGGACAGCCGCCCCAGCGCCGGCGCATCTCGATCACGGCGGGGGCGGAGGGGTTGTGGGAGGAGGACGTGGAGGAGGAGGAGGCCTTGTCTAGCTTGGAGCTGTCCTTACTGGTTCCGTTTGGCTTCAGACCGTCGCCGCCCTTTTCGCCCTTGTTTTCCCCTTTCTCCTTGGCTGCCAGGACGGCGCGCTCCCGCCGTAGTTCGGACCAGGTCCGGAGCTTGTTCTGGAGTATGTATTTGCCGCTCTCTTGCTTGTTCATGATGAGGAACTCGCAGTGGTTGACATTGCGGAGGTCTTCGAAATATTCGACGCTGAAGTGGTACCACTTCATCAGGAAGACGCGGGACATGAGGCCGTGTGTCACTGTAAATCAGTCAGTATCTACTTATGCCGGACACGATAGTAAGGCGGCTCCCAGCCCAGAAAGACATACCCAGAACGCACACGCTCGCAAAGTCATCCTCGCCAAACTGCCGCCAGAGACTCTCGTTGAAGCCGCTGATTCGATCGTATGCGTCGGCAGCGCTCTCGCCGTTGGGGATGCGGTAGAAGAAGTGGCCGTAGTCGGCGCGCTCCTGCCACATGCGCTCCATCTCGGCGCTGCAGGGCTGGAAGTTGCCAAAGTCCTGCTCACGCAGTCGCGGCTCCTCGTAGACCTTGATATTGTTCCGCTTGAAAGCGCTCGGCTCCGGGTCGTCTGACGTGAGCGTGGCCAGGATGCCTTCTGTGGTCTCGCGCGTCCTACGGTAGGGGCTCGTGAAGAAGTGGACTGTGTCGTCGGCGCGGAGCATGGCTCGCAGCCTGCGGCCGGCCTCGTACGCTTGTTTCCATCCTTCTTGTGTCAACTTCACTCGGTGGTCGGGGACCGTCTGGTGGATCTCGCGGTTCTCTGTGGCAGCGGAAGACTTGTCAATGTGCTGTTCTCTGGGCCATGCCTGGTAGAGGTAGGTGGAGGAAGGACAGGTTTCGGTCAGCCGATCAGACGTACTGTTTCCTTCAGACTGAGCATGTCTAATCAATATGATGAGCCTTGGTTTAGCCATGGCTGATTATGTGAACGGGTTGACCACGGAATGGATCTCGATAGATGGCTCTTGCCAAGGTATACCCGGTGGCGAAAGGAGGGGAGCTACTGAGGAAGGAATGCGGGTCGGCCTTGGTTTATACAAGCGCTGTAATGTCTCGTACTAAGGCGTCGTCGTTGTGATCTGAAGATGCGGGTTTATATACAGATAAATAGTACCGTCGGAATCGTTGGGCTTCCAAGGCAGGTAAGGTAGGTAGGTAAGTTGCATGTAGGAAAAGGCGGCTGTACTATGTAAGGAGTGATGCGCCTATTTTCGGAGCCACCATGTTCTGTAGCATCTGACTCCGCGGGGTCTGCCGCTTCGGTATCTGCACCATGCAGGCACCCCTGACAAATACAGAGAGGGACCTGAGAGAGCGCAAAGAGGCGAAAGGTCGTACGACCACCAGCAAACGATTGACACTGCACTCCGATATTGGGCGCTTAAGGAAAGTTTGCAGCTATGCACTTTCGATTGGTCTCAACATACGAGTCGGGCAGCAATAAGGGATTCCATTAACACTGAAAATGATATTGCCGTTTTGGAAGTCTACAGCCTGGATGCCCGCGATTGCTTGAAGCGGCAGTTGGTCCAGTCAGGGTCCTCGGTAGTAAAAGGCCGTCTCTGATTGGACAAACTCTATTCTGATGCCCTAGGAGCCGACCAGGGAAAGCCGGTTTCTGCAATCCAACGTCTTGTCTCGGGCAGTTACGACCATGATCAGAGCATTGCTTCCTCAGCAACTGATCTTGCTTGCAGACACCAGGGACCGCGTACCACAGTAGAGCACAAAACTTGGAGTTGGTCGTGGTCAGAGGATGTTTGTCTCGCACCGTTCCGCCAAAACAACCCACGGTTAGGCACCGGGCCGCAGATATCCAAACTCTTTTGCCGCGGCGAAGGGTCTCTCGGGTCACTGTACGATGGGTCCAGAGTCTCAACTGGAGGGGGGGGGGGGTGTTTGTTGATAGCCGTCGATTCATTCTTCTTCTACCTCCAGGTAATGTTTGTTTTGTTGTCTGTCGTGCACATAGACAGAGGAAGAGTGCATGTATGAGCGGCCCGCCACAGTACCATGTGTCTAACCCTTCTCACCTATGGTTGGTCTGAAATTCAACAAGATCCATAAATGGCGCCGAAGTATCTACATCTTGTCTCTCGTCTCATTACGGGGGGGGAAAAAAACCACAGCCTTGTTAGAACAGAAGAGACAATAGTCTCAAAATATCACAAGAGTATCGCTTTTTCGCTAGATATCGGTATCGATATCGGCTGTGGTTTGCCGCCGGCAGCTCCACATTGCCCCACGCCCTGACCGACTGCTCCTGTATGGTGGATTTTTCATGATTTGAAAGGCCAAGAAAGACCAAGACCAGTCGCGATAAAAAATAACTCCCTCTCAGCAAGAGAATCCTCTGGGCACTACATCCAAGGTCTCACCGTGTATTCGAACGTTTCTCGACAAATCCGAGGTCGTTCGACACTCTGTTTGCTGCGCGCAGTGTACCAGTCTCCGTACCCGACCACGTACAAGGAGCTTATCGCCTCGCCGTAACCTCCCACCTCGCCCATTCCTCCTCTGGAGGCTTCGCCAAACTGGCTGTAACGAGATATACGAGTTGTAGCTCTGGAGCTCATGGCCATTTCCATGATTCAATAACATCAACACTGCCTGTTCTGGCGTCGAGTTATCGCTGTCTCCTTGCTAACCGCGACAGCAAGGACGACTCAGGAGTGACCTGACACTGAAAGTGAGGTGACTTGAGGTCATAACAAAACTACGTTTCAAATACCATCTTCCAGGGGATCAAGGAAGTACCAGCCAAGATGCCTACCTTGGCAGTCAACAACTTCAACATTGTTGTGAGCGTCTTAGGAGGCTGGATATCTCTATTTGGCCTGGTTTCGTACCTCTGCAAAGAGAACTTCTACCTATCCGAAGCGCGTATGTCCTCACTCCCCACTGTCTCACCTCCGGGCTCTCCTCTTGGAAACTAGACTAAAGACTTGGCTTACGACTTGGCCTACGACTTGGCCTGGGACATCCAGCTACATCATGATACCTCACCGCTGACCAGTTCCCAGTTATTTCTCTCTTGGCTGGCGTCGCCTTCTCACCGCCCGCAGCTAACTTCATAAGGCCCTTGGACTACACCGGCTCGCAGGAGAATCTCGATGCCGTGATCCTGTATTTCTCTCGCCTCGTCCTAGGCATCCAGCTCGTGCTGGCCGGTGTCCAGCTACCTAGCAGGTACTTGAAAAAGCAATGGAAGCCTCTCTCTCTCCTCCTCGGGCCCATCATGGCGGCAATGTGGGTGTCCACGAGTCTCATCATATGGGCTTTGGTACCCAACCTGAAGTTCCTCCACGCCCTGGCCATTGGCGCATGCGTCACGCCTACCGACCCGGTACTGTCCAACGTCATTGTCAAGGGCAAATTTGCCGACCACAACGTCCCCAGGGAGCTTCAGCAGATCATCATTGCCGAGTCCGGCGCCAACGACGGCCTTGGCTACCCCTTCCTCTTCTTCGCCTTGTACCTCATCAAGTATATCGGCGACGGCGGGGTGGCCGAGACTGGAGGTGCCGGCCTCGCCATGGGTCTTTGGTTCGGCGAGACTTGGGGCTACACCATCATCCTCAGCATCATCTATGGAGCTACTGTGGGGTGGATCGCGAAAGAGCTCCTCCACTGGGCCGAGGAGCACAAGTACGTGGACAGGGAGAGCTTTCTCGTCTTTGCCATCTCTCTGTCCCTCTTCATCGTCGGTACCTGTGGCATGATAGGAAGCGACGATGTCCTCGCTTGCTTTATCGCCGGCAATGTCTTCACTTGGGACGATTGGTTCCGCCTCGAGACGTTGGATGACTCTTTGCAGCCTACAATCGACATGTTGCTCAACGTCTCCATATTCATGTGGTACGGCGCTGTCTGCCCTTGGTCGAGTTTCGTGCACAACTCGGTCATTCCGATCTACCGCCTGATCCCTCTCGGCATCATGGTGCTTCTTTTCAGGCGTCTTCCGTGGGTATTTGCTATCCATAGGTTTATTCCCCAGATAGAGGAAGTCAGGCAGGCAATCTTTGTGGGGTTCTTCGGACCTGTCGGTGTGTCGGCCGTCTTCTACTTGTACATCACCTTGGAGTTTGTCAAGACCCTGGAAGTTGGGGGTGTTGTTCGCTCGGATGTGGAACATCTGGAGGAGACAACTCTGGTCGTCGTCTGGTTCATTGCCATAGTCAGCATTGTAAGGCGTCCAGTTCGGCACCAGTCAAAGTTGTCAAATTGCTAATCTAATCCACAGGTTGTCCACGGCTTAAGCATTCCCCTCGGAAAACTAGGCTTCTACCTTCCGCGAACGTTATCCAGAGGCCTGAATACTCCGACTGACGGCCACGAGTCCACACCACCTTTCAACCTCGGCAATCGAGTCAGCACATTCATCCACGGGAGAGGAAGATCTCGTCGCAACTCGGAAGAGAATCCACCAACGCCCAATACGGGGCAGTCATCCTCGAGCCGGCCCGTGTACCGTATTGGCGGTACCGTAATCTCCAAGCGCGCTGGATCTCCCGCCTTGATGACTCGCCAGCGGATAATGCAGAACAGAGATCTGCTGAATACCGATCCCGAGTCTGGTCCCGGTTCTCCTCGGTCGACTTCTACGTCGCGAGTACAGGTCGGACCACCTGGACGGACGATCAGATTTCCGGATGAGCAGTCGACCACGGAGCAGATCGAGGCCCGACACCAGCCTGAGGTCCAGCATCCGATTGCTGATTGACGCCTACAAACCGTTTGAGTATTGCTTAGTATTTCGCACGTAAGGGAATGCTATTCGGTCACATTTTGGGAGGAAGGCGACGTCTGCTGGCATACGAACAATGGCATTTGTATTCAAAAGAACGACGGTGCAAACCGAAGCTTTGCATAAATCAGATGTACAAGAGATGTTCACCAGGGTGGCGAATATTGACGGACTTTAGGTTTATATAAGCTACTACCTATTGCTATATTGATGAAGATGTATGCTTCACATAACACTGGACATCTCTCCATCGGTCCGGAAAGAATGTACCCTAGTTGCGCAATTTGGAGAGAGACATATACATCACATCCCAGAACGAGCCGACTGCATGCCGTTACCTGTCACTGTCGAACTACGTAGTCGAAACCGAAGACGGCGAGGCACGCACGCAAGAAAACAAACAGGAGTCCGAGGATGGTCTCCGACTCCGGACTCCGCCGAATCTCTGGTGGTGGTGTGGCTAGTGAGCGCGAGAACGCCTCTTGGCCAGCGAGAGATCAAGCGACCTTCTCCTCAATTGATATCGTAACCGCAGAGGCAAGCGAGAAAACCTGGGATTGGGCATATGCAGGTCGCGAGTGCCTGCAGATTGATTAGAGATAGGGTCGAATAGGATGGTACTGGAGCGAATAAGGGCTGCCACACCGTCCACACCGATGTGACTTCATATATGTAGCTGTACAGATTGAGTGACTGCATGAGCAAGAGACTGGTTCGATTTTACGTATGGGCGAAGACCGCACCGGGTGTTATTCGTCGTTATTTATATTGTTGATAATGGCGACTTAGAGGGCTTGAGATTGGCGATGGAGCAAAGCATGCTTGGGTGCTTGCTTGGCCCGGAGTGTATCCCGTATTCTGCCGTTGTTGTGTAGACGGTAGACGGGAGGGAGCTAAGGTATCATCGGACTGAAGCCCAGCTGCCTGCTAGCCACGATACCTTTATTTCATGAATCTCGGCTTCAGCTTTCAGGTTGTCTCTTCTTCAACAAGTTGGTTAACCGCCCTCTTTTGACACAAGTGACACAATTGAATAGAAGAGAAGCTATACAGACGCCATGTTTTGGACTTGATCGTACTCGGTACATCCCTTGCACCTCGCCTTAACCTTGCCTGGTCTGATACAGCGAGGTACCTCGAGTTTAAGGTTCACACCAGCTGGCGTCCCTGATGCCTCTTGCAAGCATTTGCTGCCCTTAGCTGCAACCTGCCTGGCAAAGAACCTGCGCCACAACCAGTTAGCGCGGATGAAAAAGTGGCCCATGCCTCCACGCGGATAAACGCACCAACACTCCGCACACTTCGTTCCTTCGCCTCCGGTTTGTTAAACCATCCCTGGCTCCATCATAACTCCATAAATCTGTCTCGGCTTCACATTACGTGCACGACTCTACGATACAGAGTCGACGACCTTAGCTACCTCTACTGGGATATCGCTGAACCGCGCGTTGTGGCATAATCTGGCGATATTTGTACACTCTCTGTGCTCGCGAAATCCTCGACTCGAACGGTTCGCTCGTGCTCCAACGTCACCACCGCCTTCACCGAATCAACCGGCTTCCCTGGTGTCGATAAGGCTTCCAATCCTTGCTTTCTATCGCTCTCTATTCCAACTTGGACCCGTACTTCATTCTTCTTCAGCGACCCTGTGCTCTCGCCTCCGCGGACTATCACATACTTCCGCAATCGACTATGCCGGTCTAATCTGCGGACCCGTACGCCTCCTCGACTTCGGTCAAGCACCAACGACACGACCATTGTGAGTTACAACTCGAAGACCATCTCGTGCAAATCGGTACAGGCTTAGTCGCAGTCGTCGACATGGCCCCCGACGCCATCTTGAGCGGCGAGTATATGCTGGAATCGGATGAGGGGAGCCCGCTGCCGATGATCGACTTTGGCGACGACTCGGATACTCTTACGTTTCTCGACACCAACAAGGGCCCTGCGGTCAAACCTCCCTACCCTACACCCACGTTCGCACCCCTATCGGTACCAAACAATTTTGTGAGCCCGCAGTCCTTGCCCGAGTCTCGCGACTCGCTGTCCGCCTCCTCCTCCTCCTCGTCCGGCATGCGGACTGGTAGATCGTTCTCTGCCAAGTCCACCTTCACAACAGACGACGTTACGATGAGCGATGGGCTCGAGTCGAAAGACGCATGGAAGATGTCCGATTTCATCAACGATGACGACGAAGAGGAAGCGACTGTTGAACAAGGAGACGGTACGATAAACCCTTCCTCGATCGACAACCCCTTCCAGTTTGGCGCTCCGACGTCCCACCACATCCGCGATCCCGCCAGTGCGTCGAACAGTCCGGGTCCCTTTGAAATGGAGACAAGCAGGTTCACGCCAGATGCCAGTCTCTCGCCAAATGGACATAGCCCCAAGCTCTCTTCCTCTTCACCTTGCCCTCCGGGTGAGGCACGTGGCCATACCAAGACCAGTTCAAAGCAATACTCCCTGACAAAATCAATGAACGATTTGAAGACGAACGGCTCAAGAGAGACATCTCCGTGGAAAGATGTATCTGGACTACCCAATATGAACAACAATCACCATAACCCCCCTCAGTCACAGGCCTTCAATTCTCCCTCGCCCAATACGAATGTGGATTTTGGATTCTCTGCCACTGCTGGACAGAACCAGGGATGGCTTCCAGACTTCAACCTCAATCCTGGTTCGATGCCGCAGAACGGCATGGCTCTCCAACACATGCAACGCGACTTGCAAGGCTTAGCTGCCTTTAACTTCCAGCAGCAGCAGCTGTCTAGCCCTGGGACATACCATCTCAAGGTCGATGGTGGCGCGGCAAAGTCACGCGTCGAGACACAAATCCGTATCAAATTGATACTGTATCCGCTACCGGCAGGCGTCAGGCGTCTCCATCTTCCCACTCACACAATCAGCAAGCCCAAGCTGCTGGCCAGACCGACCCCGCCAAGGAGCCCGGATATGCTGGAATTGCATACCGCCCTCGTCTGCACAAGCGCTATGCAAGACGACATGCTCAGGAAGAAAGCCTTGTTGCGGGCGCGGGCGAGTGCCATGTCCATGAAGATCGATCCTTTGCCAGAGTCAGGTTCCCAGGATGAGGAAGACGAGGGCCAAAACGGCGCCGAGGTGCACATATGCAGTGGCTGTATGACGCGCGAGCGAAAGCGCGCAGCTCGCAAGAAGATTAAGAAGCCGGAAGACGAAGATCTCTGGATGAAGGACGAAGACCGAAGAATTGTCGTTTTTAACAGCCAGGAGGTCCGAGACTGGTCGCCACGGCAAGAAGGAGACGGCTTTTCAGTTGATGTGCAAATGAGAATTGCCTGTTACTGCCGTCACCATGCGGAGAAACTTGGATTTCAGGTCATCTTCACCATAACGGACTGCCGGGGTCGGTTTGTAGCCCAAGCTATGTCCTCGTCCATTATGATCACCGACGATCACAAGACACATAGCCAAGCTACGAACGCCCTGGGGAACAGCCCGGAGAACACGACCAACTTGGCGCCCTGTCCGAACTTGGGACAAGACATGACTTCTCTAAGCCCCCCGAGTTTTCCTTATGGGATGCCGCAGTCGAGCTCCGATATTCAGTTGCTCCCGAACAACACTCCTTACACAATGACGGCAATAGCGCCTACAGGTCCACCACAGTCGGCTACTGTAGTCCCTACCAACAGAATGCTATCCCGGCCGGCATCGCCCTCCTCACTCTCCGGCCCTTCCGCGAAGAAAAGAAAGGCGAGCACTTCGATGAAGGTCCCTACTGGCTTGTCGATGACTCGTATCGACACCGATCACCTTGCGGCGTCACCACCTCATCAACAAGTATCGGCTCCTGTCAGTGCAACTGTTGCAACTTCACCATTTTCGCCACAGTCCTTCGCTCATGGAACCGATCCATTATTCGGTCAAAACGTTCTCAACGGAGCCCTGTCACAAGCATTTGCGACAGGTCCGCCCACACCTAACGGAACTGAGCAAGTCATGTTTGCAAACAGTCATCGGCCAACGAGCTACGACAATACCCCTATGGGGAACACGCCGCAATTGTATTCGGCACCGGCGTCATCGCACCCGAGTCGTGCTCCTAGCCCCGGCACGTTGAGAAACGGCAATACCAATGGTATGCAGCAGCAGAGCAATCAATTTGCCCAAGCAGTTGCCAGCAGCCTCTACAGCACGCTGCCCATCGGCATGAACGCCACCCCATCACCGCCATCGGTCATCCATAAGATAATACCCGCGGAGGGACCAAAGTCTGGCGGTATCGAAGTCACTATCCTTGGTAGTGGTTTCCATCAAGGCCTGGAGGTGATGTTCGGTGACGTGAGGGCGACGACTACTACATACTGGGGAGAAAGCTCACTGGTCTGTCTCTTGCCGCCCTCGCCGCATGCAGCAACTGTGCTTGTGAGCTTCAAACATCAGAGCTCACCGGCCGCCCATCCGTTTTCTACCAAGCAACAACCTATCTTCAAGTACATGGACGATGATGAGCAGCAATTGATGCGCACGGCGCTGACCGTCCTTGGCCACAAAATGAATGGCAAGGTTGAGGATATCGGCGACATAGCCCGTCGTATCATCGGAGACATGAGCTCCAACTGGGGCCAGTCATCATCTGCACCCAGTGGAAAACATGGAGGAGCACCGCAGTTCGGCAACTACTCCCTGAACACGCAGCTTGAGTCTCAGCTCCTCAAAGTCCTAGAGCTTATTGACCTTGACGACAGCCCACACAAGCCACGACTTAATCTTCGACGCTCAACAGGGCAGACGATGCTTCACCTCGCTTGCTCTCTCGGCCTACACCGCTTTGTGGCAGGCCTCCTTGCGCGCAATGCTAATCCCGACGTGCGTGACAAGGGAGGGTACACCCCGCTGCATATGGCGGCCCTGAACGACCACCCGGAGATTGTCAGGCGCCTGATCACCGCTGGTGCCGACCCTACCATCCGCACTCTATCTGGCCTCACTGCGTCGGATGTGGCCCAGTCGCGAGAGGTGGTTCGGGCTATCAGGCGCGTGGAGCGACACGCTCGATCTCGCAGCGGAGGGTCGCTCACGAGCCGCACTAGCAGTCTGACTTCTCTCAAGTCGCTCTGGGAGCCACCATCGGCCATAAAGCAGGCAGATCAGGATCAGACGACGAGCGAAGAATCCGAGACAGGCGAGGAGAGTGCCGAGTACTCGGGCGAAGAAAGCCCGGAGTACTCGTCGGAAAACCCAGTCTCTTCAGACGATCCGGACGCCGATGACGGACCATGGTTGCAGAGCAGACGGCCAAGCACCCGTGTGGCATCCCGCAGGAGCAGCTTGGACACAACTCTCCAGGCTCCTCGACACGGAATAGCTGGAGGTCTTCACTCACCAGCCGCAGCTGTTACCGCTTTCAAGGATCAGTTCGCTACCCAGTTCCACCAGTTCCAGCAGGCCATGGCCTTGCACATACAGAACCTTGCGCAATCACCTTACCTACCCCAGATGCCCACGATTCCGACAATGACACCACTAGCAGACTACCAGGCCTACCTCAACTCGGCTGCTGTTCTGCAGCGGTTATCAGCGATGGTCCCCAACATTGGCGGCTCCAGGCCAGGATCTGCCGGCGAGCAGCCTCTGGGCAAAGAGCTGGACGGCAAGTGGTGGGATGCCCTTACGGCCACGCCTGCGCCTCCACCTCCTGCCTACGAGGAGATATATCCGCAAGGCGATCTGGACACGAAACAAGCATCTGCCGCCCAAGCTGCTGCGGAGGCCGAGGCAGACGAGAAGTGCGCCGCTCTCTACGACGTCTCGACTGAAGAAGTTTCTGTGGCGAGCAGTTCCAGCGCCTTGACGCAGCACTACCAGCTGCCGGCGCTGTTGCAGATCGGCAGGAAGAACGCCATCACCAAAGAGCAGCAGGAGAACCTCCAGCGCGCACGCGCGGAGCAACTGAAAAGACTAAGCCGCGACCGGAACCTGTTCTTCATATGGGTAAGTCCTCGGAGCTGTCCACTGTTGAATTAAGCATAACTAACGACGTCCTCCTCTAGATTCCGCTCCTGCTCATCGTCCTCTGCGCCATGCTCTACAGCAAATTTCCTAGCTTGTTCTCCAGCGTGTGGAACTTCGTCTACGAAGTCGCAGCCTCCGAGGTTGGCAGCAGCACCGCCAGCTTGGGTCAAACCCGCATTGTTGAGGTTCAGTGATGTCTTTCTGTCCAATCCAGCTCTTCAAGCGAGTTTTGTCATCTTTCTCCTATGAGCCTATGAGCGTAGCGCGAAGTGTGTTGCGTTGCGAGATTTATTCGTGTATATACGTGTTTATTTACCAGGGACAAGGGAATGGATGACGGCCTTTATAATAGCCTGGGGAGTACGGCAGGTCATCCTGGGAGTTTTGAGAACTGTCGTTACTTACGGTCGACGCGATACTTCGAGTACGGGCGACTGATTGACTGGATTGTTGGTTGCCAAGGCATGCGGTTGGTCAGGGGGGCGTGGCTGTCTATATAATCGTCCGAGCCATGAATCCTGCCACACCAGGCTCTCCTGGTCCTGGCTTTTGGGCCCAGGCGTTTGGAGTTCATAGTCTAGACTAGCGGGGACATAGCGAATGAAGCAATTCTCATTCTCCAAGAGAAAGAAACCTTGCTAAGCTCGACAGTTCCATTTTTAACCGCGCCCAACGCAGCATTGAGACATCGAATCGACGGACATCTACATGCTTTCCACAACAAGCCATACGTTCGTTCCGTCGGAGTGCGAGGTTCATAGGAGCATGCTCGTCATATCGTCCTTTCATGGTGCTGTAGGCTGCCTAATACAGAAAGGGGCTCCCAAGCAACAAACAACGGACAGAACCGTAGACTCCTGCCAAGCCCCCAAAGACACTCGAGTTGTCGAGACAAGCCAACTGCATGACACGAGTGGAAAACCCCAAAACAGTACAACCGTTCCGCAACCTTCTGCTACCCTTCCTTCCCCTTTCTCACAACTTGTGGCCGTTTCAATTCGTTAGTCTTTTGACACATTTCAGGCATCCCATCCCATCAATTTCGTTCATACAGAAGAAGCGCGCAATCCGTGACCCCCATTATCCGTTATTTTCCCATCCCCCCGAATCTCCCTACCAATCCCGCGAAGCGAAGGGATGTTAAAACACCCAACCCCCCTGGCGTCAGGAAGGCCCAAGCAGTTCCCGCCAGAAGTCCTACTTAGTTCCTCCCCCTGGCGGTCTGCCATTTTCACCTATCCTCTGGAACCCAAAGAACAAAAACACCGCATATACTCCGGAAAAAAAAGCATAATCCGGACACGATAAGTCAACACTCAGTAAACCGCGTAGTTCTCCTTGTCGACATCCCGCACGCCTCCTCCCCCTCCTACCAGGCCCGAATCCCGCAGTACGCCCGCCGGCGTGCCGAAGCAGAAACTCCCGCTCTTGACGTGGTGGTGCTGCTGGCCGACGACCGGACCGCCGCCGCCGCCGCCGCGGTTGGGGCTGGCGGCGAGCGGGGCGACAACCTTCTTCTGGCGCTGCGGGTAGTGGAAGCTCGGCACGGTCAGGCCGCCGGGCTGGACGTCGAGGGAGGGGTTGCGGGTTTTTGACGGCGACGACGGCGAGGGGGAAGGGTCGTCGTCCAGAACCATGGGGTCTCCGCAGTCTGGGGAGATGGAGGTGGTTGAGGCGCGGGGAGGCGCGGGTTCGGGAGAGGGGATGATGATTGGCGGTGCTGGTGGTGGTCGTTGTGGTGGTTGGGACCGGTGTGGCGGGACCGGAGGCGGGAGATGAGACGGGACTGGAGGAGGGGCGGACGACGACGATATGCTTCCCGACCTGGAGCGGCCGAGGCTCACGCGCCTGCTGATGGAGCGTCTGGCTTTGAGAAGCTTGTTTGGAGGCAGCGCGGTGGTCGGTTGAAGGATGGCGGGCGACGAAATATCGGGTCCAGGCGCTGGGGAGGCGGTCGTCCTCCCGCCGTCCCGCTTGAAACTGTTGCTCAGGCTTCGCACGACGCCCATCGCGCGTCCGGCTGACGAGATAGGCGGCCGCGGCACCAGGTTGACCGAAGTCGAGCTCGCGGCGGAGAGGACGGGAATATCCTTAGTGCTCCCACCGCCCGCTGCTACCGCCGCCGCGCCGTACGGGTGGTTGTTGAGGTTGCAGTTGCCGGCACTCGTGGCCGGGCGTAGCGATAGGTCGGCCGATATGCGGCTCGCCGACTTGCGCAGCTTCTTAACCAATTTGCGCGCGCCGGCCTCCGCGACGTTATCGGTGCTGCTGCTACCGGCGTTGGCCATCTCGCGATTGACGGAGCCGCCCGTCATGTCGGCCATGGCGCGTTTGGTCCCGCGGTGGGGGGATGCCGGGGTTGGGGGTGCTGCCATTTGGTAGGTTGTCGACTGGTGTGGACGGCGGTACTTCTTTGGGAGAGAGATTGGTGGTCGGGGGTCCGGCCGTGCGTAGGTCATGAGGGGTGCGTCGCCTGTTGGCGAGGGCTGGGTTGCAGAGTATGGGATTGAGGCGAAGATGGAAGACAGCGCTGGCGTGGCAGGGTTGTTTTGGATCTGGCTCTGCTGCTGCTGCTGCTGCAGTTGGCGTTGTGTTTGAGCGACGAGCTGAGAGAATGGCGCCGGTGGTGGTGGTGGTGGAGGCGCCGGCAGGGCATGATCGGGTTTCGCCTCTCCCCATGACGGGGGCGGCTGATGCCGGGTGCCCTGGATTGCGTGGGAGCTGAAGAAGCCGGCGTCGACCAGGCTCTTGTAGTTCTCCATGACCTCCTCGCGCGAGGGGTAGTAACCGGGTACATTCTCCTTCTCATCGTGGGTAGAAGTAGGGGCAGTCTGACTCTGTTGACTCTGCTGGCTGAAGCGGTTTGAGGCCCTGCTCTTGCTACTGCTGACGGTAGTGATGCTGCTCGAGGACTTAGTCCTGGTGAACTTGTCGCGGATGCCTTCCCAGAACTTGCTGCCGGAGGTCCGGTTGAAGGACTGGTCGCTGCCGCTGGTAGGGCGGCTGCGCGTGTGTGAGCTGACGGCGTAGAACTGGCGTTCGTAGGCGGCCATCTCGTCCGGGCCCAGGAATGTCGGGGGCGGCGCATTTGAGACCCGGTCATTCATGGACCCCTCGACGAAGCGGCTGTGTGCTGCTCGAGAGGCTGCAGACTGGTCGGCTGGTGGCTGCTCCGGCCTCGGAAATATCGAGTAAGATGATGCCATGGTATGCGACTGACTCTCGGGTAGAGCTGATGATATGCTAGTAGGTGATTTTGATGATGATGTGGTCGGAAATCTGCAGCGTGTCTGTCGTACGTATTCTGATAGAAGGAATGCGCCGGATTGATTTTTTCCCTCTTTTTGTTTACATGTCGTGGGGGAAAACCTCGTCGCGATGCTTGCTATCGAACATTCGACGCGTGCCCTACACCGGCTGCTTAGGAACGCGTTGATGCAAATCTATGCACGGAAAAACTGCGAAGGGGATTCCGGCAAACAAATACGACCCATACAATAATAGACTTCAAAGGACTGTTACTATGGTAGTGTTGAGCGAGGACCATTTGAGGGCCGAAGTTGGATCAGTTGGTCTGAGCGCGTTGACGCGACAGCGGGCGCGACCCCACTAAAGGTATCAAGACTCCACCACATCACCACACCATTCCAAGTTCGTGTTGAATGACCCAGGGCAGTCACGGTACCAACACGACAAGGCGCGTTTGGACATCTGAGGTGCAGGTCTCCTACGATACGTAGTAACCGATTCATCACGGTGAAAAATGCGGCTTCCATGCATATCTTCGAAACCTCCCGCCCTGATATATTCCATTGCCACCTCAAGCTGACGCAGATAAATTACAACAAAGGCCACCCAGTAATATAATCTCAGTCTTCAGGAGTACTGATCGTGACGCTTGCCCATGTCATGGGTATTTTCGTGTCCCAAGACCATCGAATAGCACCGGGCCCCAAAATGTCAACCGTCCCCTTCCCCCCCTCCCCCCCCCCCCCAAAGTGAATTCAATGTACCTTGTAAGGAAATAATCGGTCGGATGTTGAGAGCTGACCAGATAGTGTGATAAAAAAAAATAAAAATAAAAAAAGGAAGAAGGCCCCGAGAAGGAGTGATGACGGGTAATCCGAGATCCCCAAGACAAATGATAAGAAACTGGCCCGGGAGACAACAGTCTCGACCGAGCGACGAACGCAGTTCAAGGTGCTATGATATATAACACTGCAGTCCAGAAAGGCTAAACGACTCGTCACACACACACACACACACTCTCTCTCTCTCTCTCTCTCTCTCTCTCTCTCTCTCTCTCTCTCACACACACACACACACACACACAAAGAATAGTACGCCAACACCGCAACGCTCCGCAATCACAAAAACTCCGGACGGTCCCGAGCTAAACGAGCGTCGTCATCAAAGACTGTAGTCGTTGGGGACCTGTATTTCATGTCCATTCGCACGGCGGTAGATCAGCTGAGGCTCGCCAGTTTCATCCACCATCTGCGGGTCCTCGCGCGCTCCGTTGTGGTACCGCGGCGTGTCAAGGTCGTACCGACTTGGATCGTCCCGGGTCCTCTTGGACCCCGCAACGCTGAGAGGCGGAGGCAGATGTGCAGTCGGCTTGGGTGGCGGCATAGCCTGCAGCTGGGGTACTCTGTCCGACGTAGGACTGGTCAACGGCGCCATGGCACGAGGTGCAAGGTGCTTCGCGAAATCAGAGATCGGCGGCAGCGTCAACGGTGTATTAGCCCGAGGTGGAGGAGGAGGGTAAGTCATTGGCTTGAGTGTGGGCGGAGGCAGGATAAACTCCTTGGACGATTGGCGGTAGAGCTGATGCGAGGGTGGGCCACTGAGTGCGTACTCGGCGCGTGGGGGGGCGTCGCTATACTGCGGCGCGGCGGGCTCCCTATATTCCCGAGGAGCCACTTCCCGATGCGGCGAGGGATTGCTGTGTGCATACGCCTGGGGTTGCGAACGCTCAGCCTGCATGTACGTCGGTTGCTGAGGTGGCGGAGGGTAAGCCGGCTGGATCATTGGCGGCTGCTGACCGGGTGCCTGAGCATGGACGTTCTGCTGCTGCTGCTGCATCTGTTGATGAGGAGATTGGTGAATCGAGGGGAATTGGGATCCATGGCTCGTCTGATACGACGGAGACGGCGGCATCGAGGGCGGCTTCGCATGGCTCTGAGCATGAGGGTGGTACTGCGGTGCGCTACCCAAGAACTGTAGATGACCGCCTGCAGAAGCTGGAGTTTGAGGGAACTGTGGCGGATACTCAGCCCCGGATGTCCGGCGTTGATATTCGGTCGCGGACGGTGTCCTCTCCACACTGCCACTCATCGAACGTGCTCTGTAGCTCGACTTGACTTCGGGCGTCGCTGTCCTCCTCTGCCTGGCATATTCGTCCTCTTTGTCGTAATCACCGCCCTTGCCACCATCCCGACGGCGCATGCGCACATCACGGCGAATGCGTACGCGACATCCCTGCTCAGCAACTGTACGGCTGAGTGCTGTGCTTTCCGTCAAGCCGGGAAACTTCTTAGCACTAAAGACGACAAAGTCACGGGACTTGACTTCCATCCGGAAATCAAAAGAGCCGCCAGTGGCATTGACGAACCCGGGGGCGACGACGTGGAAGTCCGGAGAGTCGGGGTCCTTGTCCTTGTCCTCCTTGGTCTCCTCGTACAGATTGAAGGTCAGCCGGTAGCGACCTTCATGACGCACCGACAGGTCCGGAAAGAGGAAGTATCCAGCCTCATTCGGTCTGTCCAGATAAGCCATGCCCGAGACGGGCATGCCGGTCAGGACAGGCGGCTGGTTAGCAGCCGGAGTCTGGACGCGACCATGAGCCATGACCCTAGCATGCTCAAGCGTCGCAAACAGAAAGAAGTTGGCATTGTACAGGAAAGTGATGTCCTTCTGCTCCGCCTCTGGCCAAGTGTTGCCTTCGAAGATGCGAAGCTCAACAACTGGAGGCGGATCAACAGGCCGACGATCGGCAGAAGCTAAACGCGGGTCAACGACCTAAACTTCAAACCATGCGAAGTGAAGCCAGACTTACATTTCGGGCCAGAGCCACATGCTCGTGCACGCTCGGGCTGCTGAATGACTGTCAATTTATACCACAGTCTACGGCCACTCTTGGTTACCCTTTCGAGAAAAGTAGGCTGCAGCTCGTCATGAGACGGTCCTGGGTGAGGCGCGGGCGCCGGTGCGACATGCATGTTCATGACTGCTGGATTTCTGGTCGAATACTGGGAGAGAAAGACGACGCTTTCCACAAAACACTTGCAGCCTGGTTGAGGAAATTACAGCCTCCAAGAAACCTCCTAGAAAACAGGATTAGCTGCAACTCCGATGCGCGCTTTTTTGCCACCGAACCAAAACTCGTGGGACAAAGAGCGCTCGTTTTCTTTTATTCAAGGCTGACCACATGGTCGGGCACTCGGACTCGAAATGCAGGCGCACCACCAGGACAACTCACCAATCGATGGCGATATCGCGGTTCGCTCAACAATCAAGACCCTCGACGAAACACCGGGCGAGATAAAAAGGTCGATTGCGTATGTGTCGACAATTTGGATGAGAGACGACAGTTGGAAGTCCCGAGAGACTGGAACGGGGGACTTCTTTTCGTTGGTTGTAAGTCGAAAGAAGGGATGAGAGAAGGTGCGCTCTGCTGGGACGGACCCAACGCTGCGGAAGAGTCTCAGGACGGAGTGCAGCGGCGGCTATGATTGGACTGCACCGGAATGAGACGATTAATTCGGGCTGATCCCAACTCTCAGCTCATAGGTCCAAGCGTCTGTCGAATCCTCCTTTGTTGTTCTTGACGCTCCTGCAACGCCAGCCGACGCTGCGCTTGGTTTGTCGAGTTGCTCGTCTCTCTCGATATGATATCGAGATGTTTGAAGCAGTTGGAAATGGGGGAAAAGGGAAGGGACAGTGGGCGTACGAAAGGACGATCTGGGTCCTGGGGAAGGGGGCAGACAAGGAAATGCGGGAGGCGGAGGCCGACCAGGTCTATCCTGGTCGCTGGATTGCAGCCAATCAGTCCAAATCTCACCCAAGACGGCAGGTCCACCATGTGCCCTGAGAGATGGTCCGTGGACCACACTAGCCCGGCAGCTGTGGAGCCACTTGCTGCCGTTACTGTCTCGTGATAGGACGAGACACAGTCTTGGACTTCTTGGCTACCAAACAACTTCCCACGCGGGCTTAGCGGAGCCGCTAGCGCAGCCGACTTGACGCCCCACTCCAGCATCCCGGCTTCTGTTGCCGTTCCGTCCTGTTTTCCCTGTGCTGAATGTTGATTGTCCCCGTCTTCCTCAACACTGTGTGAGACTGTCTCCAACCAGTGCCCACAGTGCCCAGCGGTGTCTTTCAGTTCCTTCCAACTGGGAGGTTCTGCCGTGCTTTCCTTATCGTCGCACGTTCTTCAGCCGTCTCTATCCTGCGATTGGTCGCTGGACCTTCCACTTCTATTTCGCACAGTTCAGGGCGGGTTTCTGAGCTCTCGCTTCTCATCCATACCACAGGGTAAGGTAGACACTACTATTACGTCCGTACTGCGTACACACTAATTCACGAATGTCAAGCTTGTGAAAGAAGGGTGACCACACGTTATTGTACTTGGTAACCCTTGTGACATCTCTACCAGACTGTTCCTTGGCCATTTGATTTTAGCAGTTGATCGCACTCGCGCCGTTGCAAAATCCCCATAACGCTAGAGCCTCTTTGTGGGCCGGAGGCGCTGGCATGGGAGTAAGGTAATTTTGGGGAGAGGCCTGAGAGGCAAAGCAAAGACACTCTGGGCACCCAGGACCGAACAACTGGGAGCGACAAGTGCGTGCGCTGGAATGCGTCGTGATTCGCGGCTGTACATGTAAACCATGCCAGGGACCTGAGCGGGCGGTGCATGAAGCGCCGTGTTGCAACGCTGCTGACACTGTGAGTTCACACACGATTGCAGGCTCCCACCAGAGCGGCCATGGAACTCTGGCGCCATTTCAGGGAGGGTCCGAAAAGACGCCGATCCCTTCCTTGTCCGAGCGATACCGCGAAACCGCAAACAGCTCCTTGCCTTCATCCCCTGCGAGACAGACCATTACCGCACGTGTATAACGGTGTCATGTGTAGCCTACGGAACATTAAATACCAGTACGTTACCTATTTGATATCAATGTACTGTGGTAAGCGCTGGACTTCTGCAGGTCAGGCCGGATCAGCCCCGTGAGTGCAGGGCACAGCATTCCCAAGAGACCACTTTGCCACCTAGACTTGGTAATTAAACTTGAAAATAGCAATGTTTGCTACGTCTAGACTGCCATGATCGTCATGGAGCTGAGCCTGCCAGCCCGGTCCTCATTCTCTGCGGCTCGTTTCCACACCGAAGACACTGCAGCCAGAGGCTTGCTGGCTTGAGTCTAGTTTGAGCCATCGGATCATAGCCGTCAAGCCATGCTTGGTCCAGAGCGGCCCGAAAGGAAATTGTACTGTACCAAAACAACAGATCATCCTGGAGGAAATCCCCCCCACGCTTGTGGACATCGGCCTAAGTCAAGCAACACCTGGCCGCCAACCACCTTCAAAACACAATAAACTTGCAGAGTCAAATCCGTGGCACCGGACGATGATCACGGGTATCGTCCTGTCGCAGTAGATGCCATATCATACATGTGTGGGGTGGCGGCGTGGTGGTGCTGTGTGGCATGAGCATGGAAGAAGACTTCGTAATGTTCCAACTTCCCGGACCACAGACAAGAGTGTGTGTGTGTGTGTGTGTGTGTGTGTGTGTGTGTGTGGTGTGTCCCGACAGGTCCTGTTCCATCCAATGCGGCTTGCTGGTTCCGAGCTCATCGTCTACCGCCACGCTGGATTCTCTGGCTTGGATTCTTTGGAAATCTGGAAACCGGTGTCCTGTTGCCAAAAGTCCTCTTCAGCCTGAAATCGGGGCGGTTCGCTGCCTTCTACCCTCGGGTCCGAGAAACCCAGGGACCAAGGGTAACGCATGGTCAAAACAGAACTGCCGAGGAACAGGTCGGTTTCATCAAGTCTCTTCTTTATCATTCTGTGTCCCGTCTCTGGGGAACGGGAACACAAAACCCAGGTTCCAAAATCTCCGCGAACCGTGCCGGAAGAGCAAGCCGGCAAGCCACCCGCTTTCCCTCCTCTTCTCTTGCAGGTATCGTTCCGTGAGTCGCGAGGCTGGCAAATGACTTCGTTCCTGAGAGGCCGAGACGAGCATCGACGCCGCCAAGTAGCGGCTTGGATGGTGCCGAGGCGATGGTAATCGCCATATTTGCTTCGTGAGTCTCGTTACAGTATGCAGAACGAACTCGTGTTTCAGTTGATGGTATGTGGACGTATCGACACGACGGACCTCTGGACATTTTCACGGAGTTTATTGCAGCATATGCGCGAGTGGGCAACCTGCATACAACACGGCCAACTCTAGTCTCCGACAGAATACGATCCGCTGCAACTCGGCGTCGGACTGCAGTGGTATCCGGCTGTGGTCTGGAGGGTTCGGGTATCTCACTGAGATGGAGGCCTTCTCAGCAGTATAACGAACAGCTGCCGTTTTACATCTCACAAGCGTCGTCTCGATCGGTCTATCGTCTGATCGTCTAATTGTTCTGTACAAGACGCGATACCTGGGCTAGTAGTTGCCGTGTACATCAGCCATAACGGCAGTTCTGAAATCAGTTGGCTCTCTAGGAGCGAGGCAGGGCCTACAATCTGGACGCATTTCCCTGCCAGCGAGTCTCGCCACGCCATTTTACCGGATCGACCTCTTGAGCTGGCCTGGGTCTTCGATTGCCGCCCATTGCCGCTTCGCTGTGTATCATGCGCGCTCGACTCAGGGAAAATCCCATCTCTGCGATTGCATGCAGTCTGGCTTATCTGGACAGCCTTGGGAGACCTCGGGGCTCCATGAAACGAAAGTCACAAAGACAGGAACCCCCTTGCCTTCCGGCAGTGACGAAGGCTTGACGCGCACAAGCATCACCAAGTCATTTCGGATGTTTCTGGAGGGCCAACCTCATGTATGAGCCAAGACCCGAATTGCGGTTTGCCAAAGGCTAAGTCGCACTGAAGCCCCGAAGACATGGCACGAACTCCTTCTTAGCGTTCTACAAGTCGACTCTGCGATGCTGAGGGGTGTCCTGGCGAGCAGGCCATTGGCAGCATATTGACGTAATCCGTGCTTGAGCACCATGGATACGATGTACTAAACACTCAGTGAAGTCCGTGTCGCAGCATTTAGGCTTTCGCTCATGTTGGGCTACGCCGTGCATGCCCCCGGCGGTGGAGAGCAGCGTTTCTATCGGGTTCATCCTTGCTCTTTTTCTGCTTCAGCAACAAGCTACCTTACTGGCAGCGTGAAGCGATACTGCCACAGGCGAAATTATCCAACACAGTTGAGAAGTGACTGCTGGCGTAAGACTCGTCCTCACCACCTACACGGTCAACCGCATTGGTACGGCAAGCTTCGTGGCACAGTCTTGTCTCCACGAACAGCTTTGCTTTGTCTCCCAACCACATGAACCGAAACGGACATGCGGCCGGTGTCTGTCGTTGACCTCCTGGGGCGGTAACACAGACTCCGTGGAAGAAAATTCAAGATCAGACCATGCCACCCTTCTGTACCACGGACCCGGGCGCGAAGCTGCAGGAGCGCCACACTTTGTTTTGTTTTTTTCTTCCCATGCTGATCCGCTGATGTATGCGGGCGCCCGGCAGCGGAAACTCTTTGGGGTTGATGTTGTCTTGCTCCTGAGACGTCGTACGGCCGTCGGGGGCAAGCTGGTTACACCTACGTACTCTCAAAGGTCTGCCGTGCCAGAAGTCAGGCTCATGCCGGTCATGTGCATCTGGTGCTGCTAGATAAGACTGACCGAGTAACAGGACCGACTAACTATGTTCAACAAGGTTCGCTTCTTGAAGTGATCACCTCGCCATTGCTGGATGAGGGTGCCCCCGTCGTCGGAGGCTGTTTTCAGGGCCGCTGAGTCCGCACCTCATACCGATTCTGCGAGTCCCCTCCGCAGCATGCTGTGCCTCCCAAAGTAGGCGAGAGCGGTCATGCCTACGACATGATTCGCCAACTTTCTGCCTGTCTGGGATGCCGTTACTACTCGATCCCGACAAGTCGGGTACAGCGTCATACCCTCCTGTGTGTTCTGGATTTGTTCGGTGCGTGGAATGCTGAGACATGAGATTCTTTTATGTTGTAGAACCACTCCTGTGTCACATTCTGCGATTCCGCGTCGGGAGTTGCTGGGGCAACTTGGGATTGTCCTAGTTGGGTGCTACCTGCTGCGTCGCAAGGACAGCACGGATTGTGCATCTTGCAGGAGCGTATGAGGCCCTACGAGCTCGCCATATCCTCGACAGTTACAGCTAAGATTAGTGTAGGAAGTATAGCTAAATCCTGTCCAGCTCCTCTTCTGGCACCTGGTAACACGATGTAGTTCGCCTTTCTGGGCCGAAGCTGATATGACCCCCAGGTTTTCCTTGGAACTCCGGTGAACTCAACCTTCTCCTTCCAGCGTGCTCACAGATCCTAAGTTTGGCGAAACCTATCACGGGAGTCTACCATGCTCGGAATTTTATAAAGCATGCACTGGTAAAGCAAATATTATCCGCATACAATACGACGCCTCTGCATACCACGCATATGCCATGGCCGTCAGGAGAGCCCGGAGCAAGACTAACACACATTCTTCAGCAGGTGTGACGCTCAACCAGCTACGTCTGGATGGGGAACATGCTGGACTGGACAGCTCTGACGCCTCTATCGCGAGGAGCCCAGCTACTGGTAACGTTGGGGCTTTCGGACATTCACCCGAGGGCTACTGTCGATAGCGTGAGCGATGACAAACGCTTCTTCGTCTAGGCCACCTTCATTATGCGTCTTTCATTTGTGATCATGCATACCTTTGTCAAGATAGCACACCACGAAAAGCCGATATGGCTGTATCCGGACAGTGTAGCCCGTCTTCTCTTATACCAAAGTAGGGGACTGAGATGCCAGAACCTTTGGTGTGCCAAGCGTTAGCCGTTGTATTCTATCTTACCGTACTCCATGTTCAATGGTAAACAAACCAACATATAGCCACCCCGAGCCGAGGACTAGAGCATGCAGAGTTGGACACGGCCAGGCATGTACCGTCTTAATCAGGTCCAAGATACTAGTCTGGACAAGGAGGATGTCACATGTCGCTCAAGTCGACCTGTCAACAATGAGAGCATGTGATGCGATATGGACACTTCAGGCACAAGTACGAAAACACCAAAGCAAACGTATAAAATGACAGTTAATTTGATTGATGATTAATTATTAATTCTTCCACCGAGATTCAGGTCAATAGACCAGATCCCCAGATCGGATGATATCGAGATCCCAAGCCCGAAGACCTGACCAATCCCACACACCGCGGTTTTTCGTCACCATAAGGGGTATCCCATCATTAACCTTGCACAATGTCTAAACGAACGACAGAAGGGGGTATTTCCAACATGTATGACAACGCTTCCCAGACCCAAGCCCTGGAAAACACCAGACAACTTAAAAAAAGTAGTCCCCCAGCAGAAACAGCAAAGGAGCGAACATTAACTTAATGACTAGCATTAATCATGTGCCAAGCACGCATTATCTTCTGAGCCAATTGTCGACTGGCTCAAGGACGGCTGCCCTGGATGGTGCGCGACGACAAAAGACACCCAAGTCCACAGACTTGTCTGTGGGTGGAGCCGACTAGACTGCGGAGGTGGCAGCTGCAGTGGTGGCCGGAGCAGCAGCAGGGGCGTTCTTCTCGGGGAAGGTGCCGGGCTGCTGGTTGACACGGCCGTACTGCGTGAAGGCGATGTTGAGGCGGTTGTAGTCCCAGCGGCGGGCGAGGATCAGGAAGGCCCAAGAGGTGACGGGGATGAGCAGGAAGTCGAGAATACCGTAGAAGATAAACGAAGACGTGACACCGATGTCGTTGCCGCCGTCCGAGATACCCCAGGCAATTGGGTACAGGAGCCAGAGGAGGTTGACCCAGCCGGCGAGGAGCGAGTGGTCGCGGGTGACGCCCAGGCGCTTGGCGCCGATGGAGCCGTCGCCGAGGGTGTGCACGGCGAGGAAGATCCAGGCGGCGGTGCCGAATGCGTAGAAGCCCCACTTGTAGTTGGTGGTGGTGAATGCGCCGACGAGGTAGGAGACGACCCAGATCCAGGACAGGAAGATCTCGTAGACGATGGTGGCCCAGGAGATGCCGCTCAGCAGGCCGAGGGCGATGATCAAGACGGGGAACTCGATGACCCAGAGGACGTATTTCGCCCAGAAAATCTGGCGGTCGCCGTTGTCGGCGTTGTTTACTGCGGCGACGACCTTCCAGCCAAGGTCGGAAGCCTGTGCGAAGTAGACGATGGAGCCAGCAGCGAGAGCAACGATGAAGAGGTAGTGGAAGATGCGTTCACCACCACGGGCGAACCAGACGAGCCCAGCAATGACAAGCTTGAGAAGATTTTGAGTCAGCATGCATGATTTCTTATTTTGTAGTGAGATGCTAATGACTTACCCATGAAAAAATGTAGACGGCGGTAACGGCCCAAAGCCAGTCGGAGCCGTGTACTGACAGATGCTGATCACCCGCAGGGGGGTTGATATCTAGCGCGTCGTTTGATCGTTCAAAGATGATAGGCATTATGGATGTTGCGGTGTATGGTACACCTATACAGGTTTTATCCCTTAAATATATGTTGTTGTGGTTGTGGTTGTGTAATTATGTTTGAGGCGTCAAGTGCCTGAAGGTATCACCAAAGAAAGGCTGTTGTCTTTGGTAGCGGATGTCTGAGTGATGTGTGGATGGACGAGAGGAATGTGTCGATGTGGGAGGGAGGGAAGAACTCTTATAGGCTTCAATAAGCTTCGGGACAACACATCATATTCTTGATGATGAGATGAGCCAGTGTCGATTCGATCTGCACGTCATAGTCAAGTGAATGCTAGGAAGCCTCTCGAAAGCCGAAGGTACCGAGTGGATGGGGACCACGGGGAAGCCCAGACTCTGGCCGAGCCCGCGAACATTGATGCGCCGGTGTGCGCCAGGACAAACTCGGAACGACGAGGCTGGTCACTCGACATCAGGGCGTGCAGGCCTGGTACACAATTTCCCAATTTTGAACATGTGGTGGTCGTAAGACACTTGCATTCCGACTCAAACTATACAGGAAATCCCCCATGTCACCATGTCACTTACACGGACATGACGGATTCGGCCGGAGACCAAGGCATGCTCTTACTCACTGCGGTGCCGGCCAATACTAAGCTCCCATGGTTCGCTTGGGTAGTCACGAGAAGTCTATGACGAGGAATCCAGGTTGGGGATCCCGAATCAGCCATTTCTCATCGTGATCTGATGCTCTTCTCAAGTGGTTGTGACACCATGATGGAAGCATTCTGCAATAAGGTGACCAATCTTGTGCTCGGATGGCCTGCCCTTCGTTGTGGAGAAGCAAAACCAGCAGCCGGCATGCCGACTCCATAACAACTAGGCATACTGGCTCGACCGTTCCTTTCCTGCATTAACAGAGTTTCTGGATGCTGATCCCCTTGATATGGCGGCGTGCCCTGCGTGTCGTTGTTGTTCCAGCCAGAGTTTGAGGGAGCAGAGAAAGCTTGAAGCGTAGCGCAGCGCCACACGACGTGGAATCGACCGGAAGCAGAGGTCCGGGAACAGTGGCACGAAAAGCCTGCAGGGGCGTGGACCAATCAAGGAGATCGCTGGCTAGCTCCCGTCAGGGGTAGCTTTTGCAAGCAGCTTTCTTCTGCTGCTGCTGCTGTCTTAGGTTCGAATGTCTTTTAGCATCTAAATGCCGGACTGTCGACATGGCAACACTACTCCATTTCCCAATACATGGTGGCACTACCTGAAGCATTTCTCGTACATGCGGAATGCCACAATGTGTTACTGAGCTCTAGAATTTCGATGAGATGCCTGCTGTCGTCCGCAAGACGTGCGGCTCTGTCGGATGATGTGATGATGAGGAGAGAGGTTGATGATTTCAGCAAAGCCAAGCGACCACAGAATGTGGTTCGACTGGGCCAATGGATTAGCGTACCGGGACCCACCACCCTTGTACGGGACGATCATTCGTTTGGAAATAGCACAGTACAAGACAAGAGTGGTAGGGTGGGTCACTGCCGCTGCAAAAACGCTGCACGATGCCGGCAGTTTTGTCTTGGGCTTGTAGCTCTACCGCCGTTCAACTACCATCCCAGTGAGAAAGCCACCCACAATCTGTACTGCTACTTTGAACTCGACGTCACAAGAAATCGATGCTGTCATGAGACCCTCACCAAGTTGCCTTCCGCGCGCTGAACCGGGGACGCGGAGTGACCTCACCTTTAGACTCGGGCCCCTCTACAGCCTCCGAGAGAACGTGTATTTTCCCTACCGTAGCTGAAATCTGATGATGTTATCAGGCCTCAGAGGTTTAAAAAAAAATGCGACTGTCGTACCAGTGTTTCCTTGCCTTGCTGCAGTCAGGGCCGTAACAGCTCTAGCAGTCCTAACAGTCCTAACAAAGCAGCAGTCTAAGAGTCCCGACGATGGAGTCGATGACGATCGGAAAAGAAAAAAACAATTGCAACCTCAAGATGCAGATTGCAGAGAGCCTTGTCAAGGGAACTTTCTCGAGCCGCAGGATGCCGGCACTTCCAGTCGATTTCCGACCCTTGGCTCCTACAGGCCCCGAAGAGTGGGGGCCTGCCGACCTGAGATCGGCCGGAGAGACGACATGGCCGTTAAAAAAAAAAGAAGAAAAAAAAAGCTACGGAAATAAAAGTGAAGCTACAGACAAGAGAGCACCCCGGCTAAGCATGGTAAGCAAATGTGCGGTGTGTCATGCCACCATTCAGAGATTTCAGATCTGGTCACGTTTTCGCTGGTGGCCGCCGAAGGCTATTCGCTCGAGCTTTGACATCCGCCCTCCGATTGTTCCGAGAAGAAAGCACATGGTAAACCACACACAGGTTTCAGATATGCTCAGCATAAGTAATTCTAGGGCTTTCCACGGAAGCATCTGATATCAAATCACGACGCATCACCGTCCTCAGCACATCCCGAGGGTGCAGTCTCGGCATATCGGTGTTGGTAAGCTCCTTGAACTGATCGACCATCGTGCATGTTTTCTCCCAAGAACTTTGGACATGTAAAGATACTGCGATACGCTTCAGCACCTTGTAGAAGTATCATCAGCCCTTGGCGCCATGCTCCTCCCAGGCTCACTGGCAGTATCTAGGGCTTCAATGCTGCTGGTGCCAGTCAGTTCGGGATTGAGGTTGATATACCAATTGCGCTAAAAGGTGTGGCTTGACAAATCTCATGGCAACCCTTAGCTTCGATGAGGACCCCAACGACGACCGTTGACGGACCACGTGCACAGGATCTTCACACCACCTCCTACAGATCAGCACAAAGCGCATGGAGCTCTGAGCTACCCTTGTTTGGATCGTCGTGTAGCTTCAGAGCGTGTGCATCGGCTCGACGACGACAGGAGGGCATTCGATTGGTTCTGTCGTGATGTCCTCACATCCTTTGTCTATCACGAATGGGGCTGCCTGAAGCTCGCAAGCACTCAGCGGCTATGCCAGATAAATGCAATACTACCTCGCAAGGTATTATACATGAGTGCAATGGTAGTTCTGGTAGTCTATCGCTGCTATCCTAGGTGCAAGGCAGATACAATACTGTAGTAAACGTGCTCGCTCACCAGTAAACGCCGCTGATGAAAAATGGTCACAAAAAACACCATGCAAGCCTTCGGCTTAGATCACCCAAACCTCCAATGGCCAGCTGTCTCCCGAGCTTGCTTATGCCCAGAGCTCAAGCCCAGGCCTCATATCCAGTAAAAACCATACATTGCCCCTTCTCGGCAACTGCCGTTGCAGATGGCGGTTACGGGCTCGGTGCACGCGCACTGCGTATCCTCAAGCAGACATATCGTCACCAAAGAGCCCGTCTCGGAGCCGGCTAAATCCTTGACAGCGGCCGGTACTTCATCCCCCACACAGCCACCCGCGCTCGCTCCCGGACGCTCTACGACGGCAGCTGCTTCATCTCCCACACAGCCACGCGGGCCCGCTCCCGGACGTCCAGCTCGGTATCGCCGCTCTCGAGCGCCTCCAGCTTGGACATGAAGCCCAGCCTCCTCAGCTCCGCCGCCCGCGCCGAGCACGACTCGGCGTCGTTCTGGTCGTCCTTCCACACCAGGTTCGTAAACAGGTGGCAGAGCGCCCTGCGCACCAGACTATTCTTGCTATTAAAGTGCGTGCCCACCTGCTTGAGCAGTTCCGTCTGGGAGATGACCAGCTGCCGATGGCGCGGCACGCTGGCCGCAATGTGCACGAGGGTGTAGATGACGTTCTCCACGGTGCGGGCCTGCGGGTACACCACCCGCGTGTCCCGGCCCGAGTACCGCCTCTCGAAGGGGTGCAGGACCTTGGTCCGCAGCTTCGACGTCAGGATCTCGAACAGCCTGTCCTGCCCCAGCTCATTGAAGACGTAGTCCACCATCTCAGTCTGGTCGCTCGCCATCTCGGCGCTGGCCGACCGCGGCACCGGCGGCCCGAGCAGGTTGCGGATGAAGCCGAGCCCTTGCTCCTGGATGGCGAGGTCGTCGTTGCGGGCTTTCCTCACCGGGTTGATCTCCGCCTCGCGCAGGGCCGTGAGACGCGCCTCGGCCCTCTCGATGCGCGGCGAGTGCGCCCTTTGTCCGGTCGACCGCGTAGAGTTTGTGCGGTACAGCGCCGGCCACAGCCACGGCCGTTCCACTTCTTCTTCGTACTCCCCTACCTCGAGCTCCACGTCCATGTCGCCGTAGTCGTCCCGCACGTGCCTGTCGCGCCTCATGCGGGCGAAGAGCGCGTCGTCTTCTGTGTCGTCTCGTATTAGCTGGACGAGCCAGCCTGGCTCCAGTTCGTCTAGGCACTGCTTTCTCAGCGTGTTTGGGGCGTCGTTGACTAGGTGTTTTAGAGACCAGATGGCGTTGTGTCTGAGTTCTGCGTCTTGCGAGTGGGCATGCTCGCAGAGGACCTTGACTATACCGGCTTCTAGTAGTTGCTATATAGGTAGTGTTAGCTTGTGGTTCCACGAGACCATGGTGCTACGGTAGGGGAGGTAGCTTACGTCTCTCACGGGACTGTACTCCAAGACTAGATTGCACACCGCACCGCACGCTGCGACCTGGACTTCGGTGTCCGGATGCTTCAAGAGCTTGAACAGCGGCATAGCTGTGCCATGGTCCTCAAGAGAAGTACGCAATATGCTGATCGAACGTCCCAGAAGCCTCACCACATGGCAAGCCGCGATTAACACGGAGTTGGGGTTGTTGCCGTACGGAGACGGCTCAGATGGAAGAGGTGCATCCTCGGACACTTTCTCGGGCTTGACTCGTTCCTTGCCCGTTTTCGGTTTTGAGGGATATGGCTGCAGAGATTCCACGACATAGCCAATAACGTCCTGCTCCACAAATGCCTTTCGATAGTCATCTTTGAACGGAAGCATAGCCGCGATGAGCCTGAGCGCGCTCTCCCTCATTCTTAGCTTGTGGGCCACAACTGGTAGGTGACCCTGTGCGCCCAGCCGGGATGCAGCTGAAAGCTCGTCTGTATTCGTTAATCCGCTCGGTGTCGGAGACCAAGGCCTTGGGGCTGTCTGCTGTGCCGGTAGATTGTATGATTCAACAAGCAACTGCCCTGCGGTCTTCAGTGCCTTGCACTCGTACGCTGCTTTTTGCAGGAGCTCGCTGCCAGCTATGAGCCGAGCCAGCACGGACGGCGTGCGTTCTAGTATCGCCCGAGAAGCTTCTACACTTTCTGGAACATCGGGCAGGGTGGAGTGGTGCTTGAGAAGCCGGCAGAGGATAGGGATGACCAAGACTGCAATCATCGGCTCCCTCTCGGCGTCGGCAAAACCAGCCTTGAACAAGGAAGCCAGGACCGAGGCTGCCATAACCCTCTCCAACCCACTTGTAGACCTGACCAGGTGGATTAGCCAGGGGATAAATGGACTCTCCTCGTCAGCGTCGGGTTCGCCGGTAATGGCGGATGTAGTGTCCCAGAATGAGAACTTGTACGGCGACCGTACGTTTCCGGTTGTAGAGGGGGCATCTCTGGACGGCGTGAAGCCCAGAGGAGGAAACTGGGCCGCCTGAGGGGATGGCTTGGGCTGGATGGCCGGCACAATGGGCAAGAGATAGTCGACCGCGCCAAGAGGTGGTGTCGTCATACTGCCGAGATTGTTCAATGCCAGGGTCACGCGAACTCGTTGCTTTGCCTTTGTTGCGGGCTCAAACTCGGCATTTGGGAAGACCGCCATGATCGCGGGGGAGCAGGCGAGCAGGTAAGCACGAAACCGCGATTCTGAGATGATGGCGGATATAGCCTCCAGGACGACGGTCAAGTTGGCCCCCGGTGGTGCGGGAGCTGGTATCATAACGTCCAACCCGTCGCTTTGGCCTATTTGCGCAGCGGCGGGAATGACCTCTCCTCGGGCCACGACGAACGCTGCCAGCATTGTGGCCAAGTCGTCGAGGATACCATAGTTGGCTAGGGCGTTCTGGTGTTTCTCGACATGAGCGAGGCGGCTTATCAAAGAAGCGACCAAATGTTTCTGCTCTTGAATGACTCGATGCCTGCTCTCCGACGCCAGTATCGAATGAAATGCCCCCAGACATAGAGGTGTAAAGAGTAGGTCTGCTAACGCTCCCAGGCTCGACGCCGCATTGCTTGCAAGACTCGAGGATTCCGATATACTACTCAACGCACGAAGCGCCCATAGAACTACCTTAGGGTGGTTATCGCGAGGGAATATGTTGGCGAGGATGGCCGGGATGGCGCCTGCCGTGTGAATAGGTTGCAGAAAGGGGGGTCCGCCTGGGGAAGGACTTATGGTCAGTTCGTTGTCACGCGACGAAAGATGGTATGCTTGACCTACCGTTGGATACCACGGATAACAGTTGTAGAGCCTGTAACCGAATCTCCTCTTGTTCAGAGAGTCTCCTGGGCAGGGATATACTGTCGCGGTGCTCCTTTCCATTGTGTTGCTGAGCAGACCGTGAGGTCTGTAAGAGCTTTACGATTTGATCTAGAACGCCCTGTTCAACATATCTCTCCTTTTTCTGGGTATGGCCTGTGATCTCGTTCTTGATGAACTGCAGAGAGGCTAGTTGTTCAGGGCCACTTCTTGCCGTTCTGAGCCACTCGGTTGGACTCTGGGGACGCGCCATTGTGCCTCACGAGAGGCAGACGACCGAAACTAAGGAGGGCGCGTCCACGATCGGTGTATTCTCCGACACAGTAAGCTGTCTGTGTGTCTGTGTTACCAGATTTTCGCGGCGGTCGCTCTCGTTCCGACGTCTTTTCGCCGGTTGTTTCTCGAAGTCACTGGGGGCCTCAGAGGCGGGCTATTATTCGTTCTAAGTTCTGTAGGCCACGGACCGTATCTATAACCAACGGTATCGATATCGGAAGTGTCTGTTTGTCTGTTTGACCCAGGATAGACGGTGCGAGATGACGTGGTAGAACCGTCAGCTGTTAAAGGCAATTTGTTGGTAGCTTTTAGAAACCAGTGACGTCTTCGAGGCAGTGGCAGGTCGCGAAACAGTGGCGCGAAAACTCGTGATCTGGAAGAAGATTGTCGCGATAGTTGAACAATGGCGCGCAGGTACGCAAGTATACACAGTGAGGTAAGCCAACAGTGTGAACAGGTAGAAATTGGAGACGGTATTATTTTGTCTCTGATCCCAGCTCAAACTTCCAGTTTATGGCGGCTGGGCGGCTGCGCGCATGCATGTGCATCTGCGCCAAAAGGGGACGATGGCCGTGGAGTCCGCCGGCGAATGTTTGCCGAGCGCATGGCAGCTGGGGCCCCACAACGACAGCCGACACCGGTCTCGGCACGGCAATCCCCCGTTGATTAGAGGTAGGTCGGTACACCCGACTTGCCTTCCATCTCCTCCGGGATGATTTGAACCATCGGCACCCGTCCAAATAGACTACATCCACGATACCTAACTCTTCCTCTTTGCTCATTGTCGTTTGTGATAGGCAGGCACTCATCGCCAACCACAACTTGACGTCACTGGCTGGCCATGACCGGCTTGCTTGTCCCAGGGCTATGTATTGATCCGGACCCAACAAGGAGGCCTTGGTGCTACCAGTTCCGTTTATGGTCCACGGAGTGCTCACCATCATGTGGCATGAATCGCAATCCGCGAGACGTGCGGCAGGCCGAGACAAAACAACTGGGGACTGCTCTTGAACCTGAACCACGGTTCTCTGGAAAACTGACGGCTTGGACGCAAGTAGATTCGCATAGAAAGCGATCTATGATCTATCTAATACGGTGGTCACGCAAAAGAACATTGGCAATGCCCCTGGAGTGAACAAAGTGTTGGCAACGGCGTCCTGAGTAGGTACTCCTGATCCTTGCTGGGATTCAGCCCGACTACTTATTATCTGGTGTGAGAGCGCCGGCACAGACACACTTGTGGCGTCCACGATTCCGTTCGTCAACACGCTCCCTTGAAGCTCGCAACAGCCGAGGCCTACAGGAATGGGAAACCTGGTTAGGAATCAGGGGTAGCACGCCCGGCTGCTTCATATCGCCGCCGTCGCATCGTGGAAATCTGCTATACATGTCGTCGGATCTCATTCATTGGCAGAGCTTGCTGGTGGCACGCATCACGGAGGCGATGACATCACTAGGACGATTTCCTCTTCGCTCACACGCCTCTCGTCGATCGTACAAGTTAGTGTGTCCCTCTATCTAGCTCCTGCTCAATAGGAGGAAGCTAGTATCGATAGATAAGGTAGGGTTGGCTGTCCGGTTCTGTTCGTTACCCAGAGACGAGTTGTAGACAGCCATTGCTCAAGGTTACAGAGCCCACGTGGGCAAGCCTGTGGCCAGAAGTGGCCGTTCGGTGGGCTCACCTGAGGGCGGAGGCCAATCAAATGGCAGGATATCCGAGCCTCTTTCTTTGCTCGGTGAGGCATGTATTGTAATGTACAGTCTATGAATGTCTTTCATGTCAATGTGCTCGGGGTGGACTTGGGAATGTTTTGACCGTATAGGTACCCAAGCACAGTTAAATCGTGAAGCATATCGAACTGGAAGGGGTGTGAGAAGAAGTTGGATCTCGGGTTTCAACTGACTGCAGCGAGAGATTGTCTGCTCTGTTCCTGAGAGTCAACTAGGATCAGATTCGCGGCCGTCCGTCCTCGGTATCCTTGATGCCAATTTTGAATATCGATTTGGACTTAGATGTGATGTAACCATTCTGACAGACTGGAGTTGCGTACCTTAGTTACTGGAGATCTTCCACCTTTCATCCCTGCCTTTCACACACGAGAGTACCACAGTATACCAGGAACTTTTCCTCCGCTCCTTGTATTTTCATACTATGGAAGAGATCTCACACCGTTATTCTCAGCGGCTTGTCTGTATCTGGACTTCTTGAGGCCATCAAAGTGCCGTCTGCTGGCTGGCGACCAATTGACGTCGGCTACATCCGAGACCGCAGGATTCCCCCATTCGGTACCTTCCCAGCTTCGTTATTCCCTGGGCGGAAAACTTCAAGGTTGCGGGCTCCACTAACCCCACAATTGACCGGTCGGCCTGTCCGCTCCAACTTCTCTTCCTTGTCACGGCACCAGTCTTTTGCCCCCGCCGACAAACGCCATACCTTATCCCATTCCCTCGAAACAGTCACGGGCCCGGATAATACAATCCCCAAATCAACATTACGACCCGTTCGGGGGCAGGGATTCGCGTTTCTAAGAAAACGCCGGAAAGGATGAGCCCAGGATAATGTTGACCAGGTCACCTGTCCAACCTAGCCCGGCCAATGCGTCCTCTCCGCGATCCCCATTCCATGTCTTCCACTATGCCCCGGCCGTCTCGTCTCCTCACCACTCTCCCTCTGCCAGGACCGTCGCCGCGGGTGCCCCATCGCTGCACCGGCGCAAGTCGTCGTCTTCGCTGTCAGGTACGGGAAGCACCAGCACCGCCGTGACTGCGTCACCGTCTCTCTGTCCTCCGCCGCCGAAGCGCTATGTTGGCGTTGATGCCTCGACCCAGTATTCGCCCATGGAAGATTCGCCTTCTGCGATGGCAGGAACCGCAATGGATCGGGCAGCAGCTCCCGCTGACAAGTCCGTCATCAACTCCGGGCGCGAGATGCCACCCACCCCAGAGCCAAAGCATGGAGCCCTCCCGGGCGAACGGACCCCCGAACCTGCAAAAATTGCGCCGTCTGCTTCTACTACCGCGCCGGCCAGCGCATCTATCGCAACGACAGGCGCTTCTAAGGCCCTACAACAGGCTGTCTCGCCTAACAAAAGACGAAACTCGGAGAGTCAACCAGACGCAGGTGGCGCATCCGAAGGCATTGTTCCCGTGAGCCCGAAGCGTGCCAGGGCCGAGGCCGCGCCTGCGAAGGTTCTACCTCAGAAATACGAGTTTTGCCGCGTCGAGGACATAGTGGTACTTATCGCCAACATGCTCTGCGAGCTCATCGAGACAAATGACGCATTGGCGCTCAAATCCGGCCACTTGACCAGGTTTCACTCCAGGTGAGAATATTTCAAATGCATTCATATCGGGTCCCCCTAGCTGACTTCGTTTTCTTTCCGTGACTAGAACCGCCCCAGGCATATCAGTCCTGGACTACCTACACCGCCTGGCAAAGCACGCCACACTATCCCCCCCACTGCTGCTTTCCATGGTCTACTATATTGATCGTCTCTGCGTTTCATACCCGGACTTCACAATCAATACCCTTACAGTCCATCGTTTTCTCATCACGGCGGCCACAGTGGCCGCCAAGGGCCTGTCGGACTCGTTCTGGAACAACTCGACATACGCCCGAGTAGGCGGAGTGAGGGTCGCGGAGCTCAAATTGCTGGAGCTCGAGTTTCTCTACAGGGTCGACTGGAAAATTGTCCCGAACCCGGAAGTGCTGGTAGCTTACTACCGCGGCCTGGTGGAGCGGTGCGCGGGTTACGAGCTGGAAGACGAAGAGGCTGAGGTTGACGACGAGGATGGGAGCAGCGATGACATTGATGACGATGACGAGGTCATGACCGCTGGCGAAAACGTGTTGAAGAAGAATACCGAGACCAAGCTGGTGAACGGACAGGATGCGGCTGCTCAGACGAAAGCCTAGCGGAGGTGAGGGTGCATAACATGGAGGCCGTTCACTCGGACGAGGCATTATTTGGAACTCTGTGGCGTGCGGAACATGACCTCATATCAGCGCCGGGTCATGGCCAGAGAGCTTCTCCAAAGCTCATACAGGGTTCGTTGGCTTGAGGGACCTACGGGCCTGCCAGGCTGTTGATCCTGGGGCTTAGAAAGGCCATGGAGGGTCGACACCGCGACTTGGATAGGCCGTGAAGCAGTCTGGTGGACTGCAGGTCACTGTTGGCTGGGGCTTCAGCGTTATAAGGGCATCGGTTGGCGTTATATTGTTTGCCGGGTCTACGTTTATGTGTAACTAAGTATGAATCATTTCTGGAAGATACCAACCACTGAACAATGAGTACGGTTGCTTGCTTGCTTGATCTTCTATGAAATGTGGGTGATGGGTCAATGAAGTTGCTGTGTAAAGTCCCAGCCGTGGCGGACCCACTTTAACATCCTCTGATGGCCGCCCTCAGCTCCTGCGCCGAACTCCTACCATCAAAGAACTGGTGCCCAGGGAAATAACAGACAAGACCGACAATTCGATCGGAAAGCAGTCTAATTCGCACGGCAACAGCAGAATGCGTCTCTCCTGCATAGCCGTGACCCTCATGGGCCTCGGCCTTGCTACAGCCGCCGAACGAACAGCGTCCATCTACGTCCAACCCGTCACATTCTCCAGAACCGAGCCCAAGGCCGCCCTCTTAGCAGAAGTCCGCTACGAGACAACCACACCCTCCGACTCCGAAGTCATCAGCTACGAAGCTCCCGATCTTCCCGCCGACGCAAAACTCCTGCGCATCGGCGTCTACGACCCGTCCACGTCTCGCTGGTCGTCGTCGACAACCGTCGCATCGGTAGATAACTTCGGGAAGGGCTACGCACCGCACTTTGTCGTGACTGTGGACTCTCAAGGCGAGGTCCTCGGCGCGAGCGTGAGGGGGATCAAAATCGATGCTGGACACACGAGAGACTTTGGACCGCAGGTGCTGGTGGTTCCAACGTCGCAGGGGAAGCAGCCCGATCTGAACCGACCGGTTGTGCTGAGTCCGGAGGGCAGGAAGGTAGAGCCTGAGCAGGAGAAGAGTCTTTTGCAAAGGTATGCCCTTGGTTCCAGTCCGGACGTTATGTCTGGGAGTTGTGCTAACACGTCACAGGTACTGGTGGGTGCTGGCGATAGGGGCTATTCTTGTTATGAGCGGTGGTGGAGAAGGAAAATAAACGATTCTAATGCTACTCTGGCTTATACCTCATTCATGCGCTCTTTGCATTGATAACCGCTTGATTCCTTGTATATTCCTGTGATCTGGTCCCAGGAGTGTGTCCTTGAGCTATTCCGCTGCCCAAGAGCTCCTATACTCGCGCCCCATGGCGCTAGGTTTCCCAGGCGCTGGGCAAGTGCCAAAGCCCATCCGGAAGACCAAGGTCAGGAGGCTTTACCTCCCTTGATCGCCTGCGTGTCGTCGACATTTTTCTGCCTTCTGCCGTCAAGACGGCGAAGCTGTCGTATCACGTGCGTTTCAAGCTGTACGTACCCTTTATCCTGGGGGTTAAGCTTGGCGGCTAGCGCAGTTCGCACCGGCCCCACCAGCAGTTGCGCCTCCAGCAGGTCCCTGAAATAAACTTGTCGCAAGCTCCCAGCCAACCATCATCTGTGTTTGTACTTACCTCTCCCTCTTTCCACTTTCCACCACGCGTTTTTTCTCTTGCGCTCGACTGTTTTCGCCTCAGAACCCACAACAACCAGCTACTCTTCTACAAACAACTCAATCTTAAACCACACATCACACCGTCACGATGGCTTCCAACGGCACCGGCGCGACCACAACTGGCGCTGGCGACAACGCCTCCTTGGCCGAGAGCAAGGGCAAAGGCAAGGCCGCCGCCGCCGACATCCCTGAGGACACCCACATGGGCGAGGAGGCAGAAGATGACGACGACGATGATGACGAGGAGGAGGCCGAGGAGGCAGAGGAGGTACGTCTATTTGCTCATATTTATTCGTATTCCATCCAGACAACTATCAGAGGCGAAGCTAACGCGCGACATGACAGGGCGAGCGTAAGTTTCCCACAACTATAGCATCCGATTGTGTACCTGTAACGCGACCGCTAACACAGATTGACGCATGCAGCCGAGGCCGAGGATGAGGATAACATGGAGGAGATCGACCTCGACAACGTCATCGGCAGGCGAACCCGCGGCAAGGTCATCGACTTCGCCAAGGCCGCCCAGGAGAATCCTCCCGAGGAGGACGATGATGAGGACGACGACGAGGATTTCGAGGCGGAGGACAGCCGGATGGACGAGGACTAGATGGACAACATCGATGACTGCTACTGGCTGATTGCTCTGGGGCGTTGAAAATACATGGTTACACGACGTGATGGTGGACGACCGTTGCATAGGATTCGGAATGCGTCTTATGAACATGCTTTCTTTGGAGCGTCTGAATGGTCTGGATGCACATTAGGGCTTGTTTATACATCAGAGTTGGTCCATCTAGACGGGTGGCTATGCTTAGATGGTGCGGTCGGTTCAGGCTAGATAGCATTTCTCTCTGGAGGAGCCGGCTGGCTGTCTGGTCTCATACCTGCATGGAATTACTGCCTGTGAAGCCTGAATGCAAGGGCCCAGTATCTGGTATTGAAGACTTTTAACATTACACCAGCAGAGGATGTGTGCTACGAGTTATAGGGAATCATCCTGCGTATGGAGCGGTGCTCGTGAACTCGTACCGGACTTGCTCCCGTATGGTCAAGTTGCTCAACTGTCCTCCACGATAGTCGCGGGCAGCCTGCTGGCTAGAAGTAGATCTGATACCGACCTGGTCTTACCCAGGCCGAGAGTTATATGGTGCCCAACTCCAGTCATAAAAAATGAGACTTTGGTTGGTCGCACCTGGACCTCTGCCATCCAAAAGTGAATCGTATGGTCGCCACTTCCATCCACTAAACTTACAGCAGCGTAAAATGCATCCCCGCCAATTGACCAATCTCGACTCGCCAAATCTTTCCTTTCATACGATCTGCGATGCACAGCAACAAGTGACAAGGGGCAGGCACCGATAAGATAAATGATGCCAGCAAGGTCCTAAATTTCCATTGTTTCGTCGATCATTGCGACCCCGGGTTTCTCCTTTTTCCCACGAACAACTTTGCACCGGTGTGCAAACCACATTCAAACATGGCGTCAAGGTGAGTTTGTTTTCTTTTCCGATGTCTGTAGATGCGACACCGCGAGCGAAGGAACAACAGTGTCAACATCGTCGCCTCAACATGCCAAGACTTTCGGCTTCTTGGTTCCAGCATGGATCGTCAGAGCGAGGCACCATGCCACTCTCCTAGTCACGGCACCAAAAAGATATTATCCGCACGGCGGCAAGCGACTCTTCTGCTCACGCGCGACAACTAATCTGTCCCCGTTCCTCGCAGATTCGGCTCCTCAAACCTGCACCAGCGCGACCCGCGCTCCGCCCTGTTCGAGGGCTACACCGGCGGCGGCGGCTCCGGGTCCGACAACCGGCGGGCGGTCTCCGCGAGCCCCTCGCGCGGGTACGGCTACGGCCTGCCGCCTCCCGTGACCTCGTCCTCCGCCCACCTCGGCGTCGACAGCAGCAAGGGCTTCCGGCCCGCCACGCCCAACTCGAGGGGCCAGTACAGCGGCGCCGTGCTCGACGAGCTCGAGTCCCAGAACGATGCGCAGGTGGAGGGGATTATGGGAAAGGTTAGGGTCTTGAAGGATGTGAGTACGGCACGTGGAAGATACAGTGGAGTTGGATGGCGGGAGAGGAGATTTGATTCAAGATATGCTGACATGGGGAAAACACAGATGACGGTGGCGATCGGGGACGAGATCCGGGAGAGCTCTGCGCTGGCGGAGAAGATGAATGATACCTTTGACCAGACGAGACTGAGGCTGCGCGGCACGATGAATAGGATGTTGCTCATGGCCGAGAGGACCGGCGTGGGCTGGAGGGTGTGGCTGATGTTCTTTGCGGCTGTCATCCTGATCTTCATGTACGTGTGGCTTTTCTGATATGTGGTCATGGAGGTGCTACCGTACGGGAACGGGGACGTGTGTGTTTGTTTGAAACTTGGATATGAAGCGCTTTGCAGCCAGTGTTCGGGTGGTACAGCATCGGGGTTTGGCGTTTGGGATGTACACAGGCTTTCGGGCTGGTCAGAGAGCTGGGAAAGGCCTATGTTTGTTTCAAAATTGATTATTAGAGAGTAGGTCTCGATATGGACCCTTAATGAAGACTGTATAAATATACGGTGTTTTCTGAGGACGGAAGACTGCCTTTAACTGTGTTGGATTCGTTGGATGCCGGCTCCTGGTAGACCGGCCATCTTCCTTCTCGGGTATCTAACTGATGCTCACTCTTGCTCGTGTCCTTTGCTTACTTCAAAAAGCATTCTCACTGCCATGTCCGTTCCGCGTCCACTGCTAGTTTCTCCGTCGGACTTGCGGGCTACTACCCATCATGCTGCTGTCCAATATACTGCTGATATCAAGGCTTTGCCGCGTCGCGTTACTCGCCAAACTGCTCCTGTACCGACCTGCCGTCTGCGGTGCCCTTCCCCCGCGACCAGCACCGAAGCTCACGTTCTGGCCGCCACCACCGTCCTCGCTGCTACTAAGCTCGGCGTCGGAATCGGTGTGCTCATATCCCCCGAGGCTCTCGGCTTCCGGTATGTCGTCGTCGAGGTTGGCGTCCATGTCCAGATCCTCACCAGGCTCGACATCGTACTGCAGGTGGTGGTTATCCTCGTGCACGAGATCCTCTTCTTCGAGTATCTCGCCCTGAGCCTCGTCGTCCAGCTCCTCGCCCGTGACGCCGTAGATGTCTGCCTCCTCGGTGTCACCACCGCCGCGGGCCATCAGCTCCCGCAATCTGTCTTCCCGAGCAGCCAGCTCGCGTTGTTGGGCCCGCCGTTGCTCTGCATTCGCAGCACCAATACCACCGCCACCACTGCCATCATCATCATCATCATCATCATTATCATCCTCATTCTCTCCACGGTCAATATTTTCCTCCTGCTCTTCTTCTTCTTCCTCCTCCTCCTCCCCTTCCTCTTCTTCCTCTTCTTCCTCCTCACTCGAATCCTCATCATAATCAAACCCCCCCAAACCGCTCCCATCAGCATCGGGAATCTCATCATCGAGATCGACCTCCCCCTCCCCAAACCCCTCCCCACCGTCTTCGACATCCATCATGGCCCCCTCCAAACCCCCCGCCGCCTGGGCCGCCTGGGCCGCCTCCGCCTCGGCCAGCTCGGCGGCCAGCTGCTCGCGCCGCACGGCCTCGGCGTGCTCCTCGGCCTCCCGGCGCTCCTCGCGCATCTGGTACAGGCTCTTGGCCACGCCGGGCGGCTTCAGCCACGTCGCGCCGAAATTGGAGATGTTGGCCAGCCGCCGCGCCATGTAGGCCTCGTCCGCGCGCAGCCGGCCCAGGGGCGTGCGCTCGAGGGGCACCATGCCCGCCGCCTGCCGACCGCCGCCGCCGGGGCGGTTCTGGTTGTTGCCATTGTTGGCGCCGGCCTGGGGCTGGGAGGGGTTGATGTCGGCTTGGGTCTGGTCGTGTTGGGAGGCGTACAGGTGGGGATTGCGGACCGACGCGTACCAGAGGATGTGGGACTGTGAATGTGTTAGCTGGGAAAAGGAATTGCGAAGGCAAGAGATGTAAGTGTAGGCGAGGGAGGAGTGGGTGAGGCCCTTACGTCGCGCGGTGTTAGGTCGGGTAGGGCGTCGAACATCATCTTGGCTTTGAGATGGCGTCAAAGTTCTCGAGTGGAAAATGCGCGCGGTGATTCAGCCAGTAAAGGCCATCACTATATTCCTCTGGTGAAGCTGTAGCTCACAAGGCAGTCTGACCAGAGTTGCGATGTTGTAGCTCGGTCTCGAGCCTCGTCTGTATCAGGGTATGATGAAGATTCGCATCATTGTAAACAACACATACAGTGCGATTCAAGGAATGCCATTGGATTGAAACTGCCCTGGCTACGTAGCGCGGTACGTACTCTGGTACGTACTGTACTTTTACCCCACCATTGCGGCTGCTTCCAGCTTGCTCCGTGCGTCCGCTGGGTCCCACCAGGCCCCACTAGATCTCAATTGGATCTCTACTGAAACTTGGTTCCGTGGGTTATGGTTTTTAAGAAGGAACTCTACGACAGACTGTAATATCTTCGCTGGGTCCTCAATATCTTAAGGTATTCTTTCAACGGTCAATCGTCTCAGGAGTCCCAGGACACTATTCGCTTGTTCAGATAGAGTCTGCTGAGCACCGGCTGAGCACCGGGTTGCTCGTATGTCTGAAAGCAACACCTTGCGCGCTCGCCCTCCCCGCTCTGTCCTCGTTTAGTACATCTCATATTTCCAAGAGGCCGTCGCGATGCTGTGCCTCGTCTTTTGTTCCCAATACGTCAAGGAGGACTGGAGGCGACGGATGACTGCGTCCTACTACCTATTATTGTCTTGACAGTGGAGATTCCCATGTCGGGCCGCCTACGCCGTACCCGGACTCCGTCGATCGGTCCTCTTTGTCGCAACCTCTGGTAAACGCGCCAGACCGCCATTAATGTTTTATATTCTCTGGCTGTCGGCGTGTTGATCGGAAAGAGGCGTCGTTTCCATAAGGTAATGGCATACGCTTCTCGGCATGGCTGCTAAGTTCGACGGCTGGACGGATATTCAGGCGCTGAAAACCCTTGTACCGTATAGTATTAGCTCTGATTTCACCCGGTTGGGCTGGTAGTCTGAGACAAAATACAACGAACTGAGCGAGTATGCTCGCTCCGACATCTCTCCAGCAGCCGTCGCCTGTGGGCTCACACTAGCCCAGGCAAAGCATCGGGATTTCTCGGAACGTGTCTGTTTTCACTAGGGCGTTTTGTTTAGTCGCTCGCTGCGACGCTCACTGAGCACCGAGTTTGCTGTGGTTCGTTCAGTGGTTATGGCGAAGAAAATTTTCTCTGGGAGCCAAGGCGCCGGTCTCGATCCGCTGTTTTATGGTCCTAACGACCAGCTGTTGCGGTCAAGCTCGGAGCTGACAGTCTTTAGCTGTCCCCTGAAACAGCTGCCGATGTCGGTACGCACTTTTTCCCAAATTGTCGCTGTATTCATGCAGTCACGGCAGGCTGACGTAGCATCAGTGACTTCGGGGAGTCACTGTACCCCGCAGGCAAGGCCACCCTGGAATTTGAAGTTCGGAGATGCATCTCGACCGAAATGGAGCGAGATGGTTTGTTCCAATGTAACAAACCTCTTTTCTGACCACGAGCTCTGACACCCGTTGTGGTCAAACGCCGGGCACCAAAATGAGCACCAGCGTCAGCACACCAAATGTCGCACAAAACCTAGAAGTTGTCCTTCAGCCTCTCGGATCGCCTGGCCAGCCTCGACGTGCCTCATTGACGGCACACCTGGTTTCAATGATGCGACACAAGGAACGATTTGCGAAGCTTACGCGGATCATATGTTGCTGGTCCCATGTCTCAAGCGGAGGTGCCACGGTGTATACCATACCTTGGCCTTGACGCAGTAGCTATCAGTTTATACACTGCTTGTGCCTTTGTGGCTTTTGAGCCGCCAACAGTCAGGTCGCATGCCAGATCAGAGGACGTGGTTGGTGTAAGATAAGGCCAGCTGGGAGGGAGATATGATTGGGCAGTCTGTAGGTGTTTCCTGCTGACGATAATTTGACAGCAAGCTTCTGCTAGCCCGCTACCACACGATGAGGGGTCATGCGAGCTCATGCGAGGCGGTAGCATGCAAGTCTATCGCTACAGAGCACGCGTACATCTGTGCTGCAGTAGACAGCAAAGCTGTAGCAATGTCATGCAGTAGCTGTGTACTAGTCCACCAACAGCGTAACAGTTGCAAAACAGACAGTGTGCGGGACTGGTTCTGATGCAATTGCCAGCCTTCTCCTTGCAGCTCAACTCTTTTCAGGCCACTGAAGCTTCACAATAAGGCAATGAACCAAGCGAGGGACTACCCACCATAGCTCCCAAGCGGCAGTGAGCGACGAGGCTACACTGAAGGCACGACGCAATATCGCAGCGACCGCAACACAGACACCACCACGGCTCAAGTGAAGCGGGGTTGACAACGAGAGGAACGAGTTTACACTGCCCTACCCATTCAGAACTTTCGTGATAGATCCTACGGATCATCGAATGCTCGGTTGCCATTCTTAGACCTGCTGTAGCATACCTTACCTTTCTCAGGTTTGTGCGGTACTTAGCGGTGATGGAAAAAGAAGAACTGTAACCTGAACCTCAGTATAGGTAGGTAAGTAGGTATGTACGTATTGATCCTTCAGCCCCACGAAACCTGCGCCCGGCGACATCGGCCAGCCTTCTTTGAAAAATCTCATCGCTCATTGGTTGGAAGCCAAACCTGACGTTCTGGCTGGCAGGGGTCTGGATGCTTTGCATGCAGGGCCATGCTTAAGGATCTCGAGGCCGACCAGGATAGCCCTGCTAGCATGCAGACTCGTGTGGGGTTGCGTTCATGACTGGCTCCGTGGTTCTCTTACACGAGTGATTTTTCATTTTGTTCGACAACTCAAATTACCAACCTCCCTAGAAAATGCCACCGTGAACGGACCGGCAAATTCTGTGCTGCTGCGTCGCCCGACTGTAGTGGTTTTTCCATGCCAGAGTGGCATCATCAGCACATGTTTGGTGGGGGCAGCGTCCGATTCTCGTTCCCCTCGCCGAGTTGCCGCCTGCTCGTAGAACAGGGGGCGCTGCCATGTGCAGTCTCGGGTGTTATTCAGTTTGTTCCTTGTTGCGCAGACTGTTGTGTGCAAGATAGTGCAGAGACCCGGCATGTCATCCTCAGCTCTGAATCAAACCAGACATTGGTCAAGTATGCATGATCGTTGTGGAAAGGGCAGGCATGCGCGAAAGTGTGCGTCGAACTGAATTATACTATGGTAGTTCCCTATGGAGGACGTGCGATTGGCTGCCTTGCTCGTTGGCTGCCAACTTCGGAATCTGTTCTGTACGAATACTCAAGCTTACTACTTACACGTGTCAGCCTTCGACACACCCTACTTGTGGTATACCGGCACAACTTTCGAAGATTCCAGGTGGATAGCTTGCACTAGCTTTGGTCGCTTCCCATACGATGTTACATATCCCAATTGCCAAGTTACTTTTCCAATGCTCCCAGCATTTATTCACAGCAGTGTTGTCTTGCAATTCCGTTCAGAGCTGACATCTCCCTTACAATCTATGACTGCGAAGTAGGGAGACACTGCGCGAATAGAGCATGTAGTCAGTACCATGGCCGGAGAGCCGACCGGTAGAACGGTAACGAGACCCTGGTCACACCAGCGACAGGGGTTCATCTGCGCGATGAACGCAGAAAGATGCGGCCTTTTTCCAAACATGCATGTGGAGGGCACGACGCAGTCGGTTAGAGACAACCAATCCTGCCAGCTAGGTGCCAATCTGTGCTGTGTAGGTACACGTGTACTGTGGCAGAAAAGATGATCACTGTTGAATTCGTCCAGATCGTCAGATCCGATTTTGCCATTGGCAGCTCCAGATGTTTCAGTGGCCTGGGTGGGCTGCTGGTGGGAAAGCAGCCAGTCGCCTCGAAGTGAATATAGGAACAATCAGCAAGCTCCTTACTCGCAAACGTACAACAGTTTCTCCCCCACAAACGCCCCCACTCGTGAGTCTTTCCCCTCATCATCCATCCATGCGTCTGCCTGTCTATTTTCTCCTGCTCCGCTTCGGCTGGTCTGTGTGAATCCAGCAGGGCCCCGTTGCTTGTAAATCTAATCCATAAATTCACTCCAGAGTGGGCACCGGAATCTTTGCTGTGATAAAAATCCCCGGGCCACCCCTCCATCCTCTTGGTTTTCTTCCCTCCTTCTTCTTCCTCACGAATCCTCTGCCGAAGTACACATAGCCAGTCCTATCTTTGCCTCCGGAAGACTCTTCAGAGAGCAGAGAATCAGAACTCACGCTTCTTCACCAGAGCAAGCGCAAGCGACAAGGTAAGCTACACGGGTCTCCAAAACTCCTCCTGCTCAAATGTGATCTTCCCAAGTCAACGAAAACTCCCAATGGTTCGCCCCGTCCGGTCTACTGTCCGCTCCGATCTCGATGACTTGCCCTGGATCATACACCAAAGGCTACGATACGAAAACGGTTCGACCTCGCCCTCATACCATGCGCCTGTCGACCCGGTCCAGCTGTCGTGAGCCAGGCCGACCGAAATCCTGGTAGTATGAGCGTCAATGTGTAATGCCATTGACGAATGGCAAGCTCAAGAAATTCGAGACATTTTTTTTTGGGTGGTGCGGCAAAACATGGCGAGACGAAGAAGCCGTGAGCGCAAAACGGGCAAACGCCCTCGAGAGACACCACGCAAATATTGGCATTCCAGTACTGTTGCAACCCGCTACACATGTACTGAAGTGGAACTGGCCTGGTGTCAGTGAAGCTTGTGCTGCTGGTAACCCCAAAGGGTTATCCGGCCGACTTTCTCGTGCCGCATCCACCGCCCCGCCCCCTCCAAGCTCCTCGGCTACCCTGCGCTCTCAAGTCTGACATCCCACCCCCTCCAAATTGGGAATGTCTCGCCTATCGCAAACGACATCATGGAGTTATCGCCCTATCACGTTCGTCGTCATACCTGCAAAGAGCAGCGATAAACATGCTGTTATTGGTTTGCCGCATATCGCATCCCACGCGACAACATACGGCTCCTGCGGCCTTTTCCAAAAAGCCGCTGGACAGGAGACTCCCAGATGAAGGCGTGGGGAACACAACTGGAGAGCTGCCGATCAAAGTCGGCGACTCTGTTGGCATTGGTCACCATGCCTCCCGGAGATCTGGAAATTGGCTGCGAGAGTGGCCGTCTTGCCTGCTCCAACATCGTCCTAGAACTGCATTTGTTGCATGGCGGACTCTCGTGGAATCGACTACAGCGGCTTTTGTCCGCCTGTCTACCACAATTCAGCTCAAGAGGCATGATCAATGCTTGCTACATGGTCGGAAGCTTTATTTCTGATGCCGAGAAGCAATGCTCTGGGGTTTCTTGACTGGCCAGAGAAGCGAGCGTAAACTATCCGCGTGACTTCATCGGCCCCTTACAGGCGGCGCTCTGCTGGCGTTTACCCCCGTGGAACAACGTACTCAGCCGGAGTAACTCATAAAGCTGCCTCACTTTCTCACCTGGACCCTTATTTGGCGGCACGACCACTTCGCGGACCTCGGCAACCATTGGGAGACCTTGACTTGTCCTTCTGCAATTTGACACTTACCGTATGCAAATCGCCATAGACCCGTCAGCTAACACATCCTGCTCGATCAGACTTCTGTCACTTGAGCGGCGGTTGCTGCTCCCCAAACCGGCGCTGCTCATAGCCTCTGCAACCACTCGTACGACTTTCTCGAGGTCTAGAACGCACACTGTCGCCTAGCATGGGCCTGGCCGAAGATTTTGACGACCGACAGACACAAGCGACAGCGGAATCCGAAGAATATCATCCCTATGAGTATCAGACGGAAAACAATACATCATGGGCAGGTGCCCTCCCGGTGAAGCAGTATGTACCATGCGCAGATTCTCCGCGTCACCGACCATGTTAACTGACGTTCTTCAAGGGGTCTGTACGACCCTGGTCTAGAGAAAGATGCTTGCGGTGTCGGCTTCGCATGGTGAGAAATGTCCAACTTTGTTGCTCCAGGAAGATGATGTTTGTACTAACAAACCATGTAGCCACATCAAGGGCAAGGCGAGCCACAAGATTGTCAGTGATGGTATGTCGATGCTTCCCTGAACATTTCATGGATGTCGAACTGACCTCTCCTAGCACGAAACCTGCTGTGCAACATGACCCATCGCGGCGCCGTCGGCTCAGACGCACGTGATGGTGATGGCGCAGGTGTCATGACATCGATCCCCCACAAGTTCTTCATCAAGAACTTTGCACGCGATGTTGGCATCGAGCTTCCCCCCTTGGGTCAATACGCTGTGGGAAACTTGTTTTTCAAGCCCGATCAGGAGACGTTGCAGGAGTCTAAGCGGCAGTTGGAAGATATTGCCGATTCTTTAGGTCTCAGGGTCTTGGGATGGCGAGAGCTTCCTGTAGATTCGTCGCTCCTTGGCCCTGCTGCGAAGTCCAGAGAGCCTATCATTTTGCAGCCCTTCGTTGTGCTGCAGTCCACATATGGAACCGGTAATGCTCCCGAGAACACCGATCCCGCGACGTTTCCCGAACGTCAATTCGAGAGACAGTTGTATGTCCTCCGGAAGCGTGCTACACACACCATCGGCCTCCAGAACTGGTTCTATCTATGCTCCCTTTCAAACAAGAACATTGTCTACAAAGGACAGCTGGCTCCGGTCCAGGTATACCAGTATTATCATGATCTGGTCAATGCCGATTACGAGGCACACTTTGCCCTGGTACACTCTCGTTTCTCGACCAACACTTTCCCGTCCTGGGACCGTGCTCAGCCGCTGCGATGGGCCGCACATAACGGTAAGCCGTGGAAATGTCTGGCCAAGTCTTCGAGAACAAGAGTGGCTAACTCGATATACAGGTGAAATAAACACTCTCCGCGGTAACAAGAACTGGATGCGTGCTCGCGAAGGTGTCATGTCCTCCGATATCTTCGGCGATGAGCTGGAGATGCTCTACCCCATTGTCGAAGATGGCGGCTCTGATTCGGCCGCTTTTGACAACGTCTTGGAGCTGTTGACCATCAACGGCGTTCTTTCGCTCCCTGAGGCAGTTATGCTCATGGTCCCCGAGGCCTGGCAAGGAAACAGCCTCATGGATCCCAAAAAGGCCGCATTCTACGAGTGGGCAGCGTGCCAGATGGAGCCTTGGGATGGTCCTGCGCTCTTCACCTTTGCCGACGGCAGATTCTGCGGTGCCAACCTCGACCGTAACGGCTTGAGGCCTTGCCGGTACTATGTCATGGACGACGACCGTATTATCTGCGCTTCCGAAGTCGGCACTATTCCTGTCGAGCCTGAGAGCGTTATTCAGAAGGGCCGCCTGCAACCCGGCCGCATGCTTCTCGTTGATACCCTGCTTGGCCGCATCATCGACGATAGCGAGCTGAAGGAAGCGGTCTCCAGCCGACAGGACTTCCGCTCCTGGTTGGACAACGAGCTTATCACGCTCCCCAAAGTTCTGGAGACCATCGCCGAGCAGAAGACGGTCGAGCTGGCTGCGAAGCCGGATAGCACCAAGCTGCAAGAAGATCCCCTGTTGCTCACTTTCGGTTACACCTTCGAGCAAGTGAGCTTGCTCCTCGCTCCCATGGCTTCTGACGAGAAGGAAGCTCTCGGATCCATGGGCAACGACGCCCCTCTCGCCTGTCTGTCGGAGGCTCCCAAGCTGCTTTACGAATACTTCAGACAACTCTTCGCGCAGGTCACCAACCCTCCCATCGATCCTATCCGCGAGTCTATCGTCATGTCCCTTGAGTGCTATGTTGGTCCCCAAGGAAACCTGCTCGAGATGGACTCGTCCCAATGCGGTCGCCTCCTTCTGCCCAGCCCAATTCTGTCAATTCCCGAGTTCAACGCCTTGAAGAGCATGGCCAGCCTTCATCCTGAATGGACTGTCAAGACCATTGATCTCACCTTCCCCAAGAAGGAGGGCGTTGCCGGCTATATCAAGCATCTGGACTATATCTGCAACGAGACAACTGCTGCTATCGAGGCAAAGGACCGCATCATTGTGCTCTCTGACCGTAACACCTCCTCGGAGCGTGTGGCCGTCTCGGCTCTTCTTGCCTCTGGTATGGTCCACCATCATCTGGTATCCAACAAATGGCGTGCTATGGCTGCCATTGTTGTGGAGACCGCAGAGGCTCGCGAGGTCCACCACATGTGTGTTCTGCTTGGTTACGGTGTTGATGCTATCAACCCCTACTTGGCCATGGAGTGTATCATGAAGCTCAACCGTGAGAAACTGATCAAGAAGAAACTGTCCGACGAGCAGCTCATCTACAACTACATACACTCCTGCGACGGCGGTATCCTTAAGGTCATGAGCAAGATGGGCATCTCCACGCTTGCCAGTTATAAGGGTGCTCAGATTTTCGAAGCTCTTGGTATTGACGACACGGTTGTCGACCGTTGCTTCAAGGGCACTGCGTCCCGTATTAAGGGCATCACCTTCGAGCTCATTGCTGAGGATGCTCTTCGCTTCCACGAGCGAGGCTTCCCGTCTCGGTACACCATCAATGTCCCCGGTCTTCCTGAGTCCGGTGAGTACCACTGGCGCGATGGTGGCGAAGCGCATATCAACGATCCTACCTCGATTGCGAACATTCAGGATGCCGTCCGCACCAAGAACGACAAGTCCTACGAAGCTTATTCGCTGTCCGAATATGAGCAGATCAAGTCGTGTACCCTCCGCGGCATGCTCGACTTCAAGTTCGAGGAGTGCACCCCTATTCCGATCGATCAGGTCGAGCCATGGACAGAGATCGTGCGGCGCTTCTGCACAGGTGCTATGTCCTACGGATCTATCTCTATGGAGTCTCACTCTACCCTAGCCGTTGCCATGAACCGCCTCGGCGGCAAGTCCAACACTGGCGAAGGTGGTGAGGACCCTGAACGCTCTGAGCGCCTGCCCAATGGCGATACCATGCGTTCCGCCATCAAACAGGTCGCTTCCGGACGTTTCGGTGTGACTTCTGCCTATCTGGCCGACTCGGACGAGATCCAAATCAAGATGGCCCAGGGTGCCAAGCCTGGCGAGGGTGGTGAGCTTCCGGGTCACAAGGTGTCTAAGAGCATCGCCCGCACCCGCCACTCCACCCCGGGAGTCGGTCTCATCTCGCCGCCGCCGCATCACGACATCTACTCGATCGAGGATCTCAAGCAGCTGATCTACGATCTGAAGTGCTCTAGCCCTCGTTCGCGTGTCTCAGTCAAGCTCGTGTCCGAGACCGGTGTCGGTATCGTCGCTTCCGGTGTTGCCAAGGCGAAGGCCGACCATATCCTCATCTCCGGCCACGACGGCGGTACCGGTGCCTCCCGATGGACCGGTATCAAGTACGCTGGGCTGCCTTGGGAGCTCGGTCTTGCCGAGACCCATCAGACCCTTGTCCTGAACGATCTTCGTGGACGTGTCGTCGTCCAGACTGACGGACAGCTCCGGACTGGCCGTGACGTCGCCCTTGCTTGTCTTCTCGGTGCTGAGGAGTGGGGATTTGCGACAACGCCCCTTATTGCCATGGGATGTATTATGATGGTATGTCCCGATCCCCCTAAAGCCCGATTCTACTACGCGCCGATTTCTCTATCCCCTGATTCCCCTACATCTCGATTGCCCTTCGCCCCGATTCCCCTCAAAACACGATCCCCTTAAAACACGACTCCCCCTAAACCACGATTCCCCCTAAACCAAGATTCCCCTAAATCCCGATTCCACTAAACCCCGACTCCCCTAAACCTTGATTCCCCTATGGCCCAAGACATCACCCTCCTGACTCCGGACGCCGTTCCCTTCATTTCGTGATGTGTTCCGACATACAACTAACATTAACTAGAGGAAATGTCACCTGAATACCTGTCCAGTCGGTATCGCAACCCAAGATCCAGAGCTTCGTAAGAAGTTCACCGGCACTCCTGAGCACGTGATCAACTTCTTCTACTATGTGGCCAACGAGCTGAGAGCGATCATGGCAAGACTTGGATTCCGCACCATCAACGAGATGGTCGGGCACGTCGAGGTCTTGAAGGTCCGCGACGACCTCCGGAATAACAAGACGGCCAACATCGATCTCTCACTAATCCTCACTCCGGCCCACAAGCTCCGCCCTGGAGTGGCAACCTTCAATGTCCGCAAGCAGGATCACAGGCTCTATGTCCGCCTCGACAATAAGCTGATCTCGGAAGCCGAGTTGACTCTGGACAAGGGACTTCCGTCGCGTATCGAGTGCGACATCGTGAACACCGACCGCGCTATGGGCACATCCCTTTCTTACCACGTGTCAAAGCGTTTTGGCGAGACTGGTCTGCCCATGGACACTGTCCATGTCAACATCAAGGGTTCAGCCGGTCAGTCCTTCGGCGCCTTCCTCGCTCCGGGAATCACGCTCGAGTTAGAAGGCGACGCCAACGATTACGTCGGCAAGGGTCTCTCTGGTGGTAGAATCATTGTCTACCCGCCCAGAGCCGCTGTCTTCAAGGCCGAGGAGAACATCATTGTCGGTAATGTCTGCCTGTACGGCGCCACGTCGGGCAGCGTCTTCTTCCGCGGTGTTGCTGCTGAGCGGTTCGCTGTCCGTAACTCCGGTGCTACTGCCGTTGTGGAGGGCGTTGGTGATCACGGCTGCGAGTACATGACTGGTGGTCGCGTTATTATCCTCGGTACTACGGGTCGCAACTTTGCTGCTGGTATGTCGGGAGGTATCGCATATGTGCTCGACAAGAACCGGGATTTCTTGTCGAAGCTCAACACGGAGATGGTGGAGGCCAGTGGAATCGAGGACCCCGAGGAGATCGCCTTTGTCCGTGGCGTCATCGAGGATCACCACCACTACACGGGATCCGAGCTGGCGGCCCGCATCTTGGTCGACTTCAACCGTGCTCTTCCTCGCTTCGTCAAGGTCCTGCCCGTCGATTACAAGCGCGTCCTGGCCGAGGAAGCCGCAAAGGCTGCTGAAGCCAAGCGCGCCGAGTACAACCTCCCAATCGTGTCGGGTGTCCAAAAGAAGGAGAAGCACGAAAAGGCGGACAAGCTGATGGACATGGAGGAGGCCGTTGGAGACAACAAGGCTGACAAGAAGAAGGCCCTCGTTCTCGACAAGACCAAGGGCTTCATGAAGTATCAGCGCCGTGCCGAGAAGTACCGCAGCGCCAAGTCTCGCATCAAGGATTGGGCTGAGCTCTCTCAGAGACTCGACGAGGACGAGCTCAAGTACCAGTCTGCTCGCTGCATGGACTGCGGTGTCCCATTCTGTCAATCCGACACCGGATGCCCCATTTCCAACATCATTCCGAAATGGAACGAATTGGTTTTCCAAAACCAGTGGCAGGATGCTCTGAACCGTCTCTTGATGACCAACAACTTCCCTGAGTTCACCGGCCGTGTGTGCCCGGCTCCTTGCGAGGGCGCTTGCGTCTTGGGCATCAACGAAGAGCCTGTCGGTATCAAGTCAATCGAATGCGCCATCATCGATCGTGGTTTCGAGAAGGGATGGATGGTTCCTACACCACCCAAGGTTCGCACCGGCAAGAAGGTTGCGGTCATCGGATCCGGACCGGCTGGTCTTGCCGCTGCTGACCAGCTGAACCGCGCCGGCCACCTGGTGACTGTCTACGAGCGTGCCGACCGTCCCGGTGGTCTGCTTATGTACGGCATCCCCAACATGAAGCTCGACAAGCGCATTGTCAAGCGACGAACCGACTTCATGGCCGCTGAGGGTATCCAGTTCAAGACTGGCGTTGCCGTCGGCGAGGATATCCAGCTCAAGGACCTCAAGGCCGAGAACGATGCCGTGATCATCGCCACTGGCGCCACCGTCGCTCGTGATCTTCCCATCAAGGGACGTAACCTCGATGGTGTCCACTTCGCGATGGAGTTCTTACACAAGAACACCAAGTCCCTCCTCGACTCTGAGCTTGCCGACAATGCCTACATCTCGGCCAAGGACAAGCACGTCGTAGTCATCGGTGGTGGTGATACTGGAAATGACTGCATCGGTACCTCTGTCCGCCACGGTGCCAAGTCTGTCATCAACTTCGAGCTGCTTCCCCAGCCTCCCCCGGAGCGCGCGCGTGACAACCCCTGGCCGCAGTGGCCGCGTATCTACCGTGTTGACTACGGCCACACCGAGGTGCGCCAGCAGATGGGCAAGGACCCGCGTGAGTTCTGCATCATGTCTGAGGAGTTCGTCGACGACGGTACTGGCAAGGTCAAGGGCATCAACACGGTCCGCGTCGAGTGGACCAAGTCTCCCAGCGGCGGTTGGGACATGAAGAAGGTCGAGGACTCGCAGCAGTTCTTCCCCGCCGATCTTGTCCTTCTGTCCATGGGTTTCTTGGGTCCTGAGGCCCGAATCCTCGGCGACGAGATCGAGAAGGATGCTCGCAAGAACATCAAGACTCCGCCCGGCAAGTACTCGACCAATGTGGAGGGTGTCTTTGCGGCTGGTGACTGCCGCCGTGGACAGTCGCTTATTGTCTGGTAAGTTTAAGCCCATCCATACCTGCACCTTATACCCTACACAAACACTAACAGTCTCTCTCTCTCTCCAGGGGCATCAACGAGGGTCGTCAAGCCGCTCGTGAGGTTGATCTGTACCTCGAGCACTGCACCAACCTTCCGGTCACCGGCGGAATCATCAAGCACTCCGCCAAGGAGATCTTTGCGGCCGCGAAGATCCCGGTCGCCGCTTAAGTGTCGACGACGGCCTTTAGGGCATGTACGACCATTATTTGTATGGTAGGGATCCTCAGACATCATGCATCGATCATCAGTCATCATCATATTGGGTCACAGCCACTCGGGGGGGCATTTATTCATTGCGTCGTTTTCTATAAATTGATACCAGGAGCGAAAAGCATCTTCGGCGACGGGTTATCGAGAAAGGGGTGTGGGTGTTCGTTGGGCGATAAGCAATGATGGACGAACAGCATGGCGGTTCACGATCGGGATTGAGGTCATGGCTCTTTAAGATGTTTTGCATGTTCATGCTTTCCGTACTTTTAAAGTTGTATATATTCGTTTATGGAGCAATGGATGCTTTATTATATACCGCAGTATACGTGAATGATCCTTCACTGCCATACTGCCCAAAAGCCTGTTGGCAAAGGGTATACGGTAATGATACTTTGCAGCATCATACTGGACACTATCCGTACAGCACACTTCAGTTCCAGGTTATCCCGTTTATTTACGGGCACTTATGAAGCGTCATTTTTTTCCTGTCGCAACATTTCCAAGTCTTGCGGCAACATCTCCAGTTTAACATCGCATGGCAAGCCACGGACCGTGGCCTGCCTGCCTTCCACACGTGCTCTGAATTGATGAGAATGATTCGCCAATCGGCCTGCCAAGCTAAGTAGCTGTGGTACGCTGCGGAGCATTGAGAGCAGTGGGCAGTGGGGGGTCCTGGATCAAGCTTGTGCAAGCTTCAGGTGGGGCCGACAGCTCGTGGCCCTCTGTCCAAGCACCTCGTCCCCTATCGATGTCATTGTCCTCTTCTCTGGCACATTATACCTAAAATCTCTCTCTTTGTTACTTTATCTGCCATAATATTTCAGGTACAGAATCCCTGAGCTGTTGGCCTAAGCTCCTCTACCCGCTTCCCCTTCAATCACCTCCGTCTAGCCAGTGACCGAGTTGGCGACGCATCGTCATGCGTTTCGGCAAGACGCTCCAGCAGTCTATCTACCCGCCATGGAAGGACAAGTACATCGACTACGGCAAGCTCAAGGGCCTGCTGCGCGACGACAAGTCCGAGGACGAGGACGCCCCGTGGACCGAGGAGGACGAGAACCGCTTCTGCGACGAGATCTTCAACACCCAGCTGGAGAAGGTGGCGCGGTTCCAGGAGGAGACGGTCAATAAGCTGCGGGAGCGAGTCGACGCCGCTTTCGAGAAGCTCAAGAGTCTGTCGCCGTCGGACGAGAATGGCAAGAGCGAAGTGTCTCCCGAGGAATTGAAGGCTTTCGAGAAGGAGCTGGATGATATCACCAACGAGGTGAAGGAGCTGAAAAAGTACAGCAACATCAACTACACGGGCTTCCTGAAGATTGTCAAGAAGCATGACCGGAAGCGCGGAGGGAGGTACAGGATCCGGCCAATGATGCAGGTCAGCCTGTCGAAGCGGCCATTCAACTCGGAGCAGGGATACTCGCCGCTGCTCAACAAGCTGTCGTACATGTACTTTGCCATTCGGCAGCACCTCGAAGAGGATGGGGAAGTGCATCCCATCGATCTCGACCTTGACAGCGAGGCGCAGACGTACAACGGGCAGAGATATACCGCACACAAGTTCTGGGTGCATCCAGATAACCTGCTGGAGGTCAAGACGTATATACTGCGCCAGCTGCCGGCGCTGGTGTATAGCCAGCAGTCGGACAAGGACCTGGACCGCAACGAGGATCCCACTCTGACGTCCCTTTACTTTGATAACTCCAAGTTCGAGCTCTACACAAAGAAAGTGGACCGCGAGTCGGACGTGGCGGCGTCTTCGGTGCGGCTGCGCTGGTACGGGCAGCTGAGCGCCAAACCTGATATCTTCCTGGAACACAAGACCGTGTATCCAAATGGCAGCAGCGAGGACAAAAAGATCACCATCAAGGAGAAGTACGTCAAGCCGTACCTCGACGGCGAGTACAAGATGGAGAAGACTGTTCAGAAGATGGATCGCCAGGGCCAAAATGCAGAGGAGGTCGAAGAGTTCAAGAGCAATGCGGAGAGCATACAGACGTTCATTCGGGAGAACAAGCTCGAGCCGGTCATGCGCGCCAATTACGTCCGGGCAGCCTTCCAAAAGCCGGGCGACAACCATATCCGGATCGCCATCGACACAGATGTAGCTTTCATCAGGGAGGACGCGCTTGACCGGGCTAGGCCATGCAGAGACCCGAATGACTGGCACAGGGCGGATATCGACAGCAGTAACATGGGGTATCCGTTCAAGAACATCAACCAGAGCGAGGTGTCCCGTTTTCCGTACGCTATATTAGAGATCAAGCTCAAGGACGACGGGAAGAGACGGCCGACATGGATAGAAGACTTGATGGCCTCTCACCTTGTCCATCCTGCACCGCGCTTCTCCAAATTTGTCCACGGAGTCGCATCTCTTTTCGAGGACTACGTCAACATCCTCCCCTTCTGGCTCAGCGATCTGGAGACGGACATCAGGAAGGACCCCCAAGCCGCCTTCGAAGAGGAAGAGCAGAGGCGGGCCCAACGAGCAGAAAATGAGATGGTGGTCGGCAGCTTCCTCGGAACCAAAGTTAGCTCCTTCAAGCCATCCCGCAGCTCGCCCGTCAGCAAGTCCTTCCTGGCCGACCGCGTCGCGGCCGAAGCAGCCTCCGCCGCCGCCGCAACCCCACAGTCCGGCGCAGCCAGCAGGTCGCAGCAGCGTCAAGGCTCAACCGCCACCCCCGGCGGTGACGAAAACGGGGACGGCGGCGCAGCCGAGGAACGCAGGAACTACGGCACTCTCTCGTCCGTCTTCCCGGGCTTCTCCCTCACCAGGTACGCGAAAGCCAAAGCGGCGCGCGAGAGGGAGGCCGCGCTGCCCCCCGGCGTCGAGGAGCCGACGGAATGGATCAAGAACTCCGGTCCGCTGCAGATCGAGCCCAAGGTCTGGCTAGCGAACGAGAGGACGTTTCTGAAGTGGCAGCACATCTGTGTATTGCTGGGGAGTCTGGCGGTCAGTCTCTACACTGCCGGCGGCAAGAACACGCTGGCCGAATACATGGGGATCGGCTTCATCGTCATCGCGGTCTTTGCCGGCGCTTGGGGCTACTGGATCCACCACTGGAGAAGGGCGATGATCATTGCCAGGAGTGGACGGGATTTCGATAATCCCGTTGGGCCCATGATCATCAGCGGTGCGCTGATGTTGGCGCTCATACTGAACTTTGCATTTGCTGTGAGTGTCTCTTCCTTTCCTTGGGTTTTACAAGGTTGGTTTGCTAAATCTGAGACTAGTACAAGGCGGCTTTTGAGAGGTGGCATCGGCATGATGGGGATGTTCATTCGAACGTGACTTATTGGACGGATGAGCTGAGATGAGGTTGGAAATTGCTGAGCCGGCATGGGAGATTGTGTATATGCTGGAGTCGGAAGGGACAGCTGAGAAAAGATAAATTGGAAAGTCCACCTGAGTTGCTGCCCCCTGGGGCTTGGGACCCTGCCATGACTGCATTTCCCGCTCTCCTTGGGGTTGATGTTGGCAGAGCCGTCAGTGCCACGCCTTCCAGCAACACACGTCAGTCCCGATGGCGAGATCACAGAAGTGGTAGGCACGATGGACAGATCGGGAGCAACAGCGTGGACCTGACAGTGCCATTCCGGCACTCGGGGCTCCAACGACTACTTAGCTTGTTGTCTTCAAGACATCCTCCGATATTGATTTCCTACACTTTTCATGGACCTAGGCCTCGCCAACAACGTCAAAGCAGTTCCTATGACCCTGCTACGCAACTCTCTGCAACTATCCTGTGCACCTTCAATCACCAGTTAATATCTTCCCACTTTGTCATCATACCCGCCTCTAATAGTCCTCCAGCCACACACTCTACGGCACCATGTCTAAACCCTCTCCCAGCTCCGAGGCCCAGATACCCGATCAGACCGTAATGCGGGACAAGAACAAATGCACTGCACACACCCACAAATCCTCGAACAGCAGACACAAGCGTAAATGGTGGCTGTGCTTCTGGCCCTTGTTCGCCCTCTGCGTGTTCGTGATGGCGATCTAGATAACCGCCTTCACCGTGGCGATGGAAGTCCGTCTTAAACGGGCTTTACGTGCCCAAGCGCAAGCAACTCAAGTCGTTAACACCGTCGGTGCGAGGGGCGGACAGAGCGGTTACCACGAGCACGGGCCGGTCGAGGTCGAGAAGCTCAGAGCCGACGCAGGTGAGATGGGCTAGAGGCCTAATGTCACTGCTGAGGACTCCGATACGACATGCGGCGAGGGGATGAGTGGGTGTGAGGCGTTTGGTTTACCGGTAAGTGTTCAACTTCTTCCCTCCTCCCTCTTCTACTGCAATACTTCCTTTGGCAAAGGTGCGTGCATGTGGATGAACTAACAGTAATCTAGGAAATTTGCTGTCCACCTGGAATGTCCTGCTATCTGACCGCCCTCTCCATCTCAAACATCTACTGCCGTCCGCCCCTACCCGCCCCTATAACGCAGCAGTCCCAGCCAGGTTGTCATCCGACCTTCGAATACCCGCCCACCTGCCAGGCGGGCACGCAGCAGTGCAACAACACCCTAGGCGGCGGCTGCTGTCTGCTCGGGACGACATGTAGCCCGGAAGGATGCACGGACGTCATCGAGTTCGTCTTTCCGTCGCCCGCGACCGCTCCGGCTACCTCTCCGGGCTTGCTGCCGACGTCGTCTACAAGATTCTCCGACCCGGCGCTGGTTACCTCGGGAGCGGGAACACTGCAGCCTGCTACGTGGACGGTGACGGTCACGGGGTCCAAGACCGGGGAGGTCTGTGACCAGTCCGCCGTGGCTACTGCGGGTGTTGCCTCTGGTGCTGCGAGGAGGGCTTGCGTCCCTACCTGGGGCTCATGTTGGCCGCTTTCGATGGCGTCTGCCCTGGTGGTCCGGCAGCTCGTTTTGGCGATCGGTGTCCTATTCTAGTGGCTTGTCAACTGAGGCTTGGTGGTTCACTAAATGTGCTTGACAAGGCCGTTTGAGCAGACAAGCAGTGTATCCGCGGGGACGATACAAGTACGCGAAGACAAGACCCGGCATTGGAATTGATAAAGGGTCGGAGATCCCAATCCCTCCATAAACAATATATCCAGATATAAGGTTAATGGTAGCAGAGATGGACAACCTACCTCTGATTGTCCGAGACCGTCATGAGCCCGTTGACTGACTGTTTAACCAGGACAGAACCTAGACATTTCTGTACCAGTGGCATATTGTATGTACCTTGCCCACTACATTGACACCGGTCATAATTCAGTGCCTGCTCGGTAGACCAAAAATGTAAACTTGGTAGGCCCTAAGTCTATATGAAGGAAAATGTGGTATCAGTTAGTATCACAACGGGTTGCTGGGGGTGCTGGGGCGAACCGGGAGTTGGCGCAGGTCTTACCTTCACTTGCTCCCCTTGATATACCTAGGTTGTTCGACATGGTCTTCGGCGTAAGTCCCAGATGGTTATTTCTCTCTCTCTCTTTTTTTCTTCTCTTTTTCTCTTTCTCTCTCTTTCCTTTTTCTATGCCTTCAGGTATCTCAAGAGGAGCACGAGATATTGCCATTCTCAAGATATCGCTCAAGCTACGGGTGATACGTGACCGAAGCACTTGCTCCTCACCTCTTCGCGTTCCTATGATACTCCCTCGACGTACACTTCTTCGACATCAGCTGACCGTTACCCGAGTGGTCTCACAGGTCTCTACAGTGCCGACTATCTTGTGCCCGGATAGGTCAAGCTCGGCAGTATGATCTGCAGATCGATGCCGTCGATGATACAGTGTCCCATCCGTCTCCCGGGGACGGCAGCGAGGCGTGCGAGGCCCCCTTACTTGATCATAATGCAACGTTGATCATCGTCTGTTCTGCTCCGCCATCCAGGGTCATGGCATGGATGTCCGATCGAGTTTCTACTTCTACCCTCCATGAAGGTAGAACTTTGAATGATAACAAAACGTATCAAAACTCGCCACGCGATGCTATGCTTGTGTACCTATTGTACGTATGCTAAGTAGGTATGCTAACAAAATCTTGAAGTCTCGTGTGGTAGGGATACGCTGCGAAGTGGCTCAATGCCCAAGGTAGAGAGATACGCGGACCAGCAGGTGGTCTTGATAACGGAACCTTGGCCATGGCCGTTGACCAAACAGCCAGTCAAGGTCGACAGCAAGTCAAATTCAATACCTCTTCGACGTCCACTGTGCTGTCACGCTGTCGCACTCTCTTAAGTTTAGCACACATCACGTGTCGTTGCTTGAGAAATCCACCGCCGTCGTCTTGCAAAACCAGGGATGCTCAAAATAATACGTAGCCCGGGAACTGAACCGTGGTCCTGCAAGAGGAAAGGAAATGTGATGGCTAGTTTGCTACTGGATGGCTGAATCTGGGCGGGGGCTCAAGTGAACCGGTTATAGACAAGGAAGGGCCGTATATATACGTACCTCGTAACTATCTCGATACCCGGTCCACCAACAATCAACGTCACTCCAACGAACTTTCAGGGCCATCGTCTTCTAGCTACCCCAAGTCAAGTCGCTCTTCATAGCATCAGGAGGCACCAATGAGGTTTGTGATATTTTACCGAGATGCTGACCCAGCTTAGTGTGGGTGCAGCGCGCGTGGGTGCCTGCGGGAACATGATGCGTCTCCTCTTCAAAAGCCCTCAAAGGCAGGGTCATTGATGCCGTGTTCTTCGATCTGCGACGACGTCAAGCTCTGGCCGGCCGAATTGGCGCCGATATATGTTTCTCATTAATGGTTCGTAAGGGGGATTCCATCTGTGAGTCGGCGCAGGGCTGCTCATCGTGGAACGTGCATGGCAGATCTGAAACCGGAAGGCTCGTGTCTCGACCCTCATCAAGGTTAAGGGTGTGATGACCGCCGGGCAAGACAAGGATCTGCCCCGGATCTTGCACCGCGTGCCGTAATCCAACTCCCTGGAATGGGCTTGGCTTCCTCACCTGGTACTTCCTATCAAGTCAATCACCTGGGTTCGCCTCCCGCGTCACCGCGTGTGATGAGGTAAAACACAGCCACATGAGTGTCACAAGAGGTCGCGCCCACGGAAGCCATCTTGAAGGAGAACACCGGTGGGTATACGAGATCGTCCCGAGCAGCAGACAAGGCATGATTCTTGCACCTACCCTGTCCTTACTAGAAGTTCCTCGCAGAAAGAGACTACGACCTCGTCTCGTCTCATGTCGCGATCTGTTGCTGGAGCTTCGCGTGTTGGCTATACACGAGAAATTTGAAACTCCAGCTCCGAGAAGCTGAAAGCTTTTCTCGGTTTTCATCGCGCTAGGCGGTCATACCATAGCTGTCGGTTTTGGTAATCATCAAACGGATCAGGTCAAGTGCTCTGATTCCGACTTTCCCGGCTATTGTGTTATAGACCAGCCATGCCCATCGACCAGAGCGTGGCAAGGCATGATGTTTGTTCTGCGTGGACTTTGGCAGCGTACTTAGTCCCAGCACTATGATCGGCTAAGAAACCGGCTTTCTTTGTGTGGGCAAGAGACGAAAGCGTTTAGACACAACAGCTGGCGTTATCAACAAGGACACGACTTGGGTCCTCCTCGACATCGGTCTCAACTGTTACGCGACATTTCAGGATGGTGTTATAAGATGCTCTGCACTTCCTTTCGCATCGGATACGCTGCCAGGTCTATCCAGCAACCTTTCGAGCACTCTATAAACATCGCATTTAACGATGTCGGACGTCGAGACCACCGTTCAGTTAGAGGAGGCAGAAGCCTCCAGAGGGAAGATACCGGCAGAGCTTTCTTTCGATGAGGTGATCAAGAACAACACGCTACCGGTAAGCCGCCTTATGTCGCCAGATTTGAAGAGACCAGTGTGTTACCGAGCATTATGTGCTCACGATGGCATGGCAGCCCTGCTCGCTGAACGACTTTATGGACTACCTCTTCTATGTGGAGCACAGCGCCGAGAATCTTCAATTCTTCCTCTGGTATTGCGACTATATCCAGCGATGGAGTGCCCTGTTGCCGAGACAGAAAGCCTTGTCTCCTGTTTGGGACCCAGCCAAAGCTGGTGAGCCGCCTGCTGCCTCGAGATTCATCAGGTACAGCCACAAAAGGGCTACGAGTGACAAGATGAACAAGATCATCTCCATTATGGAGATGAACCAGAGCAGGCGCGCCTCCGAGCCCAGGACTGAAAGTCATGCACGACTCAACTCGGCTTCTACAAACTACTCCAGACCACGTACAGCCTCTTCGATGTCGTCCATTATGAGTCCGGTTGATGCCAAGGAGGACTGGCAACCATGTATGTGCCTGGATATCCAGCAACGTCGTTCTTCCATACTAATCGCTTTAAGTCACCATCCAACCGTTCCGGGATGAGGTCACCCGGGTCGTTAAGCACTACATCTCAGAGTCATCACCGCGGCAGCTGGACCTCACTCAGCAGGACCGCGACGCCTGTCTCCACGCCATCTCCCACACAACGCACCCATCTGCCCTGCTTCCAGCGTTCATTGTGGCAGAAGCCAACCTCAAAGGCCGCTCCCACCCGGCTTTTATCCGCTGGAGCATATCCAATGCTACCAAACCGAGGCTCATTGCCATCATCGTCCTCGGCGTTCTGCTCACAGTCCTCGGTCTTGCCCTCGATGTACTCCTCGTCCTCTCCCGTCTGAACCACTTCCTCCGTATACTCTGCATCACCCTCTGGTGGCCGGGCATGGTAATCCTGGTCGCCGCTTCCAGATACGGTGTCTGTATCTTCCTTCATCTCAAGAACGTACGACAGGTCAGACCATGGGAGCTAGTCAACGACGACGTCGGAAGAAAAATCGACGCGGTCAACACTGTACGATCCGACGCCTATGTCCGTAGACACAGCCGCAAAGATACAGCGTCTAGCGCTCTTACGACGCTCAGCAGCCGCGGTCCGGATCCTCTCAGGAAGCCGAGCCTGCAGACCTTCGGTCCCAAGAATGAAGCCGATGCAGCGTCCTCGACCAAGCCGCACGCGTCCATGTCACTGTGCGGCAAGATATTCGGAGATGACGTGTCTATACAGAATCGAAGCCTGCAGCGTATGCAAGACCGAGCTGTGCTCATATCTGTCGTCTGGGGTGGACTCGCGGCGGGTGTGCTGGCGGTTGCGTCCCTCTTCCTGCCGAGCGGGAATATCTTGTGAGGGGCTGTCTACGAAGGAAATACCCCTGAGAAGGTTCTACCTGGGTACCTTATCTCAGCCAGCTTGATAGAGCGTGTATCCAATTGCTTTATGAAAGGTAGAACCCTCCTCTCCGGCTCTCCGGCAAGTCCGGAGGAGGATGGCCAAAGTGGAAGCATTTGTGAGCTGGCTCTGGTATACTCGGGCATATCCTCTGGAAAAACCAGATGCCATGTCTTATGGAGCTTAGATATTTATCAATAGTCACAAATATCCAGTCGAGACAAGCCACCCCGTGCAAGCATTCTTTCGTGTACTGTCATATCTCTGTCATTTATCCCGGTTTGTCTCGCGTTTCCATCTGTGGACGAAGGATGATGTATATACAATGCGCAACAAAGCCCCCTCAAAGCCAGGCAGGTGGCAGCTTCCCGGCGCGGACGGTATCTCGCTATGCAGCCCATACTCTGTCCAACAACACGGACTTTCCATTATGAAAACTAGTCCTCCACAACCCATCCGAGCGAGCAACCTCTATGTAGTTCTGGTAATCCGTCATTAATGCAAGTAAAAGTTCAAAATGCCGTCCATATCGAGAACAAACGCCGTGTGCGATGCGTGGCAGGGCAAGTACAGCAACGCTAACGGAGCAGCCGAAGAAAGAAGGGGGAGGGATGCCTATTAAGAGTTGGGAGCAGCAGATGAAGCTGAACCTCGGGTTCTAACAGGTGATAAAAATGCCAGCCCTGCCATAACAATGCGAAATGCAATGCCAGCCAGATGGGGGGGTAATTATCATGAAGAGAAAAGAAGCGGACGGTGGGTATCATGTCCCCATAGATGCAATGCCATCGCCACGGTTAGAGCCAGACCGTGAAGACGAGCATGACAGCGAGCAGACCGGCGCTCATGCCGGCGAGCTCCTTGTTCACAGAAGCCGGGCCGGAAGCCGGATTGCTGGCCGGGCTGCTTGTCGATGACGAAGCCGCACTACCTGTCTTGGTCGCCGGCGTGACAGACCCGGTAGCGGAGGCGGTCGGGGTAAATGAGCTGCCCGAGAAGGTCTCGCCCAGGGTCGGCAGCTTCACGTTGCCGTCCACCAGCCATCCGCCTGCTGTCGACGTGGGACACGAGCGCGTGGAAACGTGCTTGGTGTCGTAGGCGGAGCTCGCCACTCCAGAAGGGGTGATGGTGGCCCAGACCGTCTTCAGGTTGTTGAAGTCCGGCGAGACGGGGGTCGGGGTGCCCTTCCTGGTGAAGCCGCCCTCGATGTTGGAGCCGACGGCGGTAGGGTCGACTGCAGGGCCATACGAAATCAGGCCGTAGTTGTTCGCCTCCTGGATCCACTCGTAGATCAAGGCGCCGCTCCAGTCGTTGACCATCTGGGGGCCGAAGATGGCGTTCTGATCGTCGAACAGGCGGGGCCCTGGTACGTTGCAGCCGGTCTCCGAGAAGAAGATGGGGACGGGGAAGTTGGCGGCCATGGACTCGAGGTTGGCATAGCCGGAGGCCTCGTACGTCTGAGGATCGCACCACTCGTACGAGTTGAGGGCGAAGAAGTCGATGTTCTCGGAAGCGTTGCCGCCGCAAGTGAGGTAGTCCTGGAGCATGGGGCGCAGCTCGGCGATATCAGCAGCCGAGTAGCCAATGGGGAACTGACGGTAGTGCTTGCTGTCTCGATACGCCTTCAGGTCGCGGGCGGCAGCCTTGATGTAAGGAGCGGCCATGGACTGGTTCGCCTCGGCGATGACCTCGTTTCCAACGAAGAAGCCAAGGCTGTTGTCGTACTTGGAAAAAGCATCCAGAACAGCAGCATATGCGTCGCGCTGCGTCGAGTTCCAGTATGGGGTTTGCTGGAGGGCCAGTTAGCGCATGGTAAGGGTAGAGATGCCACACATAACCTACCGGCAAGATGTAGGTGCTGAACGTGTCCAAGTCGATCAGGGTGTAGATGCCAGCGTCGGCAAATGCGGCCATACAGCCGTCGTGGTCTGCCTTGGAATCGACATGGTACACGCGGATGACATTGGCGCCCAGAGTCTTCATGAGAGCAGCATCGCGAGTACATTGCTCAGTATCGACAAGTGGATCGTCTGTATCCTGGTGTTAGACAAAACGCTGGCCAAGAAGTGAGTACAGGTGGGCTTCGGGACCGACCTGGTGTGAGTTGGTAGGCAACACCCTTCATGAAGAATTGCTTCCCCTCGCTGGTGAAGAACTTGTTCCCCGTGGCGGTGATGGTGGGAAGGGCATTAGCCGTCACGGCGCCAGCTACCGCGGAGAACCAAGAGAGCCTCATATTGGCGATGGCTGCGGCAAGCAGAGTAGAGGGATAGAAACGTTGTTGTTTATGTCCTGTGAGTATCCAAGAACCCAAGAACGGGGTATGATGCGGTAACGAGCTGAAGAGGCTTGTTTTTCGAGAGTTGAAAACAAGTTCGAGAAGCGAATGTTTGTCAACGAAGGTCAGTTGAGAAAGTTACAAACGTCGAGCAACAACGACAAGAGATGCTCTGTCTTTCCTGACTCGGGCTTTATTCACGGGTCGTGTGAATGAAAGCAGGCGCGGGTCCTCTGGTCGGTCGGGCTGTGGTCGTCGTTACAAACGAGGGAAACAACGAGCTTCTTATCTCGCCTTGCGCAGTTGTCCAGCCCTTCAATTAGCGAATGTCGTTGACTTTGCGTCCCGCCGCTAACTTCTCACGATCCTTCTTTTTGTGTATGTAACGGTCACCAACGGTACAGCATGTCAAAAGAAAGAACAGCAAGCAGGATGAAGTTGTAGCGACAGCGGGCGGCGAGAAGCAAGGTCGGTCTCTCAACTCAGATATTCTCTCGACGCGACAGATTAACCTGTTTTCCCCCTGGCTCGTGAAAGGCACCGCTTGGCCTTGGCCTTCTTAGTACTGTGGGTGGGAAAACTTGAAGAGCTGACCCCCGTCCACCGATGCAAGCTAACCACGGCGACGGCCCTGCAAATTCCATGCAGTGGCACCCTGCTAAAGTAGAGCGAAGGCCCGAAAGGGGAAGGGCAGGGGTGTGGCAGCAAACGGTGGGTGTGGCTTGCCCGACGTTGATTGGACGAGATGAAAGAGATTGGCCAGCTCCTGCACCCTGTCAGAGCCTGCAGAGGCAACAATTGGAAATGTTGGCGTTATCGAGATAATGCCCGTGGCCGTGCAGAAATCCTCAATCTCATCCCACGACGCGTTGCATCTCGAGCGAGTCGTCTCACGAAATCTTGATACACAGGTATTCGTACATAAGGTACACAAGGACGTTGCCGATCCTGAGACGAATCCGGGGAATTGCACCGCCAGGAAAGCTGGGATGTTTCCGTCGAACCGACTTCAGCCGCCTGTCAAATTCTGCGCGAATTTCCGGTCCACCTGGCACCTGCCATGATGTTTGTTGGCCGAAGCTTTCTCGAAGAGCTGCCGCAGAGGGGCGCCTGAAATTTGTGTCACCGTCCGCAACAAATCCAGGAACCTCCCTGAACAGATCGCGGCTGTTGCCACAGCAAGCAGCGGTACGGCGTTTATCAAGTACATGAATTCAGTTGTCCAGTGTGATCCATGGGCCACCTCAGTATAGAGGAGAAACGTGCTTCTACATTATTCGAACATTGTTTCGTTGCTACGAATCAAACATCACGGACGAAACCTCCCAGTCAATGACGTAGATGAATCAAAGCAAAATTTGGGGATCTAATTGGTCTTGTTGGTACCGAAAAACAAACCTGGCAACGACGGCCGAAACAAAGAACGACAGAACGAGCAGGCCGACCCCCTTGTCGCTCCTTCCTACTGTGGTAAAGTTTAGCTGTGGTCCGTGCGGTGCTCGCAATGCCTCCACGCCGATCACGACAGCACCACAGCAGGAGGCAAGCTGACAGGTTGATTCATCATGAATGCCTTATTATCACAGTACAGCGCTGGAATATGTGACATCTAGACTTAGACAGCCTGTTTTACGCAAGAACTGCATCAAATAACACATGCTGGCAAGCTACCAATACTCCAGACCAGTACCTCCCCAACACAAGAAACATGTCGAGATCCTCCTTCACCCAACAGATGCAGTACAGAACCTTGAACCTGCCTTGGTGTCCAACCCAAAGTCCCATCATATAGAGAAATTACTACCGCCAACCAAGGAAAAATCACCATGTATCCAGCTCATGGTTTTCCTGCTCGAGAACGATGTCCCAACCTACCCCTAGCCATAAACCAAGCAACTTGCGGAAAAGCATCACTCGTCTCAGCAAGCCCTTCGTCGTTGAACCCATGAACTAGCCTCAATACCCGACACCAAGAGCAGGCGCCTGCCACTGCCTAGCACTAACCGTCCTCACCCTCAGGTTCTGGATAGCCTGCAGTCCGGGCCCGATCTCGCTCTGCTTGAGCCTCGGACTGAGCGGGGCAGCGGCGGCGGGCTGCTCTCGTATCGATCCGCCACTGCTACTGCTGCTCCCCGCGACGCTCTCGGCGATACTGCCGACGATGCTCCCCCTGACACTCCCACCACCACTGCCGGTCCTCACATGACCGTAGCCTCCACCGCCGTAACCGCCGCCGGGGCTCCTGGCGCCGCTGCTCCGCCTCGTGACGATGCTGATCGTCTCCTCCTCGGCGTCGTCGCCGTCCTCGTTCCTCGCCGCCGCCGCCGCCGCCTCCCGCTTGGAGCCCCTCAGCCTCAGGTTCCCGATGCCAAAGTCCCACCCGCCGTACCGGTGCACGCAGTGCGGCTCGGCGACCCCGCACACGTCGTGGAGGATCTCGTACATGCGCGTCTGCACGTCGTGCGCGGCGGGCCTCTCGCCCGGGTGCAGCGCCAGCATGCGCTCGACGACGTGCAGCATGGGCGCCACGCCGCGGAGGAGGGGCTCGTCTTTCCCTTTCTTGGCCGCCTCGCGCGCCAGCGAGGTCATCCACGACTCGACCTGGCCCAGGTTCTTGTGGAAGGACGAGTCGAGCACGGCGCCGCCGCGGCCGGGGGTCTTGTGCTTGGCCGCGCGGTGGGTGGCGAAGGCGCGCGAGGGCTTCTTCATGAGGAAGGAGAGGAGCTCGAGCACCACGCACCCCAGCGAGAACATGTCGGCCGCCTGCGGGTTGAGGTGCGGCGTGGGCGCGTGCATCATGGCCGCGGGGCTGTTGTTGGCGCCGGCGTCGCTGTTGCTGCGGCTGATGGAGAAGGTGGTGTTGTTGGGGCTCGCGGAGAGCGAGGTGAGGGTCGGCTTGCGGTGGACGGGGCTGATCTGGCCCGAGACGGGCCTGGCTTGGCCGACCGAAGTCGGCCGGAACCACTGCTCCGGCGCGGCGTAGTCGTACGACTCCTTGTCGAACGAGGTCCGGTCCGACGAGCTGGCCAGGAGCTCGGCGTTGAGCCGGCTGAAGTCGGAGAAGAAGATGTGGTTATCGTTGGTGAAGAGCACGGTCGACGGCTTGATGTTGCCGTGCGAGAGGCCCCGGTTGTGCAGGAAGCAGATGGTGTCGACTAGGCAGTGGATCCAGTTGAGCACGAGCTGCCGCCGCGCCTTCTTTTCCAGGCTCTTGAAGCCGGTCGGCGTCGTGGCCAGGAAAGACTTGAGGCCGAAGTCGCTCGCTGGTGTGAAGAGGACATAACCGTAACCCTGGTGGACGTACGACGCGAAATAGGACACCAGGTGTTCGTTCTGGATGTTCCGGATGCTGTTGGTCTCGTACAGGAAATCCTCGTAGCTCATGCAGCCATGTCCGGATCCGAGCGGGATGCGCCGCCGGCAGAGCGACACGCCGGGATGGTTTGGTAACACGACCTTGTCGGTCGAGTGGTTGACGGCGAGCCCCTGTTTCCTGTCGATCACGTCCAGAGGTACTACTTCAAAGTCCTCGTAGTCGACGTGCTCGCCTTTCTGAAGGGGTTTGAGCAGATATTGAAACTGCCGGTAATAGAACTTCCTCTCGAACCTCTCGTCCTTGGCAGGGGTCAAGGCCAGGCACTCGACCTGGTCGAGAGCGATGGGGAGGTCTTCATCATCCCAGGAGTCGTCGATGACGCCGAATATCTGATCCGGCACGCCGAGGTCGACCAGGATGAGGAAGAGGCGCTTAGCTTTCTCGTCTATCCATTCCCAATACGTTCCATCTGTGAGGCCGTCGCCGAAGCCCAGCGGCTGGTCCAGTCGTTCGATCTCCTCTGGGAGGAGGTGGCTACAGACAAACTGTCGAGTGACAGTTGCCTCGATGACGTCGGAGTCCCACCACATGATGATCTTTAGCAGACTAGTCAGAGTCTACTGCCGTGTGAGGTGTGTTGTGGAAAGTGAGGTTGCATTACTCCTCTTACCAGGTCACTTTGCGCGGCCGAAGGGGGCACGCGAGCCCGAGGTTGAGCGGTGCGTATATATGATATCTGGGTCCTACGGGAAGGATCGGCAGACTACCACGATAGCCTAGTCCTACCTCTGACGACGGGCGCATATAATAGTCTCAAAAGACACGAGATAGTGGTCGGGGGGGCTTGTCGCGGCAGAACCACCCGTTTGGGGCGAGACTTATGCAGAAGAGGGATAAAGGGAACGTTGCCAGAATTCGCAAGCTCAGCACAGCAGCAGCAGCAGCAGCAGCAGCAGCAGCAGCAGAGAGATACAGAAAGATATAATCAGTAATGGCCAGATCTTCCAACAAGTTACACCGGGGAATTGTCACAAGCCTGACAGCCCGTCCTGCCCGTGTCCCTCCGCATTTCGAATCCCGGAAAAGCAGAAGACACATGCTGCAAGGCCGCTTATCCATGCCATGCGATACTTTTTCGATAGCATGCTGATAATGTCGGGAACAATTGTGGTTGTTCAACTAGATTAGGAACCCTTCAGTCGGTAGCGCAGGGGTTTAATTGGCCAGTGCGTGGGGTCAGAGATAAGGAAAGCTGCAGCCTGTGTGGCCTGCACGGTGTTCGGGGGGACTGGAGAACGGCGTCAGGCGCCACCAGACGCGGGATGGATTTTGACTTCTCATAGTCTCAGACCTCCAGGCTCTACTGGCTCTCATCAGGGCTCTTAATTCTGACGGATTGCAGCCGTGGCCGACCGAGAGCAATCGAGAAGTCTCCAAGTCAAGCTAGGGGACTTCCAGGCGTCCTCTTGGCCATTTGTGTTGCACCGAGTGCTTGCCTCTCCAGTTGTGCGTTTTCCAGCAGGCAATCTGTCAGACCTCGAGTTTGTATCGTACTGTATGTACTGCGTACTGTACATACATACATCCTCAAAGTCGGGGCGTCACTGTTCAAATCAAGCCACCATCATCAGTGTGCCCCAGGTGTCGCCCCGAGACTCAAGGAGCCTTGCGCGCGACAACCGGTGGTCAAGGGCAGCCTGCATCGATTCGCAAGCGCGTGATAGAGGAGCTAAAAGCCGCTGAGAGAGGCGTGGCCGCGTGGGGGGACGGGCTTGTCTTGCCTCACCTCGCTTCCACCGTGCGCCCCCGCGTTTCTTGATCGTGGCTGGCAGTTGGCCCTGGGGGCCGCATCGGGTCCGAGAGTGACCCTTCGCAGGCAGTTGACAAGCCACAGTGTACTACTTTGGCTGTACACCATACGAATACTGTCGATCATCAACCAGAGTTGGACATCAATCACGGGGTTCGGTAGTCGGGAGAGAGCACAGTCTCACGCTGACCTCCGACTGCCCGGCTTACCCGTTGATTAGTCGGCGGCCGGAGGCGAAAGCAAGCAGGGGGAGATGGAGCCTCCTTTTGGACATAGCATTCATTCGGGCCACGGGCAAACTGCCGATATTAGTATGCAACATTGCCGCGGAGGATCAACCAGGAGACGCCAGGACAGGGGATGCATTCCTGGATGACCCTCGAACCGTAGGCGGGAGGGTGCCCGGCTACGGTGAGCGAAAAGACAGTGCACGGTGAGGGAATTTCGGCCGCGGCTTGTGGCAACGTCAACTCCAAGTGTTGGTTGTGCCTGTCTTGTCATACATGAGACCTGCTTCGCCCATTTATCGCACTTGGCTTCGTCTGACCCTGGTGCCTCCCTCCCTGGTTTATGGACCGTGGCGTTTGCGCGCATATGCATGGCCTACACGCCAAGTAAATGTCCCCAGATTGTGGCTGCTTTCGAAAATCCTCCTCCGCGGGTCAGGAGCTCGATGGGCAGGGACCCTGAATCGAGAAGAACTGACTTGTGGTCCTGGTCCGCTGGGGGGGGGGGCCCAAGTCTCACCGCTCGAGTGTCGATTGTAACCACCTTCATGTCAGATCCCTGCAGAAATGCATTGACAGATTTTCCGCACGGTGTCAAAGCTGAGTTCAGCTTTACTTCAGTACGGAACGATAGGTAACATAGATCCGATGATAGGATAGCTTCATCTCAGCTCGATAGCCTGTCAAAGCATACGTGTAGAGCTAGTACCAAGTCGCTGGGATATCTTTGTTACTATAGTCTACATGGTGCACTAGTATATCGCTCTTACGAGCCAGGCGCCGGCGCCACAGCCCTCAAAACGGCTCTATCAAAGCCCCATTCTTCTCGCTCTGGACCCCCTTCCTCCCAATAAACCTCTTCATGCCCTCGTCCACCCCCGCCACCCTCCGGGCGACAGCCTGCACCCCGATGGGCAGCACGTTGAACCAGTCGATCCACCGCGCGTACAGCGGCATCGCGATGCTGGTGCTGTACCCGTTGTCGATGGCGCTGATGATCTCCTTGGCCACGTCCACGGGCTCCACCACGGGCGCCAGGAACGCGTTGGGTGTCTGCACGCCGTAGAAGAGCGGCGTGCTGATCTGCCCCGGCGTCACGAGCACCATCCTAATCTCCGGGTGGGAGGCGCGCAGCTCGGCCGCCAGCGACTTGTGCAGCGCCGTGACGCCGGCCTTGGCGGCCGCGTAGTCGGTCAGCTGGGCGGCGCCCGTGTGGCCTATCACGCTGGACAGGGTCACGATGGTGCCGCCGCGCTCGGACCGGGTGAGGGACGGGAGGAAGGTCTTGAGGGTGTAGAAGTGGCCGAGGAGGTTGGTAGATAGGCTATGCTCGATTTCCGAGACGGTCATGTCCAGCAGTCGCTTGCCGATCACGACGGCGGCGTTGTTGATCAGGACGGTCGGGGGTCCGAGCTGTGTGAGAGGTGGTTAGCTTAGCACAGTTCTTTAGTCCGTCGTTGCCGGAGGAGGGAGGGCTTACATCTCTCTCAATCTCGCCAGCGACGCGGGCCACCTGCTCCTTATCCGAGACATCGCACTTGTAGTACGTGACGCCGCGCGACTCGCCGTTCTCCATCTCCCTCGTGTCCAGGACGGCGACGCTCGCGCCGCGCATGCCGTAGACCTCGGCCACCAGCATGCCGAGCCCGCTCGCGCCGCCAGTGATGACGATGACCTCCTCGCTCAGGTCGACCTCGCGCGGGAGGCCGAACGCGAGCCGCTGGTTGATTGCACCGACGATCCAGCAGACGGATATGAAGGCGGCCCAGGCTATGGACACCAGCATCGGGGGCGCGTCCCACGCCATGTTCTGCGCGCGGAAGCAGAGGGGGATGATCCACGCGATGAAAGGGTGGAAGAAGCTTGTCCTCGCCACCTTGACGACCATGTCGATCGTGACTGGCGCGAACCAGGTATCGCGCTGCGGCGGGCGCGTAAATGCGGACGCCATGTTGGCGAGGTTGGACGAGTTCGAGGTCGACCGGCGGAAGATGTCGCAGATGGCGCGAAGATGTAGCCAGGTTGTTGAAAATGCGACCGTCTCCCGAGTTTAAGCTTCTGTTAAGCCACTACGCCGTGCTTGCTATGGAATTTATGAACTGAGAGGAAATCAAGTATCAAAAAAGCAACGATATGAAAGAGAGAAGGAAGAAAAGTGTTTCCCAAGTAGGCACTCCAGGACTGACAAGCTAGGTCAGAAGTGAAGCTATCCCTGAGGTCTGTGAAACCTGTGGTCCAGCCCCTGGCATGTTTCACGCCCTGACGCCGTCCCTGACCCCCTTTGCAAGCGCGGGTGGAGCCGACACGGGCACGCTACTAACCTGTGGCGTATCATCGTTCACGGACCCTTAACCCTAACCCCCACCTTGAGGGTATCCGAGGGCAGTGCGGACAAACACATGGTCCATACCAGACAGCCAACATACCGTGGCAGAGTTGCAGCCTGTACACTAGTCTCCTAGCCAAGAGTCCAGTTCATTCTGCCTTACCCTCCTTGAAGGTGCCGACATCTGTTTTGTCGCCTCTAGGATCCCTTCGTCACGTGGCCCCCGGGACCGTTGAGCCCCACACCACCGGACGTGGTCCGTGCGTCCCGGACACCTCGTACGCAAACCACCCGACACCCCGACCAAGCGATCTCCAAAGCCCAGTCCCGAGCCACAGCGCAATTCATCACAGTAGGGGCCACAGGATGTAAGCAATCATGGACAACCAACAACAAGAGCCCCTGATCCCGCACGGGGACCGGGACGTCCACCACGGGTTCGAACCCGAGCACTCGAGCGCATCATCTGTCGCGCTGGCCAAACCGCCCACCGCACCACCGAGCCTCTTCGTCTACCTGCTCACCCTCTCCGCCGGCATCTCGGGCCTCCTGTTCGGCTACGACACGGGCGTCATAAGCGCGACCCTCGTGTCGATCGACTCGTCCCTCTCGAACCGGCCCCTGACCTCCCTCGACAAGTCCGTCATCACCTCCTCCACCGCGCTCTTCGCGCTGCTCGTCTCGCCCTTCTCCTCGCACGTCGCCGACGCCTTCGGCCGGCGGCGCGTCATCCTCCTCGCCGACGCGCTTTTTGTCGTCGGCGCCGTGCTGCAGGCCGCCAGCACCGAGGTGTGGCTGATGGTCGCCGGGCGCGCGGTGGTTGGGGCGGCCGTCGGGGCGGCGAGCTTCGTCATCCCCCTGTACGTCGCCGAGCTCGCGCCCGCGGCGTACAGGGGACGGCTGGTGACGGTCAATATACTGTTCATCACGCTGGGCCAGGTGGTGGCGTATGTCGTGGGGTGGATCTTTGCCGAGTACGGGTCGAGGGGCACGGGATGGCGCTGGATGGTGGGGCTCGGCGCGCTGCCCGCTGCGGTGCAGAGCGTGCTTGTCGTGTTCATGCCCGAGACGCCGCGGTGGTTGGTCAAGGCCGGCTATCGAGATCGGGCGAGGAAGGTCATAAGGAGCGTGGCCGGGGCGGATGCTGAGGCTGTCAAGGAGGTCGAGGCTACGCTGAAGAGCATCGAGGTCGAGGTCCGGGAGGAGGAGGAGACGCGGAGACTGAGTGGACGCCGCCAGGCCGGCGGACGGCTCGGGTGGGTTGGTCCGCTGGAAGAGCTGTTTACGGTCAAGAGGAACCGACGCGCGCTGGCTATCGCGTGTCTGCTGCAGGGCCTGCAGCAGCTGTGCGGGTTCAACTGCCTCATGTACTTCTCGTCGACCATCTTTACGCTACTTGGCTTCAGTATCCCGACGCTTACGTCTCTGGTTGTCGCTGTCACCAACTTCGTCTTCACGGTCGCGGCGCTGCTACTGGTCGACTCCATCGGTCGACGGCGGATCCTGCTCTACTCGATACCATTCATGATTCTCGGTCTCCTCCTCTCAGCTTACGGATTCAGGTTCGTAAAGCTTCCGACGGACTACAACGGCGCGGCCGCGCAACAGCAACAGGCGCAGCCGTCCGAACAGCAGCACGGCGCGCTCATCATCCTCTTCAGCATCATGATCTACGTGGCGGCGTACGCGCTGGGGCTGGGTAACGTGCCGTGGATGCAGAGCGAGCTGTTCTCCCTGGGCGTGCGCTCTGCGGGCAGCGGGATCGCGACCGCGACGAACTGGGGGGCTAACTTTGTCGTCGGCCTCACCTTTCTGCCGCTGATGGACGCCTTGACGCCGCCGTGGACGTTTGCGCTGTACGCTGTCATCTGCGCGGTCGGATACGTCCTCGTCTGGAGGTGCTATCCCGAAACGACGGGGCTGAGCCTCGAAGAAGCCGCTAGGCTTCTGGAAGATGAGCAGTGGGGCGTGCATTGAGCTTCGCTTGTCCTTGACAGATCCACAGGGTTTTGACATGGAATTGACATACGATGGCCCCACGGGTGGAGGAAGGCAAAGGTGGATAATGCACTGATCTTGCAGGTCTTGGCAAATGCTTGGGCACCAGTGGGCACCAACGGCAGATGCAGGTGGGAGTTTCGAGCAGCATCGAGAGTTCGAGATCCCCCCTGGTCCCCGTCTGACCCGCCAGCTCGGTCTTTAGTGCGCGGCGCGAGAGTCTGGAAAGTCGCGGTAATGCGCGGCATTATGTATACATTTGTCAGGCACTGGCACCACCAAAGCTTTTTTTCGACTCGAGCTTTATCCACTTTGGCTGTGCTGCTGACATTTACCTGCGTATTTAATTAAGTATGCACGTATCCTCGGGCGGCACGGTGCCTCATTCAACCCCGGAGCTACGCGGTTGCATTGTGGCTTAAGTCCGGTCGGACTCAGCCGAAACAGAGAGAAAAGTTTTCGCACACAAAATGCCCAACATGACGTAACAACCGGTAGTTGACTGCACAATGACGGAAGCGATGGAAGCCGAGGCTCGCTCTTGTGCCTGTGATGGTGATGTTCACAAAACTGTCCATTGACTGCACCAGACAAACCGTCGGAAGGATTCAATTGCATAAAGTAGCCATTGGGAAAAAAAGACACACCTAAATCAAAACATACCACAGTAATAAGCGGTGAATCGGAATGCGACTAAAGTGGCAGGAATTCTCGGCGACTTCTTCCCACCAGAGGTATCGATCGCCAGGCATTCCATATCGGTGTTTCTTTTCCCCAAATCCCCGCATGGAGGGGCAAAAGGGGGCGCACAGTAGCTGAGTCAGTCACAACGTGGATATAAAGCTTGGCAACGATGGCGGCCAATACAACAGGATGGAGGAGACAGAAGAGGCGTTCCTGGTCTGACAAGGTGCCATGTTGCTGACTGGGAATATGCATGAATCCCAGATTCTAATGTGTTGCCCAGCAGGGCATTACTTCAGCGTTCTAGTCGGACCGGAGAGTTTAAGACGACCGGGACAGGCTGGAGAGTAGGGATATATGCAGGCATTACGAGTTTTGTGTACACACAGTACTGTGGTAGTGTGGTAGACGGATAGTTCCATCGAAGGGGCAATTCCGAATAAGGCGAAAGCATCGGATCCGATCCCCGAGGACCAGCACAAATCCATTCATTATCAGCGTCCGGCCCGGGGCTTGGCAGGCTATCTGCGAGATCCACATGGCAAGATCCCAGAAGATCCTCTCTGAATCCTTACCAGGTTTATTTTTCTTATTAGTAGCAGGGGGCGGAATTCCTGTCGTCACCACTTTTATTTTTACGGACACCCTTCCCCAACTCCCATTCCATTATAGATACTTTGACTGCATACCTTACGCTTGTAATCGTCCCTTTCGCTCAGGTGTCGTCTGTTGTTGTTTTCAGCAAACTATTATCTTCGTCTCGCCCATCCGGCCCATCCCATATCACAATATCTCACTCTCTTTTTTTGCTGCGTCTCTCACTAACCGGCGACCGCGATGGCGGAAACTCCACGGCGCCTGAGTGTGGCGCTCGACGAAGTCGACCGCGAACTTATAGACGCAGAGCGCCACGCCTCACCGCAGAGATTCGGACCACCAGAGCCCCGGCGCAGCGATGAGATCGAACGAGTGGTTAGTGCTACCTCTGTCTCGACGTCGTCCTCGTCCGGCAATGCGTTCGAAGCCAGGAGTAGGCCCCTCGGCATGAGCAGAGTCTCGACCCAGCGCGACCTCGAGAGACACCCCACCGAGATCAGCCGGATACAAACGGCGAGGAGCCAGCACAGCGGAACGGTTGGTCGGAGCGCCACGAGCAGGCAGTCTAGGAAGCCGCTGCCTGCGTTCGGCGCCGGCAAGCCGTACCCGCCGCTCCTCCCCGACCAGGAGGACTACGTCGTCGAGTTTGATGGACCCAACGATCCGATACACGCCCAGAACTGGCCGCTTCGCAAGAAGTAAGCACCCCGTTCCGTCTTCCCGCCTCGCCGGACGCTTCGTGACTAACCCGGGAAAACAGGCTCCTCACAGCAGCTATCCTGGGCTACACCACCATGGTTTCCGCCTTCGGTTCCAGTATCTTCTCGGCCGCAACTCGTGTGATCGGCGCGGACTACGGGGTTTCTGCGGAAGTAGGCCTTCTAGGCGTCTCCCTCTACGTCCTCGGCTTTGCGTTCGGTCCGACGCTGTGGGCGCCACTTTCGGAGCTGAAGGGCCGTCGTCTACCGCTGGTGATCGCCACGTTTGGCTTCTCAATCTTCAGCGTCGCGACCGCGACGGCCAAGGACTTGCAGACGATCCTGATCTGCCGCTTCTTCGGCGGTTTCTTCGGCGCCTGCCCGCTCGCTGTCGTCGCTGCCGTGTTCTCGGACATGTTCGACAACAACACGAGAGGAATCGCCATCACCCTCTTCTCCATGGCCGTCTTTACCGGTCCCCTCCTGGCCCCGTTCATCGGCGGCTTCATCATCGAGTCGTACCTGGGCTGGCGCTGGACCGAGTACATCGTCTCATTCATGGGCTGGCTCGCCTTCGGCCTCGACTTCATCTTCATGAGCGAGACGTACCCGCCCGAGATCCTCGTCGAGAAGGCCGCCGAGCTGCGCCGCCGCACGCTGAACTGGGGCATCCACGCCAAGCAGGAGGAGATCGAGGTCGACTTCCGCGAGCTGATCAACAAGAACTTCTCCCGTCCCATCCGGCTGCTGATCTTCGAGCCCATCGTCACCCTGCTGTCCATCTACATGGCCTTCATCTACGGCATCCTGTACCTCTTCCTGACGGCCTATCCGTTCGTCTTCCAGGGCGTGCACCACATGACCCCGGGAATCTCCGGCCTGACCTTCTTCGGCATGATCCTCGGCCAGCTGATCGCCGGCGTGACGGTGCTGCTCCAGCAGCCGTGGTACCAGCGCAAGCTGGCCGCCAACAACGGGATTCCCATTCCGGAGTGGCGTCTCCCCAGCGTCATCGCGGGAGGAGTGGCGTTCACGGGCGGTATCTTCTGGTTCGGATGGTCCGGATATAGGGCTGATATCCACTGGATCGTGCCCACTGCCTCCGGTATCCTCACTGGCTTTGGCTTGATGTCCATCTTCTTGCAGTCGCTGAACTACCTGGTGGATGCTTATCTGATGTTGTAAGTTCTTAAACCCCCCCCCCCCCCTACCGCTCTCTTACCACCTGTTCATTACTTTACCCAGTTTTACTAACTAAAAAAATTAGCGCCGCCTCCGCCATCGCGGGCAACACCCTCCTCCGGTCCCTCGCGGGAGCCGGCTTCCCGCTCTTCTCGCAGTACATGTTCAACGGCATGGGCATCCAGTGGGCGTCGACGCTGCTGGGCTGCGTGGCCGCCGCGCTCGTGCCCATCCCCGTCATCTTCTACATCTACGGCCACCGCATCCGCAAGAGGAGCGCGTACGCGCCCACGCCGCCCCCCGGCATGCACCCCCTTGCTCAGCAGAACGGCAACGAGGACTCGGAGACGGCGCCGGAGCTGGAGAAGGAGACGGACGGCGAGGTCGCGGCGAGGGGCACCGCGCCGGTCAAGGACGAGGCGGCGACTGGAAACGGAGTCTGAGTCTGAGATGTGGTTGGTCCCGAGGGGTGGGTTGTAGGCCTTTTTGCTGGAGAAGAAAAGATACCCGGTGGTAAGAGATTGATGAAGTGTGGGTTTGAACACGATTGTATCGGGTTCTGTGTTGTCATTGCATATTTTGGGGAGTAAAGGCGTCTTTGTTCAACCGCATGCGAGAGTATCGCTCGATTTGGTTCTTTAGGTGGGAGCTCTGTGCTCGTTACTGTGCAGAATCGGCTATTGTTTGACTTCGCCGTCCATATGCGTCTCTCTTAATAATACTACTATTTTAATATCTCACCTGGTATCCTCGAAGACAGGTCGCGATTCTTATGACGGTTATGGGCAATCCACATTGCAGCGCTACTCGACTTCCTGTTCGGGAGCAGCTGAGCCCCTTCTGCAAGCTGCTGTGGATGCATGTCATGCACATGGCATTGGTCACTCGGCGTCCCTTGCTCCAGAGGGGCAGCGACTATATAAGACGGAGCAACAGTTTGTGAGCCTCGCGCAGCGTCTACAAGTATGGCAACGTCGCTATTTTCGTCTGAACCTATTCATTCCTGCTATGGCGTAATACCGTACGTACAGTAAGTAGGTGGGATACGGGAGGTCCTCAGTTCTCCGCTTAATCACGCCATCACTTAAGTAACGCAACCAGCTTGAATGAACACAACGCCTCAAGTGAACAGTAGTCATCGAAAGCGACGATGGCCGAGGAAGAGAAGAAGTACGGGACGTACGAGGCGGGATGCCACTGCGGCTACATCAAGCTGTCGGTCAGGCTGAGCCCGCCCCTGCCGGAGTACGAGGTCCTGGACTGCGGGTGCTCCATGTGTGCCAAGTCGGGATATCTGCTCGTTTGTAAGTCGTGGAGTTTATACTAGATCACGGACGGACAGAGATATTATCACTAGTATACATAGAAGAATGACGGACGGCTGACTTGCTCGTACAGACCCCCACCGCCAGGACGTCAAGTGGCACGGCGACTCCCTCTCCCGCTGCTCGGTGTACCGCTTCAACACCAAGAAGAAGGACCAGCTGTTCTGCTCCAAGTGCGGCACCAGCATCGGGATCGACTTCCGCGACTCGACCAAGCCCAGGTTTGACGGATACGGCATCAGCGTGAGTCCTGTCCTCAGTCTCTTGTTGTTACAGTCCGGCTGACCTCGGTGCGTGACAAGGTACGGGCATTTTACGGACTCGATCTCAATACCCTGCGGTATGAGAAGGGTAACGGACTGCAGAACGTGAAGCCGGCGGGCGACCTGTCGGGCATACAGTATGAGCTCGATGAGAAGGAGAAGGCACATCAGGCAGATGTAGCTGCATCTTGATGTAGTTTAGTGCGAGCAATGTCCAAGGTTTCCTCTTTTTTTTTTCTTTTTTCTTCTATGACGTCCATGAGGCAGCAATTCTCGTCTGGGCACAATGGCATCGTCCAGACTTCGAAAAAGTCGCATCGTAACTAAGCCCCCTTTTATCCTCGGCCCATCCTCAGCTGCCTCCCTGGTTCTGCCTCCGCGCATACAGCTTCTCCGCCGAGACGATACACTGCATATTAGCCCCCAGCTTGTTGATCGTCTCGATATACTCGTCGTACTCATCCGAGTCATAGACGATACCGCCACCTGTGCCAATCATCGTCAGCAATCATATATTCTTTCCCTGTCAGGCAGACAGCAAAAAAAGTCACAACTTACCAGCCTGCAAATAAACCACCCCATCCTTGTACAGCATCGTCCGCAGCGCGATACACGTATCCATCGCCCCCTCCCTCTCCCTGCCCTCGGCATCCACGCTCCCGTACCCAAAATACCCCACCGCGCCGGCGTATATCCCCCTCTTCTCCCCCTCTAGCTCGGCGATGAGCTCCATCGCCTTCACCTTGGGCGCGCCGCTCGTCGTGCCCGCGGGGAAGATGGACCGGAACGCGTCGAAGCGCGTGCACTCGGGCCGCAAGACGCCGCTGACCTGGCTCACCAGGTGCTGCACGTGGCTGAACTTCTCCACCACCATCAGCCGGTCGACCCGGGTCTCGAGCGGGTCGCACACGCGCGTGACGTCGTTGCGCGCCAGGTCCACGAGCATGACGTGCTCCGCCCGGTCCTTGAGCGAAGAGCTCAGCTCCTCCGCCAGCCGCGCGTCCTCCTCCGGCGTGACTCCCCGCTTGACCGTCCCCGCGATCGGGTGCGTGACGATCCGCCCGGCCTCCTCCTTGACGAGCAGCTCCGGGCTGGCGCCGACGATCTGGAAGTGCTCGCAGTCGATGTAGAAGAGGTACGGGCTCGGGTTGACGGTGCGCAGGTGCCGGTAGATGTTGAACGGGTGCAGGTCCGTGGGCCGAGCCAGCCGCTGCGAGGGCACCGCCTGGATGATGTCGCCGGACACGATGTGCTTCTTGAGCGTCGTCACGTGGGCCTCGTACCCGGCCTGCCCGATGTTTGACGTGTACTCCTTGCCGAGCGTCACGGGCTTCTGCGGCGGAAGCGGGATCTCGGGCGCGTTGAGCACGTCGATAAGCTCCGAGATGAGGGCGCTGGCGCGCGCGTACTCGGCCTCTATCGCGGTGGCGTCGGTGGCGTCGTCGTCGGGGATGCGGAGGTACGTAATCACCTTGATCACGCCGAAGAAGCGGTCGAAGGCCACGATGGTGTCGAAGAGCATGAACAGCGACTCCGGGATCTGCAGCACGTCCTTGAGCGGGCGCGCCGTCTTGGGCTCGAAGTACCGCACGCAGTCGTACCCGACGTAGCCGATGGCGCCGCCCGTCAGGGGCGGGAGCTTGAGCTCCGGCAGGTCCGCGACCACGTACTCGGCCAGCTCCCTTTCGAGGGCGGGCAGGGGGTCGACCTCGTCGCCGTAGCCGGGTCCCGTCTGCAGGACCTTGCGGGGTCCCGCGCCGACGAAGCTGTACCGGCCGACTTTCTCCGTGGCGGCGGACTCGAAGAGGAACGAGTAGGGAGACTTGGAGTGGGCCGAGACCTTGAGGTAGGCGGCCGAGGGGGTGATGAGGTCCGAGGATATCTGGCCGTATAGGGGTATCAGGTTTGGCTTTTTGGTTCCCTCTTTCCGTGGCTTGGACAGCAGGTCTTTGACTGTGTCCAGCGCTGGGAGGATGAGGTCCTAGGAGCATGTTAGTATCCCCATGAATAGTTTTCCGAAATGAGTGCAATTGGGGTCATATCTACCGGTCCGGCCATTTTGGTGTCTTCTGGAGCGAGTGAGCTTGCCATTTCGGCGTATGGTTGGCTGTGTGGTCGTATCTATATCAACAGCTTGACTGAGTCACTCATCTCACCCTCAAAGATTTACGTTACAAGGGCTACAGAGGATTTACGCACTACCCAGATGGGACATCCGCCCGAGTGAGATTCCGCAGGCGGCGAAACCGGCCTAGCGAGACCGCTCTACCGAGATTTTAGCGTTCTTCAGGGTCAGCATTGAGCAACTTATCGCAGTAATCACTGCGGGGCAACCACCACACTGCAGTTACGGTGTGCTGCATTGGTGGGGGGTGGGGGGGTTTAGGACAAAGAAAGGCTCCTTGACTGTCCCTGCATGACGGTTTCTCGTCATGCTCACGTCCATGTCAACAAAGCAAAGGTGCATGCTTCTGCTTTCCGATCAATAAGAAAAGACTGGGTATTCCTTGAATTAGATGGCCTTGTTAAGTCCTGAATAACAGAGCTTAGCTCTCAATAGCAAGAGCCTTGACGCCCACCAGCTTCGCATTCTTGCCCTTCCCTTCCGTCGTGACCACCCAGTATTCAACCCGAACGCCGCCCTTGGATATCTTATAGACCCGGACATCATTTCCCTTGCCCGCTTTCGTGACCGCGTCTATAATGTCCTTGTACTGCCCCTGTGTATCCCAGTCAACCGGGTCCAAGATCTCGACCTCTGCGTTCTTCGGGTCCGGGTGGTTGATGAGCTTCGCGATCTCCTCTGTCGCACGCACAAGTTGGTTCCGTTAGCCAGAGCTCTCTCTATATATATCAAAAAGGGAATGTTGCGGATGGGAATGGCTCTCACCTTCGTCCGGTAGCCCCTTCCCAGCCTCGTTCCAATTCAGCGCGACGGGCACAAAGGGCTCGTCCGCATCGCTGAGGTAAAACGCATCCTTGGTCACCTCCTTCAAGGCTGCCGGGATCTCGACGCCCTGGTCTGTCGTCTTGAATTGTGCCTGTGCTAGTCCTTGCGACTGCGATTTGGCGACACCCTTGCTGGGGTCCTCGTTTGCCTTGTCTAGGAAGTTCAGGTATTCTTCGTCTGAAGCCATCTTGGTAGGCGGGCAGGTAGTGAATCGGCGGGTGGTGCTCGATGTTCCGATGCTTCGAGAGCGAGATGTTACCGCAGCTCCCTGAATGGGACGATGCCGCAGGGAGATTGGTCCTAGAACAGAAAAAGTGGTTGCTAGTGCAGATCGGCTCTTGATGATAGAGGTCGACTTCGCAACAAACATATAGTTGACTACTAGATTCGTCGAGAATGGGAGTTGGGCAAAAAGGTTCTCAGCTATGGTTGGGCGAAGTGCTGCAATGACGCAAGTTCGGAGCTTGCCCTGGCCATCAAAAAAGCTTGCGGGGAGACAGTCTGAGATCCCCACAGTCACAAGCGGCTTATGTCACAATTCACAGCCACCTAGTCGGTAGATTCGGTTCAAACAGAGCAAGTGATTCAGGAAGGTGATCTTAATTCATTCATTTTTGGTCCGTTCGGCTTTTCCGAAAGCCGGGAATGCTATAATTCCATACCATCCCAACCGGCCAATCGACTAGCAAATGAGAAGAACCCCCCTGACTCCGTGCAATTGCAAAGACACAAACCAAAGAACCGAGCCGACACTCTTTTACGAGCTGGCAGCAAGATCCTTCTTGAGAGTACCCTGGAACTGCTTCTTCTCCGCCGGGGTCTGGAAAGCACCGTGACCGAACTCGGACGAGGTGTCGATCCACTTGAGCTCAATCTTCTCCAGAGCCTTGCGCGAGGTGTGGGTGAACATGGACTTGCGGAGAGTCATGATCCTCTTCTTGACACCGGGAATCGAGCCCTTGACCATGACGAAGTCGTTGTTGATCTCGCCATAGCGGACGAAGCCACCCATGCTGCACATATGTTAGTGAAAATATTCCCGGAGCCAGCGATAGGATTGTAACATACGGAGTGATCTTCTTCTTGGTAACATCGATCTCAGTGGCCGCGTTGTCCTCAGCGTCACCCTTTCCGATGCGGTAGATCTTGTGGTTGACCGAGGTACGGTGATGGTAACCCATCTGACCGGCACGGGCAACTGTCCACTGGACGTGGGACGGATGCCAGGCACCGATACAGGCGACCTTGCGGAGACCCTTGTGAGTCTTGCGCGGCAGCTTCTTGGTACCCCAACGGGCGGTAACACCGTTGTATCCGTGACCCTTGGTAACGGCGATGACGTCGATCATCTCGTCCTGCTCGAAGATGCTGTCGATCGAGACGGGCTTCTCGAAGAGGCCGTAGCCGAACTCGACCTTGTCGGCGACGGAGCCGCCGTTGACCTGGATCTCCATAAGGTGGGCCTTCTTCTGCTTCAGGGGCGTCTTGCGGACCTGGGTGTGGGCCAGGACGCGGACGACGGTGCAGTACTTCTTGATGCGCTCGAGCTCGCGGGTGATGGAGGCACCGCTGTTCTCGGAGTGCTTCTTGGCATACCGGGTGAAAGCCTTCTTCTTGCTCTTGTACCAGTTCTTGTAGAAGCGACGCTTGACCTCGTCGCTCAAGTGCTCAGCCCACACGGTGGTAAGGGATCGCAGGCCACGGGGGGTTTCGATGTAACCGACCAGACCAACAACGATCATCTGTGAAAGATGTTAGCCATTGGTACAGTAACCAAGCGGGCTGCGTTGTACGTACTGGAGGGGTATCAATAATAGAGACCGCCTCAACAACCTCCTTGCGGTTCTGCTTGGATCCTTGCAGGTTGGAGTCGCGGACGATGGTGGTCATGCCAGCCTTGTAGCCGAGGGCGGCCGTCAGGTGGACGGGCTTCGTGGGGTCATCCTTGGGGAAGGACTTCACCTTGCCTCTCGAGCGAGATGCGCGCTGCGTGGAATTAGTGACGGCCGTAATGGCTTCGGGAAAAGTTTTGACGAACCTTGCGGGGGACTGCGATAGAGTTAGCAAATCGACAACAACAAGCGGAAGGGAACAGAAGAGAACCTACGGTACGCAAGCGAACCGTGCCGGGGGGCTATTGATATTGTCAGTAAAGCTGTCGATCTAGAGGAGTTGCTGATGTTTCGCGAATGGTATCGAGTCTGGACATGGTGTTGATTGTGGACAGGGCGCTCGACGAGGTTACTTGCCTTCGAACCTGTGAATAGTTAGCAATTGCAATCATAAGACGTACAGACTCTCTTATACTCACTTCCGGTGAGACATCTTGACTGTTAACTGTGGTGGTTAGTAGTCAAGGTGGGTGTTGACGGGCTGACGAGGTCAGGAAGCTGAGATATCTGGTGGGTAGAAAATATTCAGATACACTTTGGAATGGTGCGGTCCTGGCTGAGCACGGACCATGGTCGCAAAATTTCGGTCACGTGGAGGCGATAAGCGATAAGGGTGAGTGAGCCCTCAAGGTGATCCAGCCCTGCAGCCTTTAGTGCGATCTAGGCTGGATCCACTCACGCCTAGATCACCCCTGGCAGCTGGCAGCCTCCTGGAGCTTCTGTGCATGCGGAATTAAGCGCGTTGTAACGTCCATGGTTGACAGCTCCATATCGGACATCAATCAATAAAAGGGGTGAGATTCCTCTGACTGACGATCGATGTGGGAGACTTCGGTGATACGCTGAAGCACGATATATTTGCTAGCCGCATGCTTGCTTGTCAATGTCAAGCAGATGTTAGGGTATTGTCTAGCTAGGACTTCTCATAATTTGCTCGAGGAGACCTATCACAGCGTCCTTATTCAGATGCGAGGGAGTAGCAAGTTGAATCGTGCTTTCGAAAGGGCATCCTCCATAAGCAAGGCGATCGGACGTACTTCCTAGGCATAGGGGGAACAGGAGTCAAGAGCTTCACACGATCAATGATAGTGTAACATTCCCATACTATGCTTCAATGCGATCTATGTCGGAGAAGGAAAGAAGACAGTATAGGAGCTCCAAGATCCCAGTAGTCTCCAGGAACCCACTGCACTTGTCTAAGAAGCAAAGGGAGATTGGCCAGTGGACCGAGAACCCAAAATCCCAGAAGAGGACTATTGGGGAGGATGCCACACACCAATGTATTCCTCTGTTCGCTTCGTCTCATTCAACATGATGGGTGTTTATGTTGAGTATAAGCATCCGATAGTCCACGTTCAAGACCTCTTACCAATCTCGAACTCAATATGCTGGGGAAAGGAGGTTCATGCAGAATGACTGGCAGTTTCGTGGAAGACTGGTAGTATCATGGAAGTCAAATTACTCAGTTGACTACGTCCCCTTCAGTACAACGTAGAAGAAAAACTGTCACCAAGTATGCCTCCGATCCTTGCAAGCGACTTATTGCTCAGGAAGTAGATGTCATCGGTGCGTAGTTTGGGACAGAAGACTTCCTTATGATCTCTTGCCTGAGACAAGGGAAGTTATGAACACGGTGGGCAAGGGAGGTCCACGCAAGGTCACAGCAAAGCCGACTAATCTTTCAAGGCGCTCTCCTTCTGAGACTCTGGCTGGTTACTCGGCCTGAGCTTCTGTCGATAGCCTCAGGCTCAAGCCAACGTGGGGCACGGCCTGAGCTTCTGTCAATAGCTTCAGGCTCACGCCGACGTGGGGTAATGGTGCTCTGCGCTGTTGTTGTCGAGCTTCGTGGCTAGCCAGCCCCTCGCATCCAACTTCGTTTCGAACTTTTCCAGTCCTTTCTCTTCTGCAACTCATGCGAGTCTTCCACCATTCTATCTCCTTCGAGCTTTCCCATCCTCAATCTCGCTCTTCTCCTGGATACTGGGGGAACTTCACCATCTTCATGCCCTCCCAGTATTAATCATCACCGGGTTCCAGAAGATGTCTGGCAACCAGGCCGCTGAGGCAGCCTCACCCGGCGAAGCCTCCTCGTTCAGGGGACCGCCAAGCAACGGTGCCCGTTTGGTTGTTCGTGAGTATGGTGAGGACGACTTTGGGGCGAGAATGCAAGACGCTGATCATCCCAATGATGGTCAAGGTACGACCTTGTCCTATGTGGAACTCCAACAAAATATTGACCTCGGGAACAGAATATCACACCAAGCCAAAGCCCGCTTTCGGTAACTCGCTTCATTTCATCACACCCTTTCTCCCTCAAACACTTGCTTCGTTCGATACCCTCTGTTTCTCGATTCTGTCCCGCCATACCTTCTTCCATGTCCTCTGCTCATGCATATAGACGTGTCCCACATCCTGTGTGCGGCTTTCGTCAATCATCTGCGCTGTCTCAAGTCCGGATGTCACTGAACATCCGGGCCTTGCTCAGACAATTACCAGGGAGAGATGCTGACAATGATAACAAACAGCTCTGGGAGTCAATGCAGTCTGGATGCCTTTCGGACTTGATGAGAACAAAAAGCCAATGGGGCTTTGGCTGCGGGTTGGCCACAAGGACGATGACGACGTGTGGGTTGACACAAAGGTGTCCAGCTGGGACCTCCTTGGACACACTGACTGGTTGACCGCTTGGAACCAACCAGGACCGGACGGCCTTAAGCTCAGTGGTGGTGTCGAAATGCCGAGAAGGACGCTTAAGCTGCGCAAGCGCAAGGGCAGAAGGATGAGGAATGGCTTGAGGATCAAGATGCCCATGACGCGTGGAGCTCAGCGGTTCCGTGAGGCGGTCCAGCAGCTCAAGCGTTGCAAGCTTTCGCTTTCCACTCTGAGAGTTGTTGCAGAGAAGAGGTAGGATGACAACCTCCTCAATGTTGTTGGGAATGTGCTGCTAACCTGGAAAACAGCAAATGGTCACTATACTGGGACTATTTGAAGAGACGGCTCCATCGGTACGTATCTTCTCGGTTTGGCCAGTGGCCACACTCCTTATCTTATCGATTCAACTTGACGCACGGACCATCACCACTTTACACCAGGTCGCGTCTCGTCGCGTCTCAAGATGCACTCATAAGGCATCTGGAGAAAAAAGCATTAACACTGCCATATCACCAGGAACTCATCCAAATCAACCTCCAAGAAGTGCCCAAAATGGCTTTGATTGTCGATAAGCACCGCCCGAGATCTCTTGACAGCCTCACATACCACGCAGAGCTGTCGGAGAGGTTACGTTCTCTTGTATGTTGTTCCGCGACCTCCCTCTGAATCCTCGTTGCTGACGTAGCGGTTCACAGGCACAAAGTGGTGATTTCCCGCATCTGCTCGTCTACGGTCCCTCGGGTGCAGGCAAGAAGACTCGGATTGTCGCGACACTGAAGGAGCTTTACGGACCAGGAGTAGAGAAGATCAAGATCGATGCCCGCGTTTTCCAAACATCGAGCAACCGCAAGTTAGAATTCAACATTGTTGCCTCCGTTTACCACCTCGAGATCACCCCGTCAGACGTCGGAAACTATGACCGTGTAGTCGTCCAGGATTTGCTTAAGGAAGTGGCACAGACACAGCAGGTCGACACGTCAGCCAAGCAGAAGTTCAAGGTGGTCGTCATCAATGAAGCAGACCACCTCACCCGAGATGCGCAGGCGGCCCTGCGTCGGACGATGGAGAAATATTCCCCCAATTTGCGTTTGATATTACTTGCCAATTCGACTGCCAATATTATCGCCCCCATCCGGTCGCGAACCCTGCTTGTGCGCGTGGCGGCGCCTACTCATGCGGAGATCTGCGATGTCCTGGCGGTGTCTGCTCAGAAGGAAGGCTGGCCGGTGGTGAAGGGTCTGCACCAACGGATCGCGGTGGAGAGTGGGAGAAATCTTCGCAAAGCCTTGCTGATGTATGAGGCTGTACATGCGCAGAAGTAAGTCTAACCTAAGAGTATCACTGCCGTCCCGTGTCCCGTAACTAACGACGAACCCCAGCGAGAAAGTCACAGATACAACACCCATCCCTCCACCCGACTGGGAAGCCCTCATCGGTCAGATCGCAAAGGAGATAATGGAGGAGCACACCCCGGCCCGCATCCTGCAGGTCCGATCGAAGCTCTACGACCTCCTGACGCACTGCATCCCGCCGACGACGATCCTCAGGACCCTGACGTTCAAGCTCATCCCCCTCATCGACGACGCTCTCAAGGGCGACGTCATAAAGTGGTCTGCCTTCTACGAGCACCGAATCAAGACGGGCACGAAGGTCATCTTTCACTTGGAGGCGTTTGTGGCCAAGTTCATGAGGATTTTCGAGATGTACCTTATGAGCATGGAGATGTGACTGGGCGCTCCGGACTCACAGGTGAACTGGCAGGTGAAACTAGCATGGCGTTATCTGGATGGTTTTAGCATTTGGCAGGATGTGCGGTGATTTTCTAGTCTTCGCTTTCTCGACCGTGCAGGGAAGGTAGTATATGAGCCTATGATCGGCCAGACCCTCCTGGAGTCTACCATTCTATGCAATAGCCTAGCTGAAGTAGTAATTCTTGAACAGCTAAGGTATCACATCCTGCACATGCCCCTCGTTCAATTTGTTCCTACATACTGCAGAGTAACAGGGCGCTCATTTCATGTATGTGCGTCGTTGTTACCCTGCAGAGTCTGACCGGTGCAGTGCTGGACCCGGAAGCACATGGCCAACGACCCGAAATACATACCCTAACCGGGTATAGGTAATATGTACAGTGATAATATGGTTACAATGACAGACATTGTGTGTGGTTGGAAGCAACTCTTAGTCGATCGCAACAAGTTCGGTCAAATTTAGGACTTGTACGGCCGCAGTAACGGGAGTCGAGTCGGAGTTGTGAGCTAGCTAACCGAACTGATATCCTTAACCGCGCAGTAGATCCCGTAGTCCGGCCCAGAAAGCGGGAGCGCCCCAGGAAATTCGGAGACAGAAACGTATGTTCGGGAAGGATAGGAAACATATGGGGAAAAGGAAGTGAATGCTTAGTACGTGTACGCGGTAGATAAAGCTTAGAGGCTAACGTTCTCGCACCCGAGGTCCGTTCTCCCTCCGGTAGCCAGAGGCCGGATGGGCTGCTGGCACTAGGAGTTCTCTCCAGGTTGCCCCGTTGCTTGACCATGAGTAGCATCATGGAACGTTATTCCGCAGATCATCCCCAAAAACGCCGATCGACTCCAGCACCCAATGGCATACAATGCCTGCCGAAATGGTAAGCCCCGTTGGTGTCTCGTTCTGATTTGCATGGCCAAGGGAAAAGGAAATGACCTGCATTGAGGCGGCCAGAACAATGACTGCTCACGCCGGACGCGACCCCGCGCCCAGGTACCGGTACATGACAGGGCTAGACGGAAGTACCGCAGTATCCGGAATGCCATCGATGTCGGGGACGGCTATCGTGACAGGCTTCAGAGCCAATAACCCTCCGTTGCGGCGCACCAAGGCACCTACTAGCTCCAGCAATGGGCTGACTGTCACGAGCCCACTAGACATCTAGACATCCAAGAACGCCGGAGGCTGATGAAAGCTGATGTGAAGCCCAAAGCGGTTTGTCTCGATCGTCATTTCCCCGCATTTGGCTCCCATCACCGCTGTCGGCTCTGGCTGGGGCACTGGTTACCCCTCTGCCCCTCCACACAAGGTTCCATCTATTCCATGAATCCCCAATGTTCGCTCACTCTTCTTGATCGCCGGAAGTGCGGGAGCAAAAGACAACGCAAAGTTATCCCGCCTGTGAGTCCACTTCAGAAATGCTTGGAGCGACAAGCCCACAATATAAGTGACTGGAGTTGGTCGTTCAGCTGTTGAGTAACAAGACCCGACTCTTTGGGCACGAATAAACCCGGACAAATACCTCTCCAGGCTATCTCAGATTCTCCCTATTAGCCCTCCAGCAAACGAGCTGCTGTGGCTACAGTTGGTGCATGATACACCCGCCGTTCCCTTTTGCCAAACAGCTGCTGATATTCCGTTGATATTGGCCAGGCTGACCTCTATGAGAGGCCTCCCTGGAGGAGCTCAGAATTACACTACAGCACAGAATGCGAGTTTGTAGACAAATGCGATACATTTGGACCAGACTGATACACATGCGGTTGCACACGACGGAGGGCATAAATCCCCCTGCTTCAGCTTGTCAATGGGTCCTTCTCTTGTTAAGCTTGGCCGACGTTCGCCCAAGATGTGACCAAGCCACGTGGATTGGAGTGACCGTAGCCCCCAAGCAAACGGGGTGATCCACGAGTATCTCACAGTCTTCCCAGGCGGGAAAGCCAAGATACAGACACATGGGGGAGGAGCACGAATTCTCAACCGGGGTTGGCGTGCGACAGGTCACAGGCCATGATATCTGGGGGTCCCCATTCTGCATCTCACCAACACCCAGTCACAGTAGGCCGCTCGCCAAGGCTGTTTCGTGCCAATGTGTGAGATGAGGGCGCTGGCATTACTGGGACATGGGGACAGGGGACAGAGGAGAATCGGGCGGACGGAATGAATCCCAGACGTCTGCTGGTAAGATGGGGTAAGTATTGGAGGTTAGGTCAATGTATCTGTACCATCGGCCCGGTGGATCGAGCACATCCAGCATTTCTGATTGGATGGCGCGAGTCGCTGGCCAAATGTCCCAGAGTCCCCTAACATCCACATATTCCCCATGGATCAAGGTAGGTGACACACTATGGGCTCCTCTGGAAAGCTTCCATTTCACTTATTAACTCACCCTCCGCCCCAACAATACCTCTAGCTTCTCCTATTCTTCCGGTCGCAACTTTCTTAATAACTCCTCCGTCTCCTCTTCGAACTCCAACTTCTCGTGGCGCCTTCACAGCTCCGAGTCTTGCACCAACGCTCGTCGTCCTGACACCCAGACAGCAACACCGATCGCCCACCAAACGCGCCGGCGTGTGGTCCGTCTCTGCTCTTGCACTAGCTGCTCGGTTCCGGCACTGATTTTGTGCGGACAGCGGCTCCGCCTTTTGCGACTCAACAGCTCCAAACCCCTTGAACTCCAAGATGGCCGACCAAGCTCCCAACCAGCCGCCCAAGCAGCCGGTGGTGGCTGAGGCGCACGAGGTGGACACTTTTCGTAAGCTAGAGGATCTCAATTGAAGCCTAGGCAGAAACATGACAACGTTCTGACAAAATGCCGCTGCCTACAGACCCTCCGCAGAAGATGCTCGACAGTAAGTGTGATCCGAACACCACCTGACAAAAAACAATGTCGGAAAAGCTAGCCCTGCTGTCTTGGGTGTCCACCCCTCAATTGCCAAGACCCCATCGAAGGATTCAGCGATTGTCGGGCGTGCGGGGCAGCCTTTGAAGGACGAACGGAAGACCGAGCTAACTCGATGCGACAGAGCATCCCAGCAAGCCTCATCTGAGCAGTAAGACAACCCCTGCCAGGCCTGCCCTCCCCCCCCAGAACGCCACTTCCGGCAACACGCTAAAATCTCCGGGCTTCGCTAACCAACCACGATTGCAGGTCTCGAGCACTATCAGCAGATGTACAAGGAGTCCATCACGGAACCAGACAAGTTTTGGGGCAATCTCTCGCGCGAGCTGCTCACCTGGTCCAAGGACTTCCAGACTGTCCACAGCGGCAGCTTCATCAACGGTGACAATGCGTGGTTCCTCGAGGGCGAGCTCAATGCCTCGTTCAACTGTGTTGATCGCCACGCGATCAAGGACCCCAACAAGGTCGCCATCATCTACGAGGCTGACGAGCCCAATGCTGGCCGCACCGTGACCTACGGCGAGCTGCTGCGTGAGGTCTGCAGGACGGCGCATGTACTCAAGCAGATGGGCGTCCGCAAGGGCGACACTGTTGCTATCTACCTGCCCATGATTCCCGAGGCGCTCATTGCCTTCCTTGCGTGCGCGAGAATCGGCGCGGTCCACTCCGTCGTCTTTGCCGGTTTCTCGTCTGATTCGCTCCGTGACCGTGTAATTGACGCCGAGTCCAAGGTCGTCATCACCACGGACGAGGGCAAGCGTGGCGGAAAGCTGATCGGCACCAAGAAGATCGTCGACGACGCGCTCAAGCAGTGCCCGGACGTCAAGCACGTCCTGGTCTACAAGCGCACCGGAGCCGAAGTGCCCTGGACCAAGGGCCGCGACTGGTGGTGGCACGAGGAGGTCGAGAAGTGGCCCTCGTACATCCCGCCTGAGCCCATGAACTCGGAGGACCCCCTCTTCCTCCTCTACACCTCCGGCTCCACGGGAAAGCCAAAGGGTGTCATGCACACCACTGGCGGATACCTGCTCGGAGCCGCGGCGACTGGCAAGTACGTCTTTGATATTCACCCAGGAGACATATTCTTCTGCGGTGGAGACGTCGGCTGGATCACCGGACACACCTATGTCGTCTACGCACCGCTGCTCCTCGGTGTCTCGACTGTTGTCTTCGAAGGTACTCCCGCATATCCCAACTTCTCGAGGTACTGGGATATCATCGAGAAGCACAAGGTCACCCAGTTCTACGTCGCTCCTACGGCGCTGCGGTTGCTCAAGCGTGCCGGTGACCACTATGTCAAGCACGACATGAAGCAGCTCAGGGTCCTAGGATCAGTCGGTGAGCCTATCGCTGCTGAGGTCTGGAAGTGGTACTTTGAGGTTGTCGGACAGGAGGAGGCACAGGTTGTCGACGTGAGTAGATTACTGCGCGAACCAATATTGAGAGATTTCTGCTAACTTTTGCATAATAGACGTACTGGCAAACCGAGACCGGCTCCCACGTCATCACACCTCTTGCCGGCGTGACACCCACCAAGCCCGGCAGTGCCTCGCTTCCGTTCTTCGGAATTGAGCCGGCGATCATCGACCCCGTGTCCGGTGAGGAGATCCACGGTAACGACGTCGAGGGTGTCCTCGCCTTCAAGCAGCCGTGGCCTAGCATGGCCCGCACAGTCTGGGGTGCCCACAAGCGGTACATGGACACTTACCTGAACGTCTACAAGGGTTACTACGTACGTTGCTCCGCACTCTCATACACATTACTCCAGCAAATACTAACAGCCACTACTAGTTCACCGGAGACGGTGCCGGCCGTGACCACGAGGGCTTCTACTGGATCCGCGGCCGCGTCGACGACGTCGTCAACGTCAGCGGCCACCGGCTGTCCACGGCCGAGATCGAGGCGGCGCTCATCGAGCACCACGCCATCGCCGAGGCCGCCGTGGTCGGCGTGGCCGACGAGCTGACGGGCCAGGCCGTCAACGCCTTCGTCTCGATAAAGGACGGCAACGAGGGCTCGGACGCGCTCCGGAAGGAGTTCATCCTGCAGGTGCGCAAGAGCATCGGCCCCTTCGCGGCGCCCAAGGCCGTGTACATCGTGCCCGACCTGCCCAAGACGAGGAGCGGTAAGATCATGCGCCGCATCCTGCGCAAGATCCTGGCGGGCGAGGAGGACCAGCTCGGCGACACCAGCACGCTGTCCGACCCGAGCGTGGTGGACAAGATCATCCAGGTTGTCCATGAGGCCAAGCAGAAGAAGTAGGGGGTGTTGATGTGGGAATGAGCTAGAGAAGGATTTGATACCAAGATGCGTGGCAATACGTGGTTGTGTGTGACTGTGTGTGTGTGTGGAGGAGCTGGATAGTTACTGTCGGCTGTTCTCTACTGGTCGGGCTTGGGATAGTTGGTGGGTTGTGTGGCAGGGCAGCTTACTTACGCTTTGAGATGAAGCTCATGTGATATAGGACGAGTTACATCAAAACGGCAAAGCGCACTTTTCTTCAGTGATTCGAATGGTAAAGACTTACCGGGCTGCCGGTCTGCTGCGTTGAACATCCCTTGGCGGAGTGAGGGGGCAGACAAAGGATGGCTTGAGCCGCCGTCGTCATATACCAACTGTACTGGTATGGTGTGGTTCGACTGCCCTCTGTTGGAGATATCGGTACCGGTAAGCTCTGAAGGCTCTGGGCAATCTAGAAACGCGGAGTGGCCATTTAGAAGGCATCCCAAGAAGATCTTCACCCACGCCAAGAGGCAGAAGAGCTGAGCCACCATCCACACACGCAAGCACGATCCACTTAAGCAGTTAACATAACGATTAGAAATCAGCATACTACTGATTCTGCTCTCATGTTCTCGAACACTTGGGTTGCGAACAGCGGAGTAGAGAAGAGACTTGGCAGGGTTGAGACAGGTAAGCTGACTTTCGGCCGCTCTACGGGTGCCGAAGGTGCCGTACAGTGAGAGATACGAGAAGCACATACTGTGCAAGTCCTTGGCGGGGTAACGATTTACGAACCTGCGGAGGGATACCTCGTCCCTGCTGCAACAACGCCTAGTCATACGGTACGTGCAAGGTTACCTTATGTAGGACGGAAATAGAATGCAGGGCAGGGTCTGATACCTGAGGTGAAGCCCTGACAGCAGCAGCAGCAGCAGCAGCAGCAGCAGGGTCCATCGTGGTGTTTACTCGTGTCAACAGCGCTGTCTATCGTCCAAGTCTTCGCATTGAAAGACAAGAGTCAGTGTCGGTGTAGAGACATGAGATCATCTCCTTCCCGGCTTGTAGAAATAGGCTTAAAGGGCAACTGGAAGAAATGACAGAGACTCTGCGATTACCAAGGACTTTCCTCCACCTGTTCTGTCAACCGCCGTTAGAGTTGAAACAGTCAGCTGAAACGAGGGACAAGGGAGAGGATAAAGAGCAGGTGGTGAGTGACAGCGGTTTGCTAAGGATGACACGCCCAAGAAGAAGTACCTGGGCCGTGCATGCAGTGGCGTTACTATGGCATCTGATTCGCACGGTGTACGCTCCTTGGACAGCTTGGCTTTGTTTAGACCTGGGTCCCATGCTGAGGAGCCCTGGAAGCGAACGGCGGTCTCTGTGCCGGCCACGCTGCGGACCGCTGTGGTTGGCATCTCAACATCTTAGCGGCGGTAGTGAACCTGCATACTAGGTATTGGTGGCTTACCTTACTGCGAATGTCTGCTGGGAACCTGCTCTTGCACTGCCCATCCGATCTCTTTGTGCCAACTTCGCTCGCTTCTATTTTACCATACTGGCTTCCCCCTCTTGTCCGTTCATCTCCTGTTTACCAAGCAAACGACCATTCGTGAGTTCGTTTGTACATACATTCGGAGATTTCGGCGTCGGGACACACACAGCCTGGCTGAAACTCTTCATTCAACTGCGACGCCTGTATTCGAGACACACTCATTCCTCCTCACCCCATGGACTGAGAAACGCTGCGGTAGCGCTTGACTGAATTATGTACATTTCGAGGGCCATTGTAGCCGCTCTTGCTGCTGGCGTTGGCCTCCTTCACTCTGCGACAGGTAAGTTTGGACAAGTCATCCTCGCCGACGAGTGTTTGTGTATCACGACCAGACCACGATTGTACTGTGCATAATGGGCACACGGATTGGAACCACGGTGGGATCGTGGCACCGAGCCTGGATCGTCCCGCCGGCCTACTGAGATCCAATGTAACTAACCACCGCTGGCTCAGCACACTCAACGGAACGCAACCACCTCTCCTACATAAGTCGCTTAGAGGATGCCGTCATTCACACGCCGTCAAACCGGATTCACGCCCACTCAACTTTCGAACTCAGCTTTAGCCTCCACGACGGCCGGCAGAGGGTAAGGCTGACGCTCAGCCCCAACCACGACATCCTCAGCGAGGATGCCGTCGTAAACCACATAGGACCGGATGGGACCGTCCAGTCTGTCGAGCCGATAGATCGCTCCGAGCACAGGATATTCAAGGGCGATGCGTTTGTGAGGCGGCTGGGTCACTCGGAATGGACGAACGTCGGCTGGGCGAGGATAGCGGTGCATCGTGACGGAGCGGCGCCCGTGTTCGAGGGTGCGTTTCGGGTGGATGGAGACCATCACCACATCCAGACGGGTGCTCACTATCGAAACACGGGGATAAAGGGCGATCCGGAGGTGGAGGAGGACCGGGCGGACGAATACATGGTTGTCTGGCGGGATTCCGACATCGCGGAAGCCGGAGGATACGCCCACGATCACGACGAGCTGAAGCGTGGCTTATCCGGGACAGAGTCTTGCACGTCAGACTCGCTGCTGTTCAACAGGGACGTTGAGCACCCCGTATACCGCGGACTTCTCGACCGGGACGCCGAGGCCGAGAGCGGCTTCTGGTCCATGAACCCGAGAGCGCTCTTCGGACGACAGATTGACGGGACGACCGGCGGAAACGGTGCCGGTGTCAACCTGGCTTCGACAATAGGATCCACGGCCGGCTGCCCCACCACCAGGAAGGTTGCTCTCATCGGTATCGCTACCGACTGCACGTACACGGCCAAATTCAACTCCACGTCCGCCATCAGGTCACACATCATCGCGACCATCAACTCGGCCTCGCAGCTGTACGAGAGCACCTTCAACATCTCCCTCGGCATCCAGAACCTGACCATTAGCAACGAGACCTGTCCGTCGACGCCGGCCGCCAACACGCCCTGGAACATCGGCTGCGGCGGCGGCGCCACCATCACGGACCGTCTGAACCTCTTCTCCAAGTGGCGCGGCCAGTTCAACGACACGAACGCTTACTGGACCCTCCTCAGCACCTGCGGCACCGACGCCGCCGTCGGCCTGGCCTGGCTGGGCCAGGTCTGCGTACAGGGCTCGCAGGAGTCCTCGACCAACAGCCAGAACGAGACCATCGCCGCCGCCAACGTGGTCGTCTGGACGAGCACGGAGTGGCAGGTCATCGCCCACGAGACGGGCCACACCTTCGGCGCGGTGCACGACTGCACCTCACAGACCTGCTCGGACGGCACCGTGACCAAGCAGCAGTGCTGCCCGCTGTCGCAGTCGAGCTGCAACGCCAACGCGGCCTTCATCATGAACCCGTCCACGGGCGGCGGCATCACGCAGTTCTCCCCCTGCAGCGTGGGCAACATCTGCAGCGCCATCGGCCGCAACAGCGTCAAGTCCAACTGCCTCACCAACAACCGCGACGTAAGCACCATCGCCGAGTCGCAGTGCGGCAACGGCATCGTCGAGCAAGGCGAGGACTGCGACTGCGGCGGCGCGCAGGGGTGCGGGGACAACCCCTGCTGCAACCCGACCACGTGCAAGTTCACCGCCGACGCCGTCTGCGACCCGGCCAACGAGGAGTGCTGCACCGCGTCGTGCCGCTTCGCGTCCAACGGCACCGTCTGCCGCGCCAGCACGGGCGTGTGCGACCCGCAGGAGACGTGCACGGGCAGCTCGCCCAACTGCCCCGCCGACGTCACCGCCCCGGACGGTACCGGGTGCGGGGCCTCGGGAGCGGGTTTGGCCTGCGCATCGGGCCAGTGCACCTCGCGCGACCTGCAGTGCAAGACGCTGATGGGGGGTCTCACGTCGGGCAACGACACGCGCTCGTGCAACTCGCAGGGCTGCCAGCTGTCGTGCGCGAGCCCGGAGTTCGGCGCCAACACGTGCCTCACCATGCAGCAGAACTTCCTCGACGGCACGAGCTGCCAGGGCGGGGGAAAGTGCTCCAACGGCGCGTGCCAGGGCGCCAGCGTCGGCAACGAGATCGGCAGCTGGATCAGCGACAACAAGCCCATCTTCATCCCTGTCGTGAGCGCCGTGGGCGGCATCGTCGTGCTGGCGCTTCTGGCGTGCTGCGTCAACGCGTGCCGGAGGAGGAGGCGGAGGCGGACGGCGCCGAAGCCGCCGCCTCCCGGGTGGGGCGTGTACGGCGCTCCCCCAGGGATGCCGATGAGGCCCGGTTGGCAGGACAGTAGGGGCCTCGACGGGCCGGTGTACGGGCCCCTACCGGGCCAGCAGATGGCGGGGATGGGCATGGGGATGCCGCCGCCTCAGAGGACGTTTAGTGCGCGGTATGCTTGATGGTGTGTATATGCGTGACCCGGGGATGGGTATATTATGGTGGTGGTAGAGAAAGATGCGTGGGGTGGTGATGAACAAGGGAATGATTGGTATGAATATGGCATGACATGGCGTTTACGAGGCAGGCTTTTTTGACTACACAACGGATTGGACTGGATACTCCATGGACTGGGGATTGGCTGGTTGACTTTACTTGTTGTATTGGTCTTTTGCGTGTCTCATACGGCTGGCTTGGTGATGCGCATTTTGGGGAGCATTCGGGACGAAGAAGCGTGTGGGACAGGGACACTCCTAAGCTAGACTATATTGTTAGGCAAATCATTTGTCATGAAACTAGAGCTCGACGGTGATATGTGTGCTAGTCTCGTGTGAGGATTCCATCGACGATATTGCATTGCGTATGTCCCCTTAGTAGGGAGAGATGCCAGGAAAATCAAGTGTAAGTGACTGCACCTAAACGCTCTACACTTCATCCAACTTCATTATTGTGTGAAAGATGCATACCTTTCGCATCTGACCAAAATGAAGTCGTGAAGCATAGCCCAATCCCAGTAAGCGCCGTTCCGGTGTCGGTATCATGGAGAGCGTGAAGTCGAAAGACGAAAGACCTGCCCGATTAACTCCAAGAAAGTACAAATCATCGCGAGAGGAGTACGTTACTCCCAGTCCACCTATTGGGAGTATTTTGCTCTGCCCTGCATCCAGCCTTCCCCTTCCTCTCTGCCGAACTCCTTTTGAAAATCAAGACGGTCTCAGCCACCACAAGCCGGATAAGCCAGAAGACAAAGGAGGATCGTGGCCGCCGCCAGATGCAGGAGGATAAGGAAAGGGAGGGAGAGGAGACAGACAACAGTCCAGGATCGATGCTACAAGATCCAGTCGATGAAATGGCAAAGGCAGGCATCCTCGATGAAGCGATTAACTCCGTTTTCCACTCACCGACCCGAGGATCTATCACCACCTCGCCGGTTATCCGTGTCTCTCGTCTGGCGAGTGCTCCTAGACGGGCCCGTGTGGCCGCTGTAGTAGACGGCCGACTCCTCGATGGTCTCCTCGTCATAGCCGCACATCATCTTCATAAAGTGCAGGCGGGCGCCGGCTATACTCTGGGAAGGCTGTGAGTATGGACTGCACGGTGGGAGAGCGAGGGCGGAAGAGGTGGACGGAAGAATGTGGATTTTCCACGTGAACAGGGGATGAGTGTGGGGAGGGCAAATGATACTGTTCAAGCACGGAGGAGAAGTCAAAAGCAGATGTGACTTACGTCGCCTTGGCTCTGGGCATACATCATGAGCAGCTCCGGACTGTCCAGGAACGCCACGGCCTTCTCGCGGCGTTCTTTCTTGCCGAAGTCTTCTTGCTCGGCTCCCCTTTGGCAAAAAAGTTAGTCATTGATTAAGAAATAGGGTTGAATCGTGGGGTCGGAGGAAAGTGGCCGTGTCACCGGCTCCGGCCCGGTTGGCTCGACAGTCACGGCCCGAGTGGACGGAGGTGAGGTGGTGATGTTCGAAATGACACAAGAGGATGCGAATCAAAAAGACTGATTTCCTACTTACCCACCGAGCCGAAACTTTCCAGGGCTATTCCCGGATAACTGGTCGCTCTCGTCCGAGGCTTCGTCGGAGCAGTACGGGTCCTTGCCGCGCGACATGCGGTCCCTCCGTACGCGTTCGGCGGCTGCGGCGGCCTTGTCGGCCTTCATCTGGTCCCGCAGGAGCTGCTGCTGCTGCTGCTTGTAGCGCTGCTGCGGTGTGGTGAGCGGGTGCTTGAACACGGACGACCGGAAGGCCGGCGATGATGAGGCGGAGGAGGATGTCGAGTCCATGATTCCCTGCTTTTCTCGTCTGTGGAGGTGAGGCGGGAAGTGAGGCGAATAGCGGCTGCCGGTGGTGCGAAAGCGTAAGTGTGAGATTCGGTGTAAATGTGGGCGGCGGGTTGTCCACTGTCACTGTCACTTGGTTCTGGAAGCCATCTGGAAGCGGAAGCGGAAGAAGATGTCTAAGGATGAGGTATGTTGGAGGAAGGGACTTTTGAATTGGGTTTTCTTTGCGGTAGTCTAACAGTCTGAAAAGGGCTTCTTACTTGGCAGGCGACTGTACACCCTACCACAGTAGGGACACAAAAAGAAGGCAAGAATGATGGAGGCCCGGCATAGTGGTCCTTCCACACTCCCTGGAGTCCGTCATTCAGGCGTACTAGCCGGACGGTGTGGGGCCACAAAGGGCACCTCGTCAGCTTAAACCCAGGGCTTGAAAGCGATTGATTCTCCCACTTCCACCGGGCAACAGCCATTGCAGCAGCAATACGGACACGTGCATCTGATGTTACTTCCATTGCAATACGAACAACGGCAGAAAAAAAAAAAAGAAACAAGTTGCGATTGTTCTGTGTCATGAGCCTGCGCAATCTTTCGAATGCTTGTGGCTTGGCCGACCAATTGTTTCGGGATCCCATTGTTGGACGCCCGCATCCGAGTCCGACTCGGCCGTCGACGCCCTCAAGCCAACAACAGCATTGTTAGGCTGATCTATTACTCGTCTCTTCGCCGTCTCTGTACCATCACATCTCACAATGCTGGTCAATCGGAAATCAGCCGTCGGCAACTAAGCAAGACTCGTCGAGTCGCACTACATGCATGTGGCGTATGTTCAGCGCAGCCACTAATGTCGTAAGTAGTAGCCCGTTTGGACGACGGCGGTCTATAGGTACTGTATAGGTATTTACCTCTTCGTACCAAGCAAATCAGCTCTATCAAAGCAAAACCGTCTACCGGTCAAATTATGCATCGGTGTGCTTCCACCGCAGCAGCGTCATTGAGTTCTTTGCGAACACAAACTTGCCGTGGCTTGCTCTCGCATCCCACTTCTCTTCCTGCACCGCGACCTCTTCTTTTCCTGCAATGTTTGCCGACTGTATGCTCGGTCCCGTCACGCGGTACACCTGGACGTCAGTCACAGGTCCGACACCCTTGACGTGCGTTTCGAGGTCCTTGTCTCCGATGTTGACCGCTACTAGGCTGACAGTCCCCGTCTCGTTGATGCTGGCACTCGCATCGAGCCACGGCGCCCCGCTCTCCAGAGTACCCTGAAGCCATTCCGGTTTCGTGTGTCCGGTGTAGCTGCCACTGCGTACATGGACACCGAGCGTCCAGCCTTGCATGTACTTGCTAAAGAGCAGCAGCGGCCACCAGGTAGTCTGCTTGACGATGCCCTCTTTGGTCGTCATCAACGGAGAGATGACGTTGACCGACTGGGCGATATTCGCCATGCCGATCCATTTGCTCTGCCGGATGAAGACATTCAGCCACACGGCGACGGCCAGCGCGTCCGACAGCGTGTACACCTCCTCCGCGCCTTTCTCCCCCGGAGCCCGTACAGGGTCCCAGTCGTTCCACTCGTCGAAGCAGATCTTGACCGGCGGCTTGCTCGGAGGTATCTTGGCCTCGATGCGAGCAACGTCAATCAGTGCCGCGGCGGTCTCTATCGCTCGTTCCGCGGCTAATGGCGCCGTCACATTGGGGAGGTGCTCGTTTGAGCACGTGTAGAGGTGGATGCTGTGCATGTCAACCTGTCGGGGCGTCAGTACTTGCTGGAAACAAGCACTTAGGCGATGGGAAGTTGCTCACCCATTGCACGCATTCCTTCAGCACGTGATGATCCCAGCTGTTGTATCCCTCTTGTCCGCACAAAATGAGCACGAGATTGGGGTCTAGCAACCGCAGGGCCTTTGCCCATTGGAACGCCTTCTTGGCGTAGTCCTCCTTGGTCATCTGTTCCACCTGCCACGGCCCCCAGACCTCGTTGCCAAGGGCCCAGTACTGCGGCATTCATAAGGGTCAGTGATTTGGCCGCAGTGCAGAGCATGGGATAGCACCGTTCCTGACTTGGGCTTGGGTATAGTTACCTTCACATTGTATGGCTCGTGGTGTCCGTTCTCGCGCCGCTTATTCGCCCAATACGTGTCCTTGGTCCCGTTGCAGTACTCGACCCAAGCAAGCGCTTCAGTCAACGTGCCTGTACCCATATTGAGGCACAGATAGGGCTCCACCCGCTCCTTTCTGCCCTCGCTCAGCACAGAGAGCCAGTGCATGAACTCGTCCGTACCAAAGGTGTTGGGCTCTACGCCGAGCCACGCCAGCTCTGGTCGTTTGGGACGCTGCTCTCGTGGCCCGATGGCATCTTGCCAGTGGTACGTGGCTATGAAGTTGCCGCCCGGGTAGCGGATGACGGGAACGTCGAGCTCGCGCAGGGCTGACAAGACGTCCTTTCGATAGCCATGCTCGTCGGAGAGCGGCGAGTCGGGGTCGTAGATGCCGCCGTAGATGCAGCGGCCCATGTGCCTGCGGAAGATGTTAGCTTCGGAGGCACAGTTGCTGATCAGCAGACATCTTACTCGGTGAAGCCACCATATGTCATGGGATCTATCTTCGAGAGCCGCCTGGAGACGTCAACGTCGATGACGGGAGTCTCGTCATCTGGGATCTTTGTGAAGGTCGCCATATCTACGCGGTTGGTTGCCGTGTCTAGCAGCTCAACTCAATACAAGACTACCCAGGCGGGGAACTAGAGGTCTGTTGGTGTCTGGGAGATTCTTCCAGACAAATTGGCCCTCTTCACAACTCCATCGACGCAATGAGGCGGTGGCGGCCTCGGAGCCCACACAGATTCAAGCACACGTGAGCCTCATTGTCACTCCAGTCCGCCGGCTCCAATCCGCCCACGTCCCGGGCCTCATGATGATACGGACGGATGTGGACTGCTGGGGAGGCGACAGGGGGCCCTCGTTTCCCCCACGATCTTTGATTGGCGCGCATACAGCAACGACCGGGATTGCACCGGCATCGACCTCGTCCCCGCACAAGCTCCAAGCGCATTCACGACTAAGACCGTTTCTCCAACATTTCCACTACCGAAAATGACGGCACTAGAGTCAAGTGCTCGCTTCGAACGACCCAGAGACTCGCCCTGAAAATCGCCATGTGCTTGTCATATCGTGGACGCTACACCGGGCCGCCGAACTGGACCATAGCGCCCCTGAGAATGATACACCGACCCGCCGAAGCTCAGTGAGCTCAAGCCAGTTCCACGCTCCCCGGACTCCTCCCCCGCATCTGATTGATGGAATCTCGGCAGGTCTGCATCACTCCCGTGCCCCATAGTCCAGATCAGGTCAGTGATACCCGGGGAGCAGGTAACAAGGTGTTGAGGCAAAACCAGCTTTGCCGCGTAGAGTAACCAATGGACGGCAACGAGCTGATCGGTATGGCGTTGGCCACTTTAACATATATACTCGCTGGTATGGTGCGGGACTGTCGATCTCTGAGTCTTCAGTTTCTGATTTCTCTTTCCACCATCAGTCGAGACTTGGTTGAAGTCAGGACTTAAAGCTTCGGAAGCCCAAAGCAGTACATCTCTCTTGTTTTATACGGCGTGTGCCGGAATCAGCAAAGATGGTGCTGTCACCACATACCTATCAGGCAAGCAAGTCTCTATCCTCACTTTCGACCTGTTACTTACTGACACATTCGTTCAGTTCTTGGTGTCGGTGTTCGCCTCCTTTGGGTCGATCCTTTATGGGTACGATCTAGGTAAGTTACAGGCATTATACTCTCTTGCTTCTATAGCATATGAAAACTGACGTGGAATGTTACCCGTACAGGTGTGATCGCTGAAGTTGTCGGGTACGTGTCCCTAACCCTCAACCTCGAACTCCTGCATGACCACAGAACTCATGTTATTCCAGGAGCTCTTCTTATATCGACCTATTCAACCCCACGGAAGCTGAGACCGGCGTCGTGGTCTCCCTGTTCACCGGCGGCGCATTCTTCGGAGCCTTCTTCGCCGGTCCCTCTGGCGATTGGTTCGGCCGCCGCTGGACTATACTGATCGGTGCCGTCATCTTCATTCTTGGTGGTTGCTTGCAGACAGCCGCGAGGACAATCCATTACCTATGGGCCGGACGGTGTATCAGTGGACTGGGAGTTGGCTTCCTTGTCATGATTATCCCGGTATACCAGGGCGAGATCGCACATCCGTCGATAAGAGGACGAGTCACGGCGCTGCAGCAGTTCATGTTGGGCATCGGAGCGTTTGTTGCCGGTAAGTTGGGATCCAAAATGCTTGTGCGAAAGCCGCCGCTCTTGGTCCTGTGAGACTAACACATAACGCAAGGATGGCTGTCTTATGGCACATTCCACATGAAGGGAACAGGACAGTGGCGAGTTCCCCTGGGAATCCAGATCTTGCCCGCTGTTGTGCTTGCGTTGTTGATCCTTCTCTTCCCCGAGTCGCCTCGATGGCTCATCGACCACGGCCGGGAGGAGCATGGCCTTAAAACGCTTGCGAGACTACACGCGAATGATGACATCAACGATCCCTGGGTGCGCGCTGAGTATGCTCAGATTCAGGTCAGTCTTCGAGATGATAGTCGACGTATACCGGGCGAGTTATTGACTGCCAAAATCAGGAATCCATCACCTTCGAGCACGAGCATGAGGCAAAGAGCTACCTGGAGCTCTTCCGCAACCGGTAAGCGCTCCCGTCCTCAGATCAACCCCGTGGCTCATACTGACCCTGTCAACCTCCCAGAGCATCTTTCCGTCGTCTCTTTCTTGCTTGTGCTCTTCAAGCAAGCGTACAAATGACAGGTGTTTCCGCCATACAATATTTCTCGATTACAATTTTCAACCAAATCGGCATCGACAGCGACAGCGCTTTGAAGTACCAAGCGATCAACAATATCCTTGCCCTGATCGCTCAGGCGTGCTGTATACTCTTCATCGACAGGCTGGGACGCCGGTGGCCCCTTATTGTCGGTAATCTGATCAACTCGCTCATGTTCCTTATTGCAACTGTTCTTATCGGTGAGCTTTCATTCTACTGTGTCTCTATTTCACAGTGAAATAACTAACAGAACACAGCTCAATTCCCGCCTACAACCAACCAGAGCGGCGGAGCAGGCTGGGGCTTTATTATTGTGGTATGTCTTTCTCCATCAGCATGCCCTGGGACACCAGGTTCTGACAACAGATATCGCAGACATGGCTCTTCAACATCAGCTTCTCCGCTACGTGTGGCCCCTTGAGCTGGTGAGTATTCCTTTCCTCCCGATGTGCCTTGTCTCTCGTCAAACCAAGCGCTAACAAGCACTGTAGGATCATTCCGGCAGAAAGTAAGGAAGCTACTAGAATTGCCTGCCGAATTTCTGTCCGCTGACTCTTCCTGCTATTAGTCTTTGACACTCACACACGCTCCAAGGGCGTGTCCATTGCGACGATGACGTCCTGTAAGTGATCCTCGTCCCTACACGGATGGCCATAGATTCACACACGGATTCTGACCTCTGACCGTAAAACAGTCGCCTTCAACACCATGATTGGCCAAGTCACCGGCATCGCAATCACAAACATCGGATGGAGGTTTTACGTCGTCTTTGTCGTCTGCAACTTCACCAACGCGTGAGTCTCGAACCCTTCTTTCTCATCTTCTTCATCTAAAAACCACGGCTCCACTAACAGCGTATCGGTGGTGGTGGTGAAAAACAGCCTCTTCTTCTACCTCCTCCTCCCCGAGACGAAGAAGAAGCCGCTCGAGGAGATGAACTACCTGTTCTCCAACGCCCCCTGGATCGTCCCCGGCAGCGATCCCGCCAAGTACAACGCCAATCTCGCCCTGGACCTGGAGCGCCGGGCCAACGAGCTGAGGGAGAAGGGCGAGGTTGCCGCCGGGCATGAGGAGAAGGAGCATGTTTAGGCTAAGCTCTGCTGCTGGAGGCTCCGGTTCTGAGGCGCTCTTGTTGCGATAGTAGCCTCTTTACATAAACATAACAACTCAGTTGCCTCTCAACCGATAATATAGAGCTCATGTTATAACATGTGCTCTATTCATGCCCATGTGACGTCGAAGGAGGCGTGTGGTAGTGCATAGGGGCATCCCTTCCCTGAGGCGCATTCGTTTTCCCAATAGGCTTCATCTCACTCGCCCCAGCTCGTCCACCTATCTACGGGGTCGTATGATGCCACCTGGAGGGATTACATACATTGAGGCATCTGTGCTACGATATAGAAATGGCATGGGCTTCCAAGTCGGCGAGAGTCGCAACACATGGACACATAATCATATATCAAGCCCGCAAGGTAATGAACAAGGGGTCCTCTATTGACTGAATGCTATCCTCCGACAAAGCCCTTCTTCAAACCTTGACGGTTTCAACAACCCAACGATAGGGGAAGACGACCTGCACTTCGCTTCCCTTTCTCGCTAGGCGGGACGGACATTCGCCCTCAATGCAATGCAGGGTAAAATAAAATAAAAAGAAGAGCAAGAACAATGCTCTACTGACCCCCGATAAAACACAATCAACAACAACAACAACAACAGTGACCCCGTGAAAATCAGGGGCTCCCAAGAATTAACCACACTTTCGCCTCTACCCTTGGTGTCATTTCCCCTCCTTCGTTGCGCTTGAAAAATACAGAATTTGTACAAATGCTTCCTTCCTGCCATTTCCACCACCGCCTGCCTGTGCTGCCTCTCTGAAACAGACTTGGTAAAGATTTTCATCCCATGGCCGTGACGAGAAAAGAAAAAAAAGAAAATGTGCGAGGAATGGATGGATGCTGACGAATACTTAGGCGAAGCCGAAGTAATCGCTTCCAGCCGTGATGGCCTTGAGGATGCGGCTGCGGAGGATGTCGTAGCTCTCATACTCCGGGAGGTCAAGTTCTAGTTTTGCTTGGGTTAGTCATTTGTCTTTGATTCAAGGCATGATGAGGGGGGAAGGTAAGAACTCACGATTGAAGCACGTGTGCGAACTTGGCAGACGCTTGGTATCGCCGTAGTCGCGATGGATGTTGAACCGGCTGATGCCATTCATGCCCTCCAACTCCTTGAAGCCGTTGAGCGGCACCTTGGAGGTGCCGGTGACGAACTGGAGGAGCTTGGCACGCTCTTCCTTGTCAAACGAGCGGACCGCTCGCCAGAACCACTGGATCTGCTGCGAAGCGGCGGTGTAGTTCTGGTACTCGGTGTTGGCCTTCCAGTCGTCCACGTCGATGTCCGGCAGGCCCGAGATCAGGAGCTCGAGCTCCTGCTCGTTGAAGATGGCGATGAGCTCGGCGGGGATGATCTCGTGGAAGCCCTTCAGGAAGTGCTCCATCTGCTCCTGCACCGAAGAGAGGAGCTTGTGCTCGACCACCAGGCGCACATAGTCGTGCTTGTTCTCCTCCGTGACAGGGATGTTGCGCCCGTTCGGTACAAGGTCGACGACCCTCGTCACGCCGAACTCCTCGTCCTCGACCGAGAAGGTCTGGAAGATGGCGTCCGTGATGTCGTTCTCGAGCATCCAGACCAGTGATTTGTAGTAGTCGGGATCGAACGACTCCATGTCTTTGACCGAGACTGGCTTGCCCAGGATACGCTTGTAGACAGCGCGGCTGAAGTAGCAGTCGAGAACACGGCCCTCGTAAAGAGCCTTTCCGATGATGCGACCGATGAACTTGAAGAAGAGGAGATGCTCCTCGTTGATGGAGCTAAGCTTGTTCGGGTGGAACGTCGTGCGGTCAGAGGACACAGGGGTGAACAGGGCGTAGTTGGGGTCGAACATCTGCCTCGACAACGCCTGGAACCATTCGCGAGTGACACCACCAGCGTCGACACCCTCCTCGCCGTGGAAACGGATATTGAGTTTTCCAAACTTCATCTCGTCTCCGGTCTTGTAGTATAAGGACTTGAACGAATCGTGGAACACGTTGTTACGGCGGACTGCGAGTTGCAGCGACGGATATCCGTTCGGAGGTCGTGATTGACTGCCAGCCTTCTGGTGCACGCTTCTCGTGAAGTAGTTCCGCTTGTTGTCGAACTCGAGGACTTTGGGGTTCTTCACGAGGAGAGAGAACGTGCCGGACATGAGCTTGGGATTGTTACGGACCAACTCGTTGAGAATGCGGCGATGCTCCTCGGTGAAGGTGAAGAACAGACCCGCGATCCGGTCCTCGGGAGGAGGGCTCGAGAGCAGCATCTCCTTCCCGGTCAAGCTCGCCGAGAGCGGGGCGTCGTTGATCGTCGTGTTCTTGCAGACAACCATTAGAGACTCGATGAGAGGTAGTAGAATGGTGGCGACGTTGAGCATATTCTCGCGCTGGCGGATAGCCGTGAGACAAGCGCTCAGCTTCTCCCACATGGTTCCGAAAGTAGGATTCCAATAGAGGGAGCCAAGGAGATCGTCCTTCGCATCGTCCTGGTCATCCTCGCCCGACCTCTTTGATTTCTTGTCAAACAGATGATCGAGCGCGGTCAACACGCGGAGCAACTTGTTCTGCTCCGACGCTCCCGGCGAGAACTTGGCCAGCGCAACACCTTGGATCTGTGTTCCGGACTCGGCTTTCAAGATGTGTGGAAGCAGCTCGTCCAGGTCCGAAACGATGTTCTCGCTAAGAACCCTAGCTTGGCGGACAAGCTCCTCTCCAAACACCCTCTTGGCACCCGGGATGTTGGAGAGGTTCTTGATAGTCGAGATGGTATTCCGGAAGGTGTCTGAGCTGCATTCGCGGGCGACGAAGATGTTGGTGACCAGCTTGAGGTTGTACTCAGGAATCGTTGGCGGTGTGAGCGTTCGGATCTTCTTGTCTTCAGCCGTCTTGTCCTCCTTACCCGTCGAGTCTTCTGCTGTTGCACCCACCTCGGTGTCCGCAGCAGTGGTAGGCTCTCCGGTCTGAGCCTCGCTAGACGCGGCACCTTCAGCTTCCGCTGCCGGTTGCTCAACCTCCTTGGCTTTCTCCTCTTCCTTCTTCTTGGCCTCCTCTTCAGCTTCGCGCCGCCTGCGCTCAAGTGCCTGAAGGGGGTACGTGACCTTGTTCAGTAAGTCGGCCAAGAGCTGCATAACAGCGGAGCTCTCCATGACAAGGCTGCGGTCGAGGAGCGCCAGGAGAGAGTTGATCGCAAATCTCTGGGCCTTGCTGTTGACATCTTTGCCCTTACCCTTTCGGCTGACACTTCGCTTCAATGACAAGGCAAAAGCCTCGTGTTCTGTCAGGAAGAGCGAAGGAACATGAGCGTTGTTCCTGCAAAGCTCGGCAAGTAGATCCAGGCATTGCTGGACGACCAGGAGGGGCGATATTTCGGAGTTGGTCTGGATCTGTGGAATGGGGCCGATGGTTGTCAGTGTCCTCTTAATGCTACCAGGGGTCTTCGACTGATCCTTGTCTTTAGGCTGCTTCGCCTTCAGTGATAGATGGCTGAAACTGCGCTCCACAGCATCCATGTCAGTGCTTCCGTCCTGAAGGATTTGAAGAATGGTGCTGATGATCTCGAGCCGGTTCTGGCGATTCTCGCAGATATTTTCCAGCAGGCTGAAGAGCGCATTGCGGATCGTCCCTTGTTGGTTCACAAACATGAGGCGCAGAAGGGTGGCTACGCCGGCCTTGTCTACCATTTGGACAACGGCGCGGCGCTGTGGCTTCATGATCTCGTTTATCGCACTCGCCGGGACCGGGCGCGGTCCACGACCACCGAAAAGCAGTTCTTGTGCAGCTGGCATGCCACCTCGCCGTTGGGGGACCGCGCCGTGGCGATGTGCAATTGCTCGCGCCTCAGCTGCCATGTCTGGCGGCAGATGATCCATCAGTTCGTCTCCTTGGTCCATCAAGACTTGTTCACGGAGTTCTGGTGGGAACGTCAGCAAGATGCTGGCGGGGTCCATGTCTTGTGCGCCGACATCGTTACCGGACGCTGTAGCCTGACGCCGTTGCTCATCACGCTCACGCCGGCGGCGCTCCTGGCGCTCCTGCTGAATGATTTCTTGGCGAAGGTCGTCAGGTAGCGCCTCAAGGAACTCCTGGAACACCTCGGTATTTTCACCAGCAGTCTCGACGGCTTCTTGAGCTTGCAACCTGCGGCTGCTGACGGTCTGGGCAATGACCTCTTCTCGGAACTCTTCTGGCAGGGCTGCCAGGTAATCAGGGTCGATTCCGAGCTCAGTCACATCGACCGTCTCGCCACGAATTGTAGTGGTGACACGCGGCGCCGACTCTCCAGCGCCCTCGCCGCTCTCCTCTTCGTTGTCGCTGGCCTCCTCGACTCCTTCCATGGGCTGCGGTTCAACCTCCTCCTGCTGCACGTTGTCCTCTACCTCAGGCTCTGCCTCGCCCTTAGCGGCGGCCGCTTCTAAGGCTTCACGTTCGGCTTGCTCACGTTCTTCTGCTTCTTTCTTTTCTCTCGCAGCCTTCTCCTCCGCTTCCTTGGCCTCTTTCAGCTTGCGCTCTTCCTCTTCGCGCTTCTTCCGCTCTTCCTCACGTTTCCGCTTCTCCTCCGCTTCGCGGGCCTTGACCTTTTTCTCCTGCTCGATGGCGGGCGGAACAAGCTTGTACCAGATGGAATTCCACAACTTGAGAGCTTTATCGTTGAAGTTATTGCCAAATATCATGCGTGCCTCTTCCTGCCAACGCTCAACAGTGATGACCGCGGTGAAAGCAACGGCCTGCTGTGGCTCGATGTATGGCTCACGGCGGGTTTCGGCGTGGGCGTCGCGTGTGTGGTGCGGAGGTCCGATAGGGATATTGATCTCGCGAATCTCGCCTGTAGGGCCCTGTTGGGTGATCTGGAAGTGAAGAGCCTGACCATGGTGACGACCTTGCAGTGGCAGCGAAGTAATCAGATCATTGATGAGTGACAAAGGAGTATCGACGGAACCCATAAGCCCAGGGATACCAAGTCGTATCAGATGAGGGTTTGATGACGGACGAGGCGAGAATCCACGTGTTTGGCTGTTGTCGCGACGAAGAAGTGGATTCACCCCGTCGTCTGCGTTGGCCGAGGACTGTCCCATAGGGCGACCGCCTCGCGTATACCGCATGTCTGGAGAAGAGTTAGCAATCGGTGCTGTCGACGTTGGAGCTCCATCAAGAACCCCGTCGAACGGTGGGAAGCTAGTGGGGGACAGAGCTGTAGGACTGGCTCGACCGAACATACCACCAAGTGCGGCCCGATGGCTCCTAGAGAAAGGCGAACCAGCAGGGAATGGGCTCCGCATGCCTCCGTGCCTGTGGCGAGGGTTTCCGTGGTCCACGACCAACGTATCCCACCCAAGTCCCACGGGCATGTTGGGGATGGGAGGCTCGTCACCGACTGTTTAAAAGATTAGCAAATACCTCCCATATACTGTCAGATAGTACTTACGTTGAAAGCCGGGATCATAGTAGAGATCTTCGTCATCGATCATCTCATCATCGATCTCATCGTCAGGTTCTTCATCTGGCAGAAATTAGTTTCGAAGCTCTGTTCGCCAGGGAGTAAACAACAGGACTTACCATCCTCACCGCCATCGTCGATATAGTGATCGGCAAACTCTCGGAGGTCCTCGTCATCCCCGTCCATAACAGCACGCATAATATCGTCGAAGCGGCCAAGCTGATCGTTTTCTATGGCCTCCTCGAGGTCTTGAGCGTCTCCCTCGTACTCAATTTCCAGTTCATCGTCATCCTCTCCCTCTTCCTCGTCGGTCTCGCTCTCCCAGCCAGACTGACCGTCGTCGGCAAGCTGGTTACCCTCCTCGTCAACGATCTCGACGCGCTCTTCGATGTCCTCCATGTCTTCGGAGCCGACTTCATCATCGTCATCGTCATCTTCGTCGTCGTCGTCTTCATCGTCGTCATCATCCATATCGTCGTCGTCTTCATCATCATCGTCATCTTCGCCCATGATGACTTCGACGCCGACAGGATCGCCCGGGAGGCCCTCGATTGGGCCCATGTCGCCCAGCTCTTCGTCCTCGTCGCTGACATCTTCTTCGTGATCCTCCGAGATGTCATCGCCATAGTCCATCTCGTCGCCATAGTCGTCTTCGTACATTTCCTCGTCTTCATCGGAATTGTCGGAGAAGTCTTCCTCACCGCCAGGCTCGAGCATACCGAGAGCTGAATTGCGGTACAGATCGGGTGTCTCCTCGCGATCTTCGTCCATATCGGAGAGGGAGGATGCTGAGGCGATTTCGTCTTCGAAGTTGTCTGCCGACGCAGAAGTGATGAGATTGGTATGGCTGAGTTGAACGGCAGTCCGTGTCAACGTCTTCAGGACACGCAGTATGTACTTAAGAGTGCGCTTGACGTTGGGGAAGGTGACGTCTATCTCGGCAATGGAAGCGGTCAGAGCTGGAAGATAGCCCTTCTCGAACATGAGACGCTTCATTTGGGCCTGGGACCGTAAAGCGCTCGGGTCAGTGCCACGGGGATTGGATGGCTCCTTATCCTTCTCGCCAATCATCTGGCTCATCAGTTCGGCCAGGTACAGCATCTTTGCGTACCGGACATCAAAGGGCTCGGCTCCACTCGAGGCCTCCTTGTAGGCCTTCAGGATAGTGTCCAAGACAAATCTCCGAACGAAGAGCAAGTCCGGCTCGTCATCGTACTCAAAAAGCTCTGCCTGGCGGTCACTGGGCTTCTCTCCGGTCTTCGCCACGAGCGCGACTAGAACCTGTTGAGCGGCAATCGACGTAGCAATCTTCTTCTTCTGCGCGATGCTATCCAGAGATGACGTCAAGCTGGGAATGCAGAGCAGGTCATGAAGGAGATAGTTGAGAACACTCGACCGTGGTCTAATAGGAGTACCAGCTTGAATAGGCGCACTGCGCTTGAAGTTGATGAACTCAACCTTGGCGCGGTTGTAGCTTTGGAGGAGTTCTGTCAAGCAATGGAGAAGGAAGCAACGGTAGACAAAGATCGGGTGCTCCTCGGCCTTAAATGAAGGCCTCGAAGATTTCTTGTCTTTCTCACTGGACGGCTCCACAGTCGATGCTTCTGCAGCCGTTGTAGGGGCAGGCGTTGCAGCTGGCGTCGAGGTGGACGACTCGGCCTCTGGCTTGCCCTCTTTCGAAACCTGCGGTGGTACTTGCGGGGTGATCTCCTTGTCTTCGACGTCCCTGTAGTTGAGCAGCTCACAGAGAAGAAAGTGGACCACACCATCCGGGTTTTCGAGGACGGGACGCTTGAGCTCAGAGGCCGGAGTCTTAGGGACATCGGGCATATCCTTGTCGCCGGTCTCCGTTGAAGGCTTGACATCGTTGATCGTAAGATCCTCAGTCCCCTGAACAGCTGGCTCGACAGAGACATCGCTCGTCGATGCAGTAGGAGGTTGGGATGGCAGCTCCTTGAGAACTATGATAGCTGGGTGTTGTCGTTGAGCCGGATCGCCCGTGATAGGAGTCCAACGACTCAATTTGATCATATCGGACGTGACATCGATGAAGAGCTTGGGGTTACGAAGCGCAACATGGGAGAGCTGGCGCAAGTAGTTGTTCAGCTCATTGGTGCGAGGATGTCTTGCCGCATTCTCCAGGAACGTCTTGATCTCAGCTTGCATAATCTGTCGGATAGTATCTTCGTCCTCGATGATGTGGCGAAGAACAATGAGGATGCTTCGGGATATTCTAGAGTTTCGTAGCCGTCCTGTCTCAGCGCCACAGAGCTGCTTGGCCATGACGAATAGCCGTTGCAAGTTCTTCCTCTCGCCGAGGGTCTTGGCGATAGCCCGATCACGGGTAAGGATGACAAGAATGCGAAGGACCGACGTTGCAAGGGCCTCTTCCTTGCCAACGCGTGGAAGAATATCCAGAACGGCATCGACAAGGCGAGACCGATCAGTCGGCTGTAGATTAGCCTCCCTCTCTTGCAGTTCGGGCTCCTCTATGGGATCATTCTCGCTGGTGGGCGACTTCCACTTGATCTCTATCGGCTGCTCGTCATCCGCTAGCAGGATCTCGAAGATGAGCAACACGTATGGAACGTACGGCGGCAACTGGTCGCTCGAGCCGGTGGGCGATAGTTGAAGGAACCCAAGATACTCGGTCACATTCTCCTTCAACGTCTTGAGTGCTGCCTTGTAGAAGTTTCGGTCTTGGAGAAGCAGTGACAGCAGGTGGGCATATGCGGCAATGCTTCGCCCATTAGACTTCTTCATCTCGTCATCCAGGGCAAAAGACATGAGGGCATTGCAAAGAAGTTCGGCAACCTCGGTACGTCTCTCGTCAGCCTCTGTACGGTTCTCTTCAGTCTCGGACTTGAGGATGGTTGCGGTTACAAGTTCCGAGACCTCAAAGACGGATTCCGGATGAGCCCTAATGACCTCCAAACAACGGTCAAATAGTTCCTTACGCAACGCGGCGCGTGCCTCATCCAAATCTTCCTTGGTGATCTTTGCGCGAGCTTCTGACGGTTGATCAGAGGTCGATCCCTGCTCCGGTTCCTGGCTGGTCGGTGCGGGTTGCGCATCATGCCCGGGGGCGGGAGAGTCTAGGCTGTCGCGACTGTGGGCTAGTGAGTCGGCGGACGAGCTCTCGCGGAGCTCTCCGTGAGGGGCTTCCCCAAGAACACCAGTCACACTGTCCATGCTAGGGATAGGCAGCGAATCAATGTCCATAGGATTGACAGGCGTTCTATTGCTGGGCGTCGTGTCAGGGAACGCATCCTCTTCCGGAATGGGATTTCGCTGCCCAGCAATGCCTTTCTGATGGGCGCGGCAGTATTCTTCCGCATCCTCTTTCTTCGCATTGGCACGGTACACGGCTTCCTGAGCTAGCTCGGGCTCATACTTCTTAGAGAGGGTCTTCACAAGCTCTGACCCTATGGACCAGTTGAATGGCACGGGATCCTGCTTGAACGTCAGAGCCGGCGCCGACTTATCGGATCGACGGAAGGCATTCGCTTCCTGATCAGCGGTGCAAATGGTCTTCAAGATCTCGATGATTTTAGCAAGGACGACATTGCTTGACTTCTCAACGACTTCAGACTCCCAAAGTATCCGCACATGGGGCAGAATCGCCATTCGCAATTCCACAACGAGCTGAGACGTTATCTGCCCCATGTCGGGCCGTCCCTCCCCGGACCGGCGTGGCGGCACGATGTTAATCTGTCCGATGGAATCCGAAATATTTCTCCCGTGGACAAGCAGGGCGTAGAGATCGAGAATCTTCCTCATGCCCATGGCAGCCAGCTTGCCCTTGGAACCCTCTGCGCCGTCTTCGTGGCCCTCAGTCACACCTACCGCAAACTGCTCCAACATGCCGTTCAGGACTTCGATGCCCCCGAGCTCTTTGAAGGCGACAAGAACGGGAATAATGACATGAAGACTGTGGCGCTCACTCCGTGGACTTGGATCAATGAGCATCTCCTGCACAGTATGGAGCATAATGATCCAGTAATGTAGATCCTTAACGGTTGCGCTCCGCTCAACGCCACCGTCATCCGAAGGCTTCTTCAGTTGGATCATGATGGTCTCGGCCAATGCTCCAGCGATTTGCATGTGGTGATAGCGGGTGTATGAGTCCCGATCTCGGCGGGGAAAGAGGGCTTTCCCTATCGTCTGGAAGAACGGGAACGTTGTCGGCATCAACGAGTGCAGCAGGGATTTCAGAGTCTGGTAATTCTGGAATCGTGGAGTAGTCTGCTCCTCCGGGCTAGGCTTCGTTACAGAGGTACTGGCCTGATCCGCGTCCGACGTTCCACTGACTGCGGGTGCTTCCGCAGTAGAAAGAGATGCGCCTTCAGGTGCCTCAACAGTACCGTTTGCTGGTGCCTCTGGTTCTGGCAAGAGGTCCGGAAAACTGCTTCGGCTGGCTGGGTTCTTCCTGTTAGACCAGTGATGAGGCACGATGCTGCCGACGGCCATCTCTTCCGAGAGAATGCTACAGAGCAAGGGCCCCAGCCCCTTGATGAGCCGCACATAGTAGTCGTAGACGTTGACCGCCGGAAGGTTGCACGTCGATTGCCTTCCATACGGAAAGCACTGGTACAGGGTCCTGACATAGGTTTGCAAGTGCAACAAAGCCTTGACGATGCCAGTGCCGCCGGCAACCTTCTTAGCTGAGTCACGGTCCCACCCGCCAGTAGAATCCTTGAGGCTGAGATTAGACTTAAGGAACGGTGCGAAGAAAGGCCGACCCTCATCGTTCTTTACCAGGGGCTCGAGTGTCTCAAGCACGCGTTCAATTCGTCCGAGAAGCGATGGCAGACCAAGGACGGGGGAAGTCTCGATGAGCTGTGCGACAGTGGCAGATAGCATTCGCGAGGCGCGGGTCTCTCCAAAATTGGCCGGCAGGCTCGGCGCTTCTGAGAGCTTGAGGAGGAGCTCGATACCTCCGTCCCGTATAAACGATGACTTCAGGTTGCTGTTTGCCATAAGGGCATCGAGGAACATCGTAACAGCTAGGACGTAGGGGATGATTCCATCCTCTGAGCTACCAGACGCGGTTACGGCCACGTTAGAGGATGCGCCATTCTCGACGGACCCCTCGCTAACATCAGCCATCTCGACATCGTTGTCGCCAGAGACTGCCTTCTCCTTTCCCTTACGCGATATCTCCCCAGACTTGACAAGGAGAGCCTGATCAGCGACAACGGAATCTCCTTGGGGATCTTGCACCAGGAGCTTGGCACCCCAGCCGGCGGTGATGGCTTTCTGTTGTGCTAGATAGACAACCCTAGCAATCATGTCGAGGATCGCATTTGAGATGGCCGGTCTCAGTGCCGGGTGGTGGCGGGCGAGTTCATCAAAGTTTCCTCCCATAGTATGGAACAGATCCGGATCTGTCTCGGCGCACCGGATATGCTCCGGGCTCTCAAAAACCTCCAAGAAGCTTTCGAGTGCGCGGGATGCGACGACCATCTTCATACCAGTGCTGTTCAGAGATATCGAATTAAGAACCGTAGGAACAGCTCCGATGGCCTCCGCTGACGGAAGGATGCCCCTGGCGAGAGGACCTCCTCGAGGAGCCTCCAGCATGGCTTGGGTAGGGGGATGGGGCCGGTCGTCAGATGCCAAGTCGACAACAGCGTCTTCCTCTGGTTCAGCAGGCGAGCTAGGCTCGGCATTCGCGTCATTCTCACCGGGCTGACTACGCCGTTCGGCAGGCTGCTCAATGTTTACCGGTCGTCCAGTGATGGTCTCGAGAAGACCCTTGATCATGCCGGACTCCTGAATGGCAGCAAAGCTCGTGGGGTCGTTGTTAATGAAGTCGCCGAGCAGCCATACGGCGTTCGTCCACACAACCGATCCGAAGGTTTGCTTGTTCTCGATGACAACACGGAGGCTGCGGAGCAGCTCGGAGTTGTCGACGATGTTTCTCAGCACCCGGTCTGTGTTGCCACCGAAAGCGTAAAAGTGTGTCATGAGGTGGTGGATGAACTTCAACAACCACTTCAGAGTCTGCTGCTGATAGAATGGAATGTCGTAATCGACGACGTGGGAATGGAACTGTGGAGGAGTGCCTTTGCCAGCAGCAACAAGGTCCATCCCTATCTTCACTGTATCGATGATAAGCTGAGAGATACTGTCGAGGCCTGGCAGAGTGCTGAACGACTGGAAGGCGTTCTGCTGACCGAGCACCAGGCTGTCAAGAAACGCGATCACCATGTTGTGGTTGCGGCTGGCGATCTTCGACCGAAGATTAAGGATCTCGATGAGAACTTCCATGACACCCGCCGTAATCATCTCCTGGCCCACTCTAGGAGTCAGCGCCATGTGTAACGTGAGTGAGAACAGCTGGTTTCGCCAAGCATCTTCAGGGGTCTGCTTTCCCTCGTCCTCATCCGGCGGATCCTCCTTCATTCCTGCGATGGCTTTCCTGACGACATACAGCAGAACGCCGTGACTGACGTTGGCGTTGAGTGCCGACAAGACATCTGACTGCCTACTCCCAAAGTTGGAGACAGCTTCCAAGAGAGTGAATGCAATTGTCTGGAGCCAGATGGGCGTGTTCTTTCTCCCGTCGACGGAAGGGTGGATGAGCTCGGCGAGCTGGTAGACGAGCTGGTAGCGCCGCGGCTCGTCATTGTCCTGCCGGAGCACCTTATCGACAAAGATCCCCTCGGTGTAGATGAAGGCAAGATTGTTGACGGCTAGCAGTCGGACAGCGAGGGCTTCTTGCCTGGAATCCGGCGATTCCAGCAGCGCTTTCGCAACCCTGAGACGATTGAGGTACTCGTACCGAGAGGACTTGGGCATGTCGGCGGGGCATCGTTGCAGGAGATCGTATATCGAGGTGGAGGCGACAACCGACTGGGGCACCTCTAGAACCTTGTGGCTAGTGGTAGCAGGCTCATCTTGACCTGCCGTGGCAGGGGTCCGGGGGTGAGCAGGGCTGCTGTCGTCACTGCTGATCTGGCGGGCGCTGCGCGGCGTCTGGTGAGATGAAGATGTCATGGTCGTGCTGCGGCGCAAGGGGGTAGGAGTTGACGGCGCAGAGGATTGTCCAGCCCGTTCAGGGACGTCATTCTCCGCCTCTGCTGTCGGTCGGCTCTTGGGATAGTAGACCACCTTGATGTCGGCCCAGCCTTGCCATCGGTGATCGTCTGCCTGGTCTGGCTCAACTATAGAAACCAAGTCGTTCGCGTACATAGGCGCGACGTTCTTAAGGCCGCTGCTGGTATGTGCCTTTTCCTTGCCTTTGCTCGCGGATGCCGGGGTGACGGGTGCAGCGTCTGAGAAGCGTACGACCGGAGTCTTTACAAACGGCTGCGCCAGGCTTTGAACCTTCTCTAGCTCGATGTTGTAGTGGTTTGCGAGCAGAGCGGCGCTCACTTGGCGGGTATTGGCAGAGCCCATACGCTTCACGGATGCCTGATAGCGCTGCGCCAGTTCCAGGCCTACCTCAAGTGTAGCAAGGACAACATCGCTATATGTTGTATTGAGAAGGTTGTTGAGATGTTCACTGCTCGCATAAATGCTCCGATTGCCGCAGTGCTCGAGCAGCATCTTGGAGAAGTTGAGAACAGCTATGAGAAGCTGGCGGTCGCCATCTTGTTTGTAGCCCAGTTTGGCTAGACGATCAATATCCCATTTCTGGGCATCGTCACGATAGTAGTCGGCAGCAGGCTCCTTGCCGAGGAGAAGATCGCACCCAAAGTCCCGTAGCTGGAGACCCTTGTTCAGGTTGTACGTGGCGCAGAACGCCTCGATGATGGAGTCGAACCGGTTCAGCAGCGGAATCCAGTGATACAAGTCACCCCGTGGGAATGGCCATCGTGAAGGGAACTTGTCAAGATGTTGTGGTAGGAGCGGTAAGGGTACGTCGGCTGCAGTCTGGACGTAGTCTTTAAGCCAAGGAGACTGGAGCAGAAACGTCAGTAAATGTGATCCCAGATAGACAGGCAATGTGCATGATGTCAGAGGTACTCACCAAGCTCTCCTTGTGCTTGGGCTGCATGGTCTTGGTTATCTTGCCCATGGTGACGACGGATGCGGCAGCGCCGCGGACAGAAAAAGAAACTCCCCCTCCACTTCCCCTTCAGGTGACGACAACCTCACCGCGTAATCGAGTAGTCCGGCACAGTGCACACTCGATAGGAGTGGCTGAGTGCGGTGAATATTGGACGACCGTGAGGCGTCGAGAGTAGTCCGGCACGAAGTGCGATGGGTCGGTAGCTTCTCAGCCTTGACAGGGGCGAACGAGAGTTCCACTGATGATATGAGAAAGCTGGCGTGGTTCTCTAGAGATAGATGGTACAGATGACGATTCTCTGGCCACACTAATGACCAAGACGCGTCGAGAGTCGTGTTTTGTGCGGTGGTGGCGTATTGCTATTGCTAAGCCGATGTCGAGCTGGTTGTTCCAGGTCCCGCGGCTCAAACCGAGAGCTTGGGCGGACGGAAAAGAGTCAGAGGGCGAGTGCAGGTCGCCGTCAAATGCTTTCCAGGCCGTACGCAAAAGAAGATGCCGGGGATATGATAAATCGCAGCTGGAAATGGATGTGGTAACTGCTCAGTTCGCGGTTGGGCACGCAGTGGATGAGGATGGGGGTGTATTGAAGATTTGGGAAGTTGAGGTTGGAAGTTCAGGATTAGGATGATGCAGCTTTCTGCTGGCGGGCCAGAAATAGTGGGGCCGGGATTCACCTTGCAGACCGCCTTAGCGGTACCTACCTCGCTGGACACAGTGAACGCGGTACCCTTGTTATTACCTTAGCTCTTGCTCCCACTGCTCCTCAAGTTTGAACGCAAGTGTTGATGGAGATTCTACCCAAAATGAAGGTGCCTGATCCCCTCCTTCTCCCGCTGAGTTCTTACAGCTGCAGTTACCAGGTAGTTAAGTAAGGTGCCTAGGTACTTGTCTTATGTTTGACATGCCGATGAAAAGTTTGTATCCAGACTCTACGGTACGCACCGTTCGACAAGGAAACTCAATATCAATGCTGGCAAGATACATGTGATGTCCATACGCGGGTACCGTCGAAAGTGGTCCGAGAGTCCTGAGGACGTTGACGTATCCAGAACGGCATGTCTTAGCCGAGAATCGGTGCCTCACAGGTAAATGACGGTACATCTACATAATCACTCCATGTATTAGGTTCTTGCGAAAGCCAAGACAAAAAGTCAGCAGAGGGGCTTTCGCCCAAGCAACGTGACCTTGTTGACCTCAAAAAGTGAAGGCGCATCCAACAGGGACAGAAACAGAGACAGACACTCAACTCTCCGTCCGACCTCCGTCCGGGAACGGGCCTGAAGCCCCGGTGTGTCTTAGCACATTTACGGCCCCACATGACGAAATCACGGTTCAGGTTGACGACGGGTCTGAGCTGAGACTCTACGAGCACACAGAAGCAAGGCAGTGACATCCCAGATTATCTCCTGAAAAAGAAAATTGTATTGCTGTCAGATCCTGCTCTAGGCACTGACAAATCCGAATCAAGAAAAAAGAAGCGCACTATCCCCCAAAACCTACCACCAGCAGAACCAGCACCGCAAGTCCAACACTTGCCAGAGCCATCCCAAGCAAACGCCTCCGCGCCAATTAAACCCTGACCATGAAACGCCCCCCCCCAAAGGAGCCATGAAAAGGAGGCTGTATCTCCATCCAAGCAACCTATACCCAAAAGAAAGAAAGAGAAATAAAAAGAAAGGGAGCCCATCCACTTAGAAGTACAAGGTTTGTTGTTATACAGAAGGTCGTGAACCAGAAGCAAATGCAAAAAGGGGTATCTAGAGGAAATGCCTCCACATCCATCCAAGCCTGCGCTCAACAAGGGACAGGACTCGGTACGTCGCCGCCGAGCGTGATAGAACTCGAGTTCGACTCGCCGCCCGCCGTGCCCGGTCTCTCCTTCTCCGGGTCCTTCTCCGGATCCTTCTCGTCGTCCAGCCTGAGCCTCAGCTTCTCGTCGAGCATGCTGACGAGCCGCTCGCTATACTGGTCGAGCAAGCCGCTAAGCACCGTCTCGCTGACGCCTTTGCCCCTCTGTCCAGCCGCTCCGCTGCTGCGAGTCCTTATCGCCCGGTCCCCGAGGGCAGCGGCCGTCATCCGGAGCTCGGCGTCCAGTTCGGCGAGCACGTCTTGGCTGATCGACTCGCTCGACTGCAGCTTCTTGCGGTATGCGCGGAGCTGCCTGCACGTCTGCTCCGTAGCCATGCTGAGCGAGCCGAATTGGTAGCTCGCCCGCAGGTTGGAGGTGGACTTCTTCAACCGCGCCGCGGCCGCCGCCGCGGACGGCGGAGTGGAGTTTAGGACAGGCAAAGACGGTCTCCTACTCATCCTTGCTCTGCCTTTGGGGCTCTCTGGCGGACTCGGGCTGCCCCCGGCTGACGGACGCCGCGAGGGTGTATCTTCGTCGACCCCGCTCGTCGGCAGCGCGGGCACGGGTGGCGTGCGAGTCACGGGGGTACCCGAGAGGCCGAATCTCGAAACGCGTCTGCGTAGGGTGCGAGGCGGCGAACGCCGTCCGCTGGGCGACGGTCTCTGGAACTCGGCCAGCTCCGCCTTGGACAGCACTCTCCGCAGCGGCGGCCGGACGGACGTCGAGTTGCTCGCTTTCTCTGGTGACGGGTCGCGACTGGCGGAACCCTGTAGCGTGTCTTGTAGGTCCAGAGCCCATGTCATGATCGTTCCGTCAGAACCCACGCTGATGATCTTCCTCCTCGTCTCGCCGTCTTCGAGCATGACGACACCGTTGATGGCTTCGGTGTGGCCCCATTCGCGATCCAAAAAAGCCCCTGTCTGGGGGTCATAGATCCTCACTGATTTATCCGTGTTCGACAGTCCCAAAAGAAACGCAGTGTCCAGGGCGGCTACCTGCCCGTAAATGAGTGAATCCACAACGACGGAGTCGATGCCAGCCTCGTCGATGCATTTAAATGAGTTGGCCAAGCGGCCGGTCTCGATATCGAACTGGCAGATAGACCGGTCCAACAATGACACGAAGACGGACTTCCCGTCAGCAGACATTGCCATGGATGATGGAGATGCTTTGAGAGATATCACTCTCAGAGGGATGGCTGCCATGACATGCGGCTCGCCCTCCTTCGAGACCAGGTCGTGTATCTGGAGTGTCCGGTCCAGGGAGCAGGTAAGAATTTTGTCGTCCGACGGGATGAGAACTTGGACAACTCTCGCCGAGAACTCTAGAGTTTGGAAATGCTCGAAATGCTCGTCCGTCAACCTGTGGAAGAGTTGGACCGTCCGGTCTCTCCCGCACGAGGCCATCAGTGCTTTGGTCTCGTCTTCAAAGAGCGTGATGTCCAGGCAGTTGGACGAATGCGCCTTGATTTCCATAAGGCATGCATGTGTCGTGCCGTCCACGACACGGATAACGCCGAGCTTGTCGCCGGCGATGAACTGCTTCCCACCCTTTGTGGCTCGCACCATAACGAGCTCGTTGGGGATGTCAGTTTCGTCTCCGCCGTCAATCTGCTCAATCGGGATGTTGAAGGAGGCCTTTACCATTCCGTCCGAATCCCACAGATTGACCCGACCGGAAGCCGACCATGTGAAAAACGCTGCAGCTGAGGTCCCGCAGCCGGGGACAGCCTGTATGCCAACAATCGGCTCTCCGTGGCAAGGGATTGGAATGTGCCCCGGGTCAGCAGCAGCTTGTGACGGCACGTAGTCCGGGCTCCATATGTCTATCGAGCGCTTATCGTCGATGGTCACCAGGTTCTCGGCCAGGAACCCCATGGCCAGCAGGCCATTTGATCCTTCTGTGCTTTTCGTGACCACGTCTGCGTTTCCGCTCAAGACAGCATCGACACTCAGCACCGCAAACTGTCCGCCTTTCCCACTGATGTAGATCTTCTCCTGCCTCAAGGTGATGCAGTTTATTAGAAAGCCGATCTCCAAGATTTTGGCCAGCTTCATCTGCTTTTGGGTGTCATCCAATAAACAGACGTCGCCGGTTTCTGAACAAATCACCGCGCGGGTATCGTCTATGGCCACGGCACAGCTGAAGGTGGCCTCCAGCAGCGATCCGAGTAAAATGTTTCTACCTGGGAGAGCGCGCTGTATCTGCTGTTGAGAGGGCGCGTTATCGCCGGGAAACCGGGCTTTCGTAGGTGAGGTGCTTTGGCCCTCATCGACCCTCCAGACCTTGATATGGCGGACGCCCAGGGTGAGAAGGTTGCTGCCCATCCACACCATACCACGGATGAACGAGGTGCATCGATTCTGTTGAAAAAGTTTCGCCGCTCCTGTCCGTGGATCAACCTTCCAAAGGTAGAGGAACCCATCGTTGGCGGTCCCAAGCGACGCCAGATATTTCGTGTCGTGAGACCACGCCACGGCCGTCACTCCGAAGGTATGCTCGCTGATGGAGACCAGCGGCGTGTCCGAGGAGCTGTCCTGGAGGCTAAAGATGAGCACTCTCGGCGCGTATCCTGTCTCGCCTACAGCTAAATAACGGCCACAGCGGCTCAGAGACAGGCATGTGGCAGCCTTTATCCGCTCGCGGCTCGTCCATGTCTTGGACGAAGGTGAGTCAGCCCAGTCGCTTGGGCCATACAGAGAGTCCCTAGCTGCTACTCTGTTCCTGCTGTCGTTTGCTTTTGGCGTAGAATTAGGCGTTGACGGCGAATGAGGTATAGGAGAGGTACCGAAGACCGGTACCGCCGTGGGGCGTGCTCGGTAGAATCTCTGCGAGTATTGGGCTCCGTGTACGTCCACGACGACAGCCGCACCGCCGGCAATGTAGGCGAAAGAGGAGTACACGGTATCGAAGCCGGTAGGCGAGGAGCAGGTCGTGCCGACGACGCGCTTCAGAGACAGGCGGGAGTCGTTGGTAGAGGCCCGTGCGCGAATAGGTGATCGAGAGGGACGATGAAGGAAAGGCGAGTTGGACGGCGTCAATTTCAGCCGGCTAGAAGGAGTGGATGCCATTTTGTCGCCATTGGCCGGTGAAAAACGTAGATCGCGTCAGGTAGGGAAAATGACGAAGTGTCTGGATTCTATATTGGCCTTTTTTCTTTTTTTTTACGGGAACAGTGAAAGCGCCACAAAGACCTCGCAAAGATTGAACGAGAATGAGGTGGTAAAAGCGTGTTTAGGGCTCGAAGGCGTTCTAGGACGGGGAGGTCGGTGGTCGTCGGGCTAACGAGCGTCAAGAAAAGTGGAAGCGGTGAAGTTTAGGGTCGAGAGAGGTTGGCAGCCATTCCACACAGGTTATCGAGCTCATATGTCGATAGAAAGCAATCTGATGGCTTTGATACCCCAAGAGCCTGTCAATTGAATCATAGGTGAGGTGCAAGAGCAGGCCTCACAGACCTTTGTTGGTGGGAATGGGCAAAGGAGAAGAGCTGACAATGGTTGGTTTACCTATAAGTCGGGGACGCGAAGAAATCGAGGTACCTCGTACCCCAACCCCTGTCCATGTTTTTCTCCTTGTTGACCGGGGACCAAAGCGCAAAGCCTCGCTTCCCTTTTGGGGCGAGAGCAGGATCGCCAGGTGGTCCGTGCTCCTGCCTGCAGTGCCCAACCCTCGGGTAGGAACGCCTGTGCAGGAGAGGACGACAGCACCCGGACCTATCAGACTTCACTCCACAAGTAGTGTACCAGTATTTCTCCAACTTTCTCCAACTCTTTCAACCAGGAAAAGAGACATCAAGTCCCTACGAGCCAGATCACTTCCACTTATTCCGATGGTTTCCCAAGTCGCAAGACGCGTGGGCAGTGCGCTTCGGACAGAGAATCTCGGGTAGCTCGCTGGAGGAAATGTGCTGTTAGACGCCCAGGACGCTTTGTTCTTTGGCCTCCTGCATCCGTGTGCTGAGTCCCCAGAAGTGCATGCATTAGCGCGTCGACAGGGTTCGCATTGAGCGAAATGAAATGAGCTCGAGTGCAACCTTGTTCGGCAAAGTCTGGAAACAACCGCGGATCCAATCCCGAAACGCGAAATGATAACGGGCTGGTCACTGAATCACTGATAGGCAGCGTCGCCAGTTTCCAAACCCTCGTCACATCCCCAGTGCGCATGGCATACTTTATGCAAGCAGGAGCAGCACATAGCATGACAGCATAAGTATAGCTGAAGGGGTGTGAGGGAAGCCAGACCGGGGGTATTGGACTGAGTCACGGTATGTACACCTGGTACAGTACATTACATCTATGAGAGACCCAGTCGTATGGTTGACTTGAGATAATATACAGGAGTTATACACTGGTCTCATCAAGGTACTCAACCATGATGGCCATAAGGCAGATCTTGATAATCCCCCCAACGTCTACTGCGGCGCGGCTCACATCAGCGTCTTTGCCAGCTTCCGCAGACCGTCCGAGCGAGCCCGCCTCTGCTCGTGGTAAGACGGGTCTCTGGTGATGCCCTCTTTCCGCCACTTGGTCGGCGGTTTCTTGCCCTCTTCGGCCCACGCAGACCAGATGCGCTTGCCTCTGTTGAACCACCTCTCCTGGCGTTCTATCTCCTCGTCGGGTTGCGGCTCCCACTTGCTCTTGAGGATACGGCGGATGGCTTCGGCTGAGACTTCGAACTTGTTGGCCAGCACCTCGGTGGTATATTCTTCGGGGAACTGCTGGTGCAGCGCTCTTATGCCGGCGAGCGCGTCCGGGGAGAGCCGCTTTCGCGGAGTCCAGCCTTCGGGGAATTTCTCCCTCAGCGCTGCCTTTTGTAATTGCCAGTTCTCCTTTTTCGGTGGGGGTTCCTGCTGACTGTCGGCCGATTCCTGAGAAGCCTCACGAGCTGGTCGCTTTGCACCGTCAGGTTGGCGCGGGTTCTGAGCTTGTCGTTTTCCGCCACCGGATTCCCTCCGCGCGGGAACTCTTTTCTTTCCATCAAGCTCGCCTGCATCTCGAGCGGCTGGCTTGCCATCGTCAGCTTTGCTTGCATCAGGGGCCGGTGTCTTTCCCTCGTCAAGCTTGCCCGCCTGCCGAGCTTCTCTCTTTCTCCTGTTCTTTGACTTCTTTTCCTCCACAGGTATTGGCCTCTCGTTTTGCAGATTCGTCGGTCCCTGAGTCTCTTGCTCTGAATGTTTAGGACTCCCTGGACCCGGAGCCTCTTGCTCTCCATCTCCAGGCCCCCTTGACTCCTGTGTTTCTTGCTTTGTGTCATCAGGTTCCTTCAGGTCCTGGTTCAACTTGGCCGTGAGTTTCTGCTGTTTCTTCTTGGCTTTCAAGGCCTTCGGAAACCGAGGAGTCGTGGCATCGTCATCGGCTTTGGCTGCGTCCGAAGCGGCGGGAGTAGCATCACCCGCAGGTTCATCCGGAAGGTCTATCTTCTCTGAAGGAGCCGGAGCGTTGCTCATGCGTCGACGAGACGCGGCCGGGAGAGGCAGCGCTCGAAGCCCGTGAATGGGACTATTTCGACGGCCGTACCGAAGGGGTTGCGATAACGTTTGACATGGCCGCGTGCCACGTGCAGGAGTGTAGGACGGAGTATGAACACGGACGACGCTCCTTACAAAGATGCGGAGCGCAGCTGTTCGGCACGAGCAGTCCATTGCGCGTGTAGGGCCGCCTGGTTCACTTGACGTCGAGCCCCAAAATTCGATTAGAGGGTTTGATGTCTTGGGTCTTTGCAAAAATTCGGGCCAAGCCGCCAGCTGCGACCAAAACGCGCTAGTCGCTAGTGCAGCCGAATTTAGCTGACATAAGGCAAGTGCGCAGGCTAAAAGGTGGGGCTTTCTCAACTCACGATAGACGACGTCATGAAGACGGAAGGTACGTACCGTACTGTCCACACTGCGTACCGCTCTCTTTTGGCACGGGCGAGCCGGAAAGTCTTTGGTCTCGAGGTTGTCGATGAGTTAATAAAACAGCATCGACCCAGCTGGTCTCGAGTCAAGAGATGTCTGAAGCAGACCACGAACGCAGGCTCGGGCAGCCGGGCTTCATGGGCAGGCAGCATGCACATGGGCGAAGTGATGATACCGATACTTCGGACGCTGCTAGCTCAAGAAGGTCTGAGGTATGGACTCAGTCGATGATGGTGGTGTCCTAGGAGACCCGCATATTATCCTGCCATCGAGGAGTCGAGATATCGAAAGACATCCAAGGATATCAGGTCCGCCAGACCCCTTTGACCTCTTGTGTTCAGCTCCGTTCCGCACCTGAGATATACCTCGGACACTGTGCCTGTAGCAACTACCTTTATCGCCCAGTTGTTCCTGCAGCCGTTCTTGCAGCTCTAGTCTCCCCGTAGGATATAGGTCTACATTGGCTGTGCGGCTCGACCTTATATGCCGATTTCACTCTTCCTAACACCCCCCAACTAAGATGTGGCGAGGAAAGGGAGCAGAGGACTGGCGCCGGACCTGGGGGTACGACTTCAAGTGGACGCCAGACCACCGCACCAAGGAGGAGCTCGCGGACTTGATGTACTCCTACGACGAGCTCGCAGCCGAGTGTCTGGACCTCCTGGACGCCGTCTCCCCGGCCACAACGCCACCGCAAGAAGACGGAGCGCAGTTTCCGCCCGGCACGGAGAAGCAACCGTCCTCGGAGACACCGCCATCACCACAGGGACCCTCTCTCGGATCCCTCCCTCCTCCTCCTGCCTCCTCAGAACCGGCCACCACCACCGCCGGTAACTCGCCAGCCCAACCCACCATCACCACCACCACCACCACCACCAAGTCTTCCTCCCCCTTCCACCGCGACTACTTCACCCTCCTCCAGACCCACCACGCCTCGCACCCGACCCTGTCCCGCCTTTGGGCCGAGCTCAACACCGTGCCCCCCTGGGCCGACGCCGCCCAGATCGCCCGCGGTCAAGCAGTCTTCTACCGCTACGCCGGTCCCGCCGTGGTGGGGCTCACCTTCCAGTCGCTGCTGGGCGGCATGGGCGGGCGTCGCGTGGTCGAGACCCTGAGGCGGACGGGGGGGTTCGGCCCCCGCGTCGCCCGCCGCCGTCTGCTCGAGACCTTCCAGCACGTCCTCCTCGTCACGCGCGACGCGGACAGCCTGAGCCCGGGGGGCGAGGGGTGGGCGTCCTCCGTCCGCGTCCGGTTCCTCCATGCTAGCGTGCGGCGGCGCATACTGCAGCTCGCTGCTGCTTCGTCAACCACCGAGGAGGGGGAAGAGAAGAGCGACAACAACAACAACAAAGGACAAAAAAGGGGACGGTACTACGACGTGGCGCAACACGGCGTGCCCATCAACGACCTGGACAGCATCGGCACCGTGGCCGCCTTCAGCGCGACGCTGATCTGGGTCTCGCTGCCGCGGCAGGGCATCTACCTCAAGCCCCAGGAGAAAGAGGACCTGGTGGCCCTGTGGCGCCTCGCGGGCCGTCTGCTCGGCTGCCCGACGGAGCCGTACTTCGCATCCGCCGCTCAAGCAAAAGCCACAATGGACAGCCTGATGCTGACCGAGATCGACCCCAGCCCGGCGTCGCGGGTGCTGGCGAACAACATCATCGCGGCGCTTGCGGCACCCCCGAGGCTGGCTAGCGAGGGGTTCCTGTGCGCGGAGGCGAGGTGGCTGAACGGACCGGCGCTGAGCGACGCGCTGGGGGTGCCGAGGCCCCGGTGGTGGTACACGGCGCTCGTGGGCTTGCAGTGCGTGTTGTTTATGGTCGTGTGTTATGCGTCGCGGGCGGTGCCGGCGTGGGACAGGCGGCGAATCGAGGGGCTTAGGGGCAGGATGCGGCGGATCGTGCTCGCGCTCGCGGGCGGGGGGGAGGCGGCGCACGAGTTCAAGTATGTGCCTGGGTTGGAGGGCGATGCTGCGCGGGAGGAGGGCGATGCTGCGCGGGAGGAGGGGGATGGGGGGAAGGGTGGTGCTGGCGTCGTGGAGGGGAAGTCTGGGGTTGAGTGGCGGTATGGTAAGATGCTGGCGGCAGTGTGGACTGTGGTGGCTGCTGTGGCCTGGCTGGGGCTGAGATACGCGTCGGGGCTCTTATAGTATAGATAGTGTGAAGGTATGCGAGGATTATGTATGTATCGTAAGAATACTTTGACATGAGGAGGGAGCACTAGACATCGCTCTCACAGGAACAGCCCCCAGTCGAACCAGGGAGAGTCTCGTGTGTCAAAGCTAGAGTCACACTTGTCTAAGGCAGGGACAGATAGTGTTCGCATCATGACTTTGTTCAGCTATCCAGCTGCATTACCGAGTGCTATGTTAACTTGCCGACAACCAAATGCCACAATACGAAGAATGCCCTGCTTGGGGTAGATGCAATGCCCGTATGAAACCCCTAAACGCCAAACACACTTTCCGTAGGTATTTTTGTGCAGGTATAACGAAAACAAGTCCCGCCAGCTCCCGTGCCCACTAACCAAGCACTCATGCTAAGCCCCCCTTAACAACACCTGACGGCAAAAAGACAATGAGAAAACAGTGCATGAAAATACATCCGGGGCAAGGCTAAGCATCATGCATCAGCTCAACCGGCGGCCGAGCCGTGTGCGCCTGGATGGGCTTCGGCACGGCAGGGCTCAGCTCCTCGGGCTCGTCCGTCATGTCGTCGACGGCGATGCACGGCAGGCCGGGACTGCCGCCGTGCTCCTGCGGGTGGAAGATGAGCGTGGAGCTCCGGCTGCGCTGGCCGCTGTTGGCCGCTCCCCCCCTCGGCGACGGGGCGTCGACGCCGCTGCCGCTGCCGCCCATGGTGCTGTCTACGGGCGAGGCGGGGGAGGCGGGCCCACCGGCCTGGTGTCTCAGCTTCGCTAGCGCCTCGGCGAGGTCGTCGGCGTGCACCATCTTGTTGGGCGCGTCCTCGAGCTTCATCTCCCACCCATGCGGGGGGCTGGGGGGCGGGGAGATGAAGAAGAGCTTGCCGGCGTCCGGGAGGGCGAGGTGGTGGTCCTTGTCGGCCAGGTCGGTCGGGGTCGGGGCGCCGAAGTAGACGCGGCACCGCTCGCCGAGGATGGCCTCGCCGTCCCAGATGGAGCGGATCTTTATGGCGGCCTGCTCGTCGAAGAAGGAGACGATGATGCGGCGGAAGGACTTGAGTGGCGCCCAGGAGTGGATGGGCACCGTGGAGGCGATGAGGTCGCGGATGGTCTGGAGGTTGTCCGGGCGGAAGATCTCGGGGTCTTGGAGGTTGGTGAAGATGAGGGTGTTGGTCGGCACGGCGGGCTGGGTTAACGGCGGCAGGTTGGAGAGGTCGAGGGTGAGGGTGGATTTTCTGGAGGAGGCCGTCGACGAGCGGCTGGGCGGTGCCGGGCGGGATTCATCTGCGTGGTTCATCTTGATGAGAAGGGGAGATGTGGTCGTGGGAGATGCGGTTTGGTCTGGTGTTCTTGGTGTGATGATTCCCAGGCTGCCTGAACCTGACTTTGGACACGATAGGGGTTTGATTGCTCTGGAGCAGGTGTTGCACTTTCTTGTGATTCGGAAGAGACCTGGATAAGTAGGAAGACAAGATGGATGACGAGTGGCGGGAGTGATATCTTTAAGGCTACTGGCGGGAGTACTGTGGTGTTTCGATGGACGTCGACGGGATGCGGAAGGTGGCGGCACCGACGGTACTGCACTAAGTAGAGGCCTGGTACCGCACTGCGTAGTGCGTACTGAGCCCACTGCGGGGAAGAGAGGGCGGTACAACCTGGTACCTTTGGTCACTGGCCAGGTGGAAGCCCGAGCATCCCCCGCTGGCCCCGTTTTTCCCGGCTGCGTTAATGCAGGTCCAAGCCTCCAATTGGTGGGTCTGAGACGGAATCAAAGTCTGAAGATCAGCGCCTCCTACGTTTTTGCGGCAGGCCTCACTGGCCGCTCCTTCTGCACCGACATTGTCTGTACCTTCTGTCTCAGTCTGCCACTGCAAAGCCTCATTGGATGCCGAAACATCACCACCGACGGGATGGACAGAGCAGTACCGACTACTCCACCAAGTATGTCATATGTCTTAGTAGTCCTCACGCTTTCCTAATCAAGATCACATGCTGGTACATAGTATATCTGCAGTTGCGGGTGCACGAGCTTACCAGATCGGGCAGCTGTTTGTGATACGCTGCTCGGCAAGTGGTATCTACATACATGTACATACCACAGTACCTTATGTACCGTACGTATCCGCGTACCTTTTGGTAAAACTCCAAGACACGCACGTTCAGTCCCGACTCAAGACCACTGTTACTGCGATAAAACTGTTGATATCCTTCAAACTTCCAATTGCCACTCACCAGCCACAGAAAAGCGTCTCAGCCAAGCCCAGCAGAGTGAAAAGCGGCACGAGGAAAAGTTTGCTGTGGAATGGAGTTCTTCCGAGCTCACTTGTTTGATTGGCCTCCCGTAACGTTTCCCAATGAGAAGCTCTCAGCACAGCCTCACTCTGGAAGCGTCTTTCTCGAGATCTGAGGGTCTCTGGCGACCATCTCTGAGCGGAGCCCACTGTTTAAACTCGTGCTGCCCCGTGCAGGCCGTGATTCCCTGTCCTTGTTGGCCCATAAGTCTGGGCGGTTCCGAGTTCCAGAACGGCCGGCTCTGCTCTGGGCCATTCGACACCGTAGGGCCTCGCTTGTCCGCGTAAATCGGTCATGGCGCACCCACCGCAATCGTGACAGATTTGTTGATGGCGACAGGAAGGCCTCCGTACGACGATTGAGTGCCGGGAGAGTCCACCCGCCGGAGATTACCCCGTCTTCGCCTGTGGCTTTGAGGTGAGGTTGTCCACATAGTCAGATTGGCTTGCCAGAGGTTCAGAGCACCTAGCCCTTGTTCGAGACATTGATGTCATGCTTGTCCTTCTCATCGGTATCCACGCCCGCCTGCTGCTCCTCGGGGTATAATAAATCAATCTGATGGGCAAAAGTATCCTGTGCGAACGACTGTCCCACCATTTTCGTCTTGGAGGAAGAAGGGGCATGGGGGCGAGATGTCAATGATGAAGTCGACCATGGCGTAAAAGTTGGCATTGGTCACGCCGGCAGTGAGGACTAGGCCGCTAAGCAGGGTATCGAAATCCCGGAAATTGAAGATCAAGGCATCGCGGGCGAGAATCCGTAAGACACTCGTGAAGAGGTGTAGAGTGAGAGGAGGTGGAGGATACCGGTACCCTAATTTGCCGGCATGGCTTGCGCTTCTCAACAACAACTACCAGACTAATAAGCACGAGGCAGGGCAAGAAGTCGATATCACGCCCCCCCCCCAAAAAAAAACCATACCGGCTTGCGACACCCGAAGCTGGATAGGTGACAGCGATACACTCTGCAATGTCCATTCCAAGACCACAATATCAGTTAGCTTGAGAGTCTCAGACTCGCCGCGATATGCCGCCGGCCATCTAAGTTGTGCGACCCCGTTGCATAGCCACTCTGCTCCAAGGCACGACGTGACCCGACTGGTTGGTTCGCAGATAGGGCTTCATGGGCATCCGTTGATCATCAATATTGCTCACCAAAACGTCAGACGTTCGATGGGCTCTGGAGAAGAAGTCGCACGGGTTAGGTAACACGGTCTGTTGGCTGGCATAGCTTCATGCAGGGAGCTTACACCACCGCGCATGGCTTGAGGGTTTGAGGTCTTCCAAACTAGAGACACAGCTGTATACACGTGGGTTCACTTGTGGGAGGTGTTCGGGCAAATTGGCAACTCAAAAAGTCCTCGTTAGTCCAGTCGTCTTGATCTGGCTCTAGTCGTGCAGTCATCCGCTCCTGTTGGTAGTCTCGAGAGGTAACACTGTTGGGGTAATCAACCAAGCCTCCCTGGCATGTGGTGGATAGTCCTACTGCTGCAGACTGCACACGATATCGTACAGGTGAAAACGCTCACAGCCACAGCCAAGCCCTACTTTGGGGATTTTCAAGCGTCCATCCACATCGCAATAGTCTTTGAGGTCCGTCTTGCCATCGACCGCCCAGAGCAGAGCGCACAAAGACGGACCGGACAAAACGGCATGTCAACAAGCTGATGTCAACAAGCTGCCAACCCGGAGCCCATGATATCGTGGCTGAGCAACCTCCCCTCCCCCTCCCCCCTCTCAAAGCCCGATCACCTATCGTACAACAAACCAAAAAGCAGGCAGTGCCACCCCCTCCTCATCTACCTGATCTCGACGCCAAGCTTCTCGACCAGCGCCTTCCTGACCGTGTCGTGCATCCGGTTCGTCTCCTCGTTCGTCAGCGTCTTCTCGAGGCTGCGGTAGTTGATGCGGTAGCACAGGCTCCTCCTCCCCGTCCTGGGGTGCGCGAACTCGTCCACCAGCTTGACGTCCTCGACCACATCCCCGCAGATATCCCTCACGATCTCCATCAGGTCGTTTTCGTGCCACTCCTGCCCGCCCCCGGCCGCGGACGACGTGCTCCGCAGCCAGAACGACACGTCCTTGTAGCAGGCCGGGTACTTACTGAAAGGCACGAACGGCCGGAGCTTACTCAAGTCGTCCGACACGCCACGGAACTGGCCCAGGAAGCGCTCGTCCGACGACCAGAACAGCCGGATGTCCGGGATCTGGAACAGCAGCATGGCGATGCGCTCGAGGCCGATGCCGAACGCCCAGCCCAGCTGCGAGGGGACGCCGGCGTCGGCGAACAGCTCCTGCTTGCTGACGCCGCACCCCAGCACCTCGAGCCAGTCGCCCGCGTAGTACACCTCCAGCTCCCAGCTGGGGCTCGTGAAGGGGAAGTAGGCCTCGACCCACCGCACCCGCAGCGGCTCGTCGTCGACGACGCCTGCCCTGGCGGCGGCGGCCTTTGCGCGCGTGAAGATCTCCACCACCATCAGCTCGAGGCTGCGCTTGAGGTGGGCGCCTACGGCCTCGGCCTCGGCGGCGGAGTGGTGCGCAGTCTGCAGCGGGTTGCGCTCCGGATGGAAGGGCGGGTTGGGGTCCTCGACCTTGACGCCGTGGGTTTGCAGTGTGGCCAGGTCCGCGTACACGGCGGCCGCGATGTCGCCGCCGGGGACCTTCGCCCTGTCCCACACGCGCGCGCCCTCCATCTGGTGGAAGACGGGGTAGTGGGTGCGGTCGACCTCGTCGCGGCGGTAGACGTCGGCCGTGATGAGGTAGCCGTCGGACTCGCTGGCGCGGAAGAGCTGGGCCTCGTGGGCGCTGGTGTGGGTGCGCAGCAGGGTGGTGGCGTTGATGTAGTACGTGTCGGACCGGGCGCGCCCCGGGTGGTCGGGCGGGAAGCCGAGCGAGTCGAAGTTCTCGTAGGTCGAGACCACCGGGTGGAAGGTGTTGTGGGATTTGAAGGTCGGGCGGGGGAAGACGGATTCGATGATCTGCCGCGTTATGGAGACCGGGTGGTCCTTTTCCAGGTGCAGCTGGCGGGAGGTGGCGGCGAGGACGTTGGAGGGCACGTTGTACCAGGGGTCGGTGCTGAAGGTCTTGCCGCGGACCGAGACGGAGGGTGGTGTCGAGGCGAGCTCCTTGGCTATCGGCATGGGGGCTGGAGCATCTTTTGAGCTCTGTCAGCGAAGTCGCACAAGTCACTGTATATCCAATGTGTATAAGTCAATCACCAGTAGAGTAGTAGCAGCATGGCCGGCAGACGTTGCTCCTGTTGACGAGCCTCAAGAGCCGTCGTCGAACATGAGCTCGAGACATGAGGCTGGCCTGGGCAGCCCATCCTTGAGTCGCGACCATTGTGGCAGTTCCAGAACTCCGCAGTTGTCCCCAAGACACTTATGAACCCGGATTGTCTCTGGGACTACTGCCTCAGCCTCACAGCAGCTATCATGGCGTCTGACAGTCGAGTGGTCCGGATATGTCCAAGGGTTCCGAACCAGACGAAGCTGTGCCGAAAAGCATCTCCAACTCTCCAAACTCCAATTACCCGAACATCTTCCGGCTTTATCGATTAGCGACCCGAGGCAGGTACCGATGTATACCGTAGCAGTCGCTCTGTATACCGTAGCAGTGGCACTGTCTCATATGTCAGCATGGCACCCCTGTCGAAAGCACGGTGACATCAAAGGTCCCTTGGAAAAGAGCCAGGGCCGAGTGAAAAAGAACCTGCTGCCGGTGCGCTCATAGAAAAAGCCCCGATAACGACAACGGCCTTCCCGGCGCCGCTTATCACAGCGAGGAGAAAGTGGATTCCGCCGACACTTCCACGGTACAAATGTTTGTTTCCTGAGATTGCAATCAGCGACACCCAGTCTGAGTAAGAGATCGCGTCCCGCATCGCTGTGCATACCAGTACTCGATCTGCCCGCTGCCGGTCCTGACGGAATGCCCTCGTCGCAAAGAGCGCCAATTCCTCGTTAGTAGAAAAGAATCTGCGCCCTCCCCCTCCCTCCCCTGGCAATGGAGGCAGCAAAGCACCCCAGTGCCGCCGCGGCTCCGCGCCCGGCCGTCCTGGCGGAGAAGAAGATGCCGGCGCAGGACAAGAAGAAGCCGATCCGCTATCCCTTCTGGTTCGGCGGAAGCGCAAGCAGCATGGCGGCCTGCGTGACGCATCCATTGGACCTTGGTAAGGCACTACCATTCCCCCCTGACAAGGCTCCCAACCTCAAACCACCTCTGACACATTCCCGCAGTCAAAGTCCGCCTCCAGATGCGCACCGGCGCCATGCCCAAGTCCATGACGGGCACCTTCGCCTACATCATCCGCAACGACGGCATCCGCGGCCTCTACAACGGCATCTCCGCCTCCCTGCTGCGCCAGATAACCTACAGCACCGTCCGCTTCGGCATCTACGAGGAGTTCAAGGCGCGCTTCGTGCCCAAGCCCTCCTCCGACCCAAACGCCCCAGCGACAGTCTCGCAATCCCCGCCTCTCCTGACCCTCATAGCCGCCTCCTCCCTCGCCGGCTTCGCGGGCGGCATAGTCGGCAACGTCGCCGACGTGCTCAACGTGCGGATGCAGCACGACGCCGCCCTCCCACCCCACCAGCGGCGCAACTACGGCCACGCCTTCGACGGCCTCGTGCGCATGACGCGCGAGGAAGGGGGCGCGAAATCCTGGTTCCGCGGCGTCTGGCCCAACAGCTTGAGGGCCGCCGCCATGACGGCGGGGCAGCTCGCCAGCTACGACTTCATCAAGGGCCTGCTGCTGCGGCACACGCCCATGGGCGACTCGTTGGGGACGCACTTCAGCGCTAGTTTCCTGGCGGGCGTGGTGGCGGCGACCATTACGAGTCCGATCGACGTGATTAAGACAAGGGTTATGAGCGCGAGCGGCAAGAGCAGTATCGCGCATCTCCTGAGGGAGATCACGGCTGCTGAGGGCTTGAGGTGGATGTTCAAGGGCTGGGTGCCCAGTTTCTTGAGGTTGGGACCGTGAGTATACCCTCTACCCCGAGAGACACACACACACACAGAGAGAGAGAGAGAGAGAGAGAGAGAGAGAGAGAGAGAGAGAGACTGGTAGGCTAACTTGCGTGTGATAGGCAAACGATCTGCACTTTCCTCTTCCTAGAGAGTCACCGCAAGGTGTACAGGCATATGAAGGGGCTGCCGGACCCGGATGAACCATGAAGAGCGCGAGGGTAGAGTTCGGCCACTTGCCTTGTTTTTTTTCCCCCCCATGGCGTTTGATTTAGACGTACATTTTGCATCGCCGCGTACGGCAGGCAGGCTACAGGCGTTGGATGGCATCACGTTCACGTTGATTTCATTTCAGGTCTTTTGTTTTAATGATTTCCTGTCTGGTCTAGAGCCGTGATACCTCTCGTAGATAGCAGGCCAATGTGAGATACAGTCAAGAAGGTGAACCTCTCCAAGAGATCCAGACCTGTCCAGAAACCATCCTCCATGCCATGCTATCCTGCTGCTTCCGGTGAAGAAATGCGAGCAGAACACGAAGTCTGTCTGCCTATGGTCAGTGATTCCAGTGTATTCCCTTCACCCTAAACCGGGGTGTTCAATGCCTTTTAGGCGCCCAAAAAAAAAAAAAAAAAACAAGGCCAAACCGTTGACCATGCAAAGCTCAACGCCAATGCTTCCTGTTTCCGAAGGTATATCCACCCTCCAACGCCATACCATGTCCTTTTAAGAATGAAAAGCAAGAGTACGAACGGTGAAATGAAGTACCGAGGAACCGGTTGACGAGAACTCAGTTCCAGCCGCTCTGGCCAGAGCTGCCGTACGGAGTGGTGCCGTAAGGCGTGGTGCCGCCACCCGCACCCGCGCCGCCCCAGGAGCTCTGGTTGCCGCCGGTGTTGTACGGAGTGGTGAAGCCGTCGCCGACCGCACCGCCACCCCAGGCGCTACCGCCATCGCCGCCACCGTACTCGGGGCTCTGCGGACCGTTGTAGCCGGTGTTCGCGTCTCCGGACTCCTGATCATCGGAGAGCGCGTGGATGATGCCGGCAAGCTTCTGCTGCAGGATCTTGATGCCCTCGTTGACGATCTGGTCGGGGGGGATCTGGCCAGTGGTCTCGACGCGCATGTAGATGCGGTTGGGGACGGCGTCGTAGTCGAAGGGCTCGCCCTCGCCTTTGGGCTCCTCGTACTTGGCGTTGCTGCTGAGGGGCCTGATGTTGTCACATGCGTGGTCAGCCTAACGTTCCACCAGAGGAGGGAATAGCTTCGGGTTGAGGCAACGACAATACATACCACTCCTGCTTGGCGTTCTTCTCGTACCACAGGTCAGTGTGGCGCAGGTTGTTGTGCGGATCGTACTCGAAGCCAACAGCGGTGGTGGCCATCCACTTGGCATGCTCCTTGGCGATGCCCTTCTTGGCGATGCAGTCGAGCTTGATCTCCTGGCCTTTGTTCAGCTTGGAGATGAGACAGCCGTTGCCCTCGGGGTCGGTGATGACGGGGACGCCGACAGTCTGGTTGGGGCGGTTGGGGTCGACAATCAGGTCGCGGGCATAGACGTTCATGTTCTCGTCGCTGGTGCACTTGACGTGGAGAGTCAGCTTGACGCTGCAGTTCTCGCAGTACTGCTCGCAGTCGCAGTCGCGCGAGTACAGGACCGACTCGAGGTCGGCCGAGTTGAGCGGGATCAGACCGAGGCGATGGGCAATCACCTCGTCGGCCATGGCGCTGGAATTCTCCTCGACCTCGACAAGATCGATAGCGAGAGTCGGAACCTCGGCCACCATGGCGCGGCGGAGCGAGTTGACCATGTGAAGCTCGACGTTGTTCGTCTCGAAGGCGAGATAGTCGTGATCGGCCTGTCGCAGGCGCGTCAGTTTCGGCCAAAACATGGCGGCATCAAGTAGCAGCGCGTCGCACGCGCACGCGCTGGGAAATGGCACTTACCTCGTGGATCTTGACAGACGGGCCCAAGGCCTGGTCGTCATCCATCATCATGGGATCGTACTCCATGTCTGCGAAGTTGTTGACGCTGGTAGTAGCTTCGGGATTGTGGTCGCCGGTAACGGTCGCGGTGTCGAGGGTAAAATCCGAAGAGCCGCTGGAAGACTCGTCCGGAGTTGTGGGATCGTAAGGATCGTAGAGGTTGGTGAAGAATGGAAAGTCGGATGGAGAGTAGGCGGGAGAGAAACGTGGAGTAGTAGGAGCGCTCTTGGGATCGTGCTCCAGGTTTCCAGCGCCTTTGATTGAAGCCATCTTTATTCGATTTGGCGCTAAGCGACGTTGAGGTTAGCGTGTTTGAGCCGTGTGAAAGACTGTGCGAAGCTGTGCAAAACACGGTGTGATGGAGAATGGTTTGGTGACGGTTAAACTTCGGCAATGTCCTTTTTACTGTGGATATGGTGGAATAGGGTACGTGCCTTTTTGGCGCTTCATTTTTGCAAAGCTCGCACAGTGCACCTTGAGCAGTTTCACAGTGCACATTACTGCGGTACAGACCCCGGGCATTGAACTCTGGCGGCCCTTTTGCTCTTCCGCTCTGCCGCTGTGGGTCCGGAACTTAACTTTTGGCCTCGACAGCTTTGCAGCTTTGCCCCGTGCTCCTGAGCCTCGTCATAAGAAATTTTGCAGCGCCCAAAACCGCGACATTCACCACCAAACCACCCACCGCCCCAGAACTTCAGTAACTCTCAACATGCTGCGACAAGCCCTTTCCACCCCTTCCAGAGCTGCGCGCTCCAGCCTTAGAATCGCGACTCAGGCCCGCCTCTCCCGACCACAATTCTACCAGATCCCCTCATCAGCCGCGAGGACAGCACAGCCATCCGTGGCAAGATGGTACAGCTCAGAAGCCGAGTCGACGTCCAAGGAGGCGAGTGACGCAGTGAAGGAGGGCGAGGCGCTCGCCGCAGACATAGAGGCCGCACTGAAGAAGCAAATAGAAGAGAAGGAGGCGGAAGTCAGGGACTGGAAGGTTCGCTAGACCTGGTCCCAATGTACCATACTTACAGGCGGTTCCTCGAAGCTAACTCTCGTCTCTAGGACAAATTCCTCCGCTCGGTAGCCGACTTCCGCAACCTCCAGGACCGCACCCAGCGCGAGGTCAAGTCGGCCAAGGACTACGCCATCCAGAAGTTCGCCAAGGACCTGGTAGACAGCGTCGACAACCTCGACCGCGCCCTGGCCCAGGTGCCCGAGGAGAAGCTCAAGGCGGCCGAGAAGTCGGAGCACCTGCAGGACCTGGTCAACCTGTACGAGGGCCTGCGTTTAACCGAGAACATCCTCATGCAGACGCTCAAGAAGCACGGCCTCGAGCGCTTCGACCCCAGCGGCGAGAAGTTCAACCCCAACGAGCACGAGGCCACCTTCATGACCCCCATGCCCGACAAGGACGATAACGTCGTCATCCACACCCAGCAGAAGGGCTTCAGGCTTAATGGCCGGGTGCTAAGAGCCGCCAAGGTAAGCAGTCTATCACGACCTCCTTTATCTGTGGGAGAACCTAATATCCTAACTTCTGGGTGTCAACAGGTCGGTGTAGTCAAGAACAAATAAGGGACAGAATCTACAGGCGGCAGATGTGTGGGAATGTATGACCCGTGTACTACTAGACTGATACCGGTGACCCTAGATGGTTCTGGTGTATAAATAATGCTCCTCTCATGATGGTCACTGGCGGGTATTTAGTCATGAGCGGCCGGGATTGGGCTCTTGCCTCTCATTGTATATAGAGCCTCTGTTTTGTAAGATTTGGCGGTACGGAATGATAAAATCTGGCGATATTTCGGCAACTTCTTTTGCTCAAAGCAAGGCAGCCCGCAAGCAAGCTGTAAGGTCTTGGACATGGAAGTCACCGAATACGAGGCCATGGCCATAACGCCTCTGATCAAATGATATCTAGCAGTGTTTGGTTGCATTTCTGGTTGTGGGATCAATGCTGTCAAGAAGAACCGCCGATTTAGACGTTCTTGTTCCCGACGCCATCTCCATGTCCTCCATATGCACTGCGTCTCGACGGCAACCATGACATGAACCAAGAACCAAAATCCCGCCTAAATCCCGATATTCTACAGTCCGACCTCGCGAGCATATTCTCGTCCAGAGCGCTCACTTCTTCGCCTTCCCCCTGGGCTTGGCAGGTGCTTTCGCTTTCGCTTTCGCCTTGCCCTTCCCCTTGGCGGGAGGCTCGTCCTCTTCATCATCATCATCATCCGCAGACTTGGCCTTGGCGGCCTTTCTCGGCGCCGCCTTCTTCTTGGGCTGCTTGATGTACTTGTCGCCCTTGATGTCGAGCTCGTCGTCCTCGGCAGCCTCGGGGGTGTCGTCGACCAGGGTATCGTCCTCCTCCTCGATGGCCTCCTCGAGGTCGGGCATCTCCTTGCCCACCCTCTTGGTCACTGTGACGCTGCTGGCCTTCATGAAGGGCACGGGGTGGGACATTTGGTTGTACCTGAGAGGCGGTCAGTATCGTTATCACAAGATGTGGTTGGAACAATGTAGACTTACTGTCGTGTGAACGCGGCCTTTGTCTGGCTGTCGATGTCGATCCTGTCCTCGGACTGTGGCCCGACGCCCAACTCCTTGATGTAGTCAAAGTCGTCGCGCGTGAGGTAGTAGCTATCCATCAGGTCGATCACGTCCGCCACCGCGTCTCTGCCCTCGATCTCCAACCTCTTGACGGTCTGGTGCCACAAGACGGGCAGGTACTGCTGCCGAACCTCGTTGTGGTCGCCCGAGGACTTGAGCCGCATGTGCGAGTGGATCTCGCGCACGTAGCGGCTGAGCTTGCCGGCCTTGCTGAAGTTGCCCAGCCACGACGTGAAGTTGGAGCCCATCAGCTGGCCCGCGACGAAGCTCGCCGGCCTCACCGTGCTGAAGACGGCGTGCGCGGGCATCAGGCTCCACTGCTGCTGCGGTCCGTGGATCATCCGGTCGACTAGATCGCCATCGCTGATACTTTCAGCCGCCTGGTCGACTAGCTCGAGATGCTTCAGATTCGATTCTCTGGCGTTGTAGCCCTTGCCGGACAACAGCGAAGGCCTGGTGCGGAGGTAGTTCTCTTGGATCATGAGGAAGCTGAACTCGTGGTCGTTGAAATAGAGCTCGATCTTGTCGTTGAGGGTGGCGTTGCTGCCGGGAGCGAAGAGGCCGCCCCCGAGCATCTTCTGGCATATGTCCCACGGCTTGAGGACAATGTGCTTCTCCCACGCCTTGGACATCTCCTTGCCCTTGTCATAGGTCATCGAGTCCTGATCCAGCTTCGCAGTAGAGATCATGTTGATGATCTGCCTGATGTCCCTGTTGCTGCCTTCAATGAGCGCGTCGATGGCTTGGGGAGGCAGCTTCAGCTTCTCGCGGAAACAGATGCTCATGATCCGAGACCGGATCTGGTCGACAGTCGGCCGCGAGAACTTGATATCGAAAGTAACAAAGTCAAAGGGCTTCATCTTGGGCAACTTGCGCTCGTTGCAGATCAAGATCAGGGGAACCTGCGTCTTCTTGCAGAACTTGGCAAGAGCACCAACGCCACCCCTGTCGCCGGCCGACATACCGTCAACCTCGTCCATGATCAGCACCAAGTTCTTCTTTTCCGTGTCGACCTTCTTGCCATCAGCGGCGAAGTAGCCGAGAAGAGAGCTGTTGTCGATGACATCGGTGAGCCCGCCCTCGACCAGCTTCTTGCTCCGGGAGTCGCTGGCGTTCTGTTCGAGGACGTCGAACCCCTCCAGCCGGGCGGCCAGATGAGCAGCGGTGGTTTTGCCGATTCCCGGAGGGCCGGATATGATGATGGCGCGGAAAGTGCCCATCCCGTCCTTCCCCCGCCTCTGGAAGTTGTACTTCTTCTCCGTGTGCCAGTTGTGCAGCCAGGACTGGATCCGTTCGACGTTGGCCTTGTTGCCGCAGATCTGGTTCATCGAGGTGGGCGCGTACTTGGTCGTCCACAGCTGCGCCAGGGGTTGGGCCGGAGCGGCTGCGACGGCACCGCGAGCGACGGCGGCCTCCTGGGCCTTCGCCGCTTCCGCCTTGCGGGTCTTCTCCTGCCGCTCCATCTCCGCAGCCTGTTCACGTACCTTCTTCTCGGCTTCCTCCTGCTTCTGCTTGGCCTTCTCGGCAGCCTTGCCGGTGCCGCCTTCGCCAGGCAGGGACTTGATGAGGTAGAAAAGGCCTTGTTCGTCGATAGTCTTGATACCGTGCTCTTTGATCTTCCGCAGCTTGCTCGGTCCAGCATCGTCACCCAGTACGACAAAGTCCGTCTTGCTGCTGGGAGCGCCCGTGACCTTGCCGCCGTACCGCTTCACGAGAGCTATAGCCTCATCTCGGCCAATCGTCTTCAGAAGGCCGGTAAACACGAAGGACTTGCCCAACAAACAGTTTTCATTGCCCTCTGGGATTTCTGCAGCGCCAGCCATGGGCGGAGGACCGGCATTGCCGCCTCCTCCGGCGGTCCGCCAGTCGAACTTCTTGCCCTCCTCCTTTGGCGGTGCGTCAGGTGCCTCGACGGTGGGGACGTTATCGAGGATCGCCTGGATCTCGGCGCTCTCGAGCTCCGGTTCCTTCTTGGCGCGGGGCGCACGGGGTTTGGCAACCTTCTTTGCAGGCGCCACTTCCTCCTCTTCGTCGTCGTCGTCGTCGCTGTCGGCAATAGACTTGCGCTTCTTTCTGCTTGCGGCCGGAGCAGCTTTGGCGGTAGTGCGGGCTTTCTTGCTTGGCGTCGGCTTAACGTCGTCGTCCGACTCTTCGGTGGCGGCCCGCTTCGCGCGTGTGGCCGCCTTCTTTGGTTTCACGACGATGTCATCATCGCTGTCTTCTTCCTCCACGTAGTCGTCCTTCTTCGCCTTACTTCGGGCCTTCACGTCGGCGGCAAAGATGTCATCCGCATCCTCCTCGTCGTCCATGAATGCGTCGCCATCGTCGTCCTCTTTGTAGTCCTTGTGCGCTGTCGCACCCCGTCGCTTGGCTCCGTTGGGAGCAGCCTTGGGAGCAGGCTTCGCTGGCGATGCGACAGCTGGCTTCGACGCAGGCTGCTTGCTCCGAGGGCTTGCTCGTGGTTCGATCTCGACTTTCGGCTTGACGTAGGCCGAGGCCTTGGGTGCGGATTGTGATTTGGTGGGTTTGGCCTTGCTCGAGGCGAAGTATTCGTCCGGGTCAATCTCCTTGACGGGTCTGGGTTCTCTACTCGGATCGTCAGGGTCACGTACGATATGACGGCAATGGAAGCTGCTTACGCCTTTTTCTTAGGAGTTGCCTTTGGTGCAGGCTTCTTGACCCTATCATGTCCATCAGCATGAATACTACAGAAGAATGGGAGGAGAAGACCTTCTTACTCTACGACATCGTCATCGTCGTCGCTGTCCTCGACAACTTTGCGCGACTCTGTGTTCCCAAGATCAGCTCTACCGAACTCCGAGAAGAGGGTGCGTACTCATCACTGACTGCCACGCTTCTTCTTGGCCGAGTCATCCTCCTTCTTGGTCGCTGGCGCGGGTTTCGCAGGCACCGACCCGTTCTTGGGTGCGAAGAAGGAGCGAATATCCGGCATTCTGGGATGGGAGCTGCACAGCGTGTGGTGAGATTTGGGTACAAGGAGAACTCCCAACGAAGAGAAAAAGGTCTGTGGCTGGCGGATATCCCGCTTCTCGGCCAAGCAACAACAGTGCTCCGATGAATATTGTGTATCGACTCCTCGCGGGCTAGGCGGCAGCGTTCAATCCGTTGAGAGCGAAAGGGCGTGTCTGCAGGTACGACCAGGAAGTACTGTACCTAAATCTAAAGTAACGCGACTTGATGACGCGACGCAAATTAACACAAAAAGTGGGGACACTTAGGTATTGCTTGGGCAGCTCTCCCAACCGGAGTTTTACCGCTCAACTTTTTGGAGCGCCAAGATATCCCGAGCTACCACAGAGTATACCGAGGAGGACAGAGTCGACGACCTCCAAGGCTCTGCGACCCCAGACACACACCCGACACAATGAAGCCAAGCGCTTCATCCCTCCTATCCCACGCCTTCGCCGGCCTCAGGATATCCCCCATATCCGCCCTCCGGCCCGCCCTCCTGGCCTCCCAATCACAGCGACCCACAGTACCGTCACCACAACGGCAGCAGCATGGCGTCCGCCCCTTCTCCTCCACGCCGTCCCGGCCGGGCTCGTGGCTGGAGCCCTCGATCGACCGGAAGCAGAAGATGATGAAGGGCCGCGCCCGCTGCGCCACGGGGGGTTCCTCGCGCGGCACCACCGTCATCTGGGGCGACTACGGCCTGCGCATGTCGGACCACCACCGCCGCATCTCGGCCAAGCAGCTGAAGGTCGCCGAGGACACCATCAAGCAGCGCCTGCGCGGGCAGAAATACCGCCTCTACAAGCGCGTGGCCTGCAACATTGGCGTCTTTGTCAGCGGAAACGAGGTCTGTCCGAACCTTATCAGTTGTACCAGAGGGGTGGTGATGATGATGATGTGACTGACAAGAGGAATACTATGACGAAAAACAGATGCGTATGGGTAAAGGAAAAGGATCGTTCGATCACTGGGCCGCGCGAGTGGCCGTCAACCAGGTCCTCTTCGAGGTCAGGGGCATGCTCCACGAGCAGGTCGTCCGCGACGCTTTCCGTCTGGCTGGCAACAAGTTGCCCGGTACGTGAATCATTCTTCAGGCGCGACATGATATAAACTCAATTTTCTAACCAGTCTGTTACATGCCGCAGGCCAACACGAATTCGTGAAGAGGGGCGATCCGCCGGTGGTCGGCATCACGAAGCTGGATGGTATCACGTTGGAAGAGCTCAAACGCCCGCGAAGGAAGCTCCCTTCGGTTGAGGTGCCGCCAGCTGTGTCGCCTGCGGTGGCGACTACACCGAGCTCTACGAGTCCTCCAGCTTAGGGATAAGAAGGTGCGAAGATTCGCTTGTGTGTAGGATATGTAATAGCACCTTGACAATAGACGGTCAACGGCTTGAAAGCTCGTAAAGCTGGGGTTTCAAGCTTGCCTACAGCTTCTACAAACGCGGTCTTGATGCCAGCTGTTTACGAGGAGTGACCTCAACTTGGACGTAGATCACAGCGTTAGAGGCCCGGTGATTTCTTGGCGATGATAATTCAGATAAAGACCTGCAGTCTATTTACTGTTTCGGAAACAACGATAAAACGCTTTGTCTATCTGACGGCTGCGCCTAACAGGCGAAAAGGAGAACAACAAGCAGTGTATAGTAGAAGAAGCAGTACGTTTGAAGCGAACCGGATTCCAGCCTCTCTCCAAGTCCATCAGTCTCCCGTACCCATTGACAGCGTAATATGAATCGACGAGGACCCCCTAGATCATCCAAGCCTCAAGCAGACCGCTGTGACTACCCAACCATCCCATCGCCCACCGGTATCGGACAAAGAAACGTGAAACTCGAGCAGGTGCGCCACGATAAAACAAGGATGAGAAAGACACAGTAGACCGTGCGCGAGCAACCATGGTATACTCGAGAAAAACCAAACGAAAACCGAGATATAAGCAGGTATAGAAAACCGTCAAGTAACGTCCTTCCATAACCAGAGAGTGTATGGGGGAGGATGTGGGCTCAAGGAGTTGGGAACCGGGAAGTTGACCACCCGCCCTCGTCCTTGAGTAAGGCAACAGACACGAAGCCTAATTTCCTTCGACCTTTGCGTTTGCGTTCATCAAGCCGTTAATGCCCGCACTGGTCGGCGTAGCCGTCTTCATCTCGCCGTTTGCAGAATTCGGCGCAGACCCGGAGCCCGAGGCAATGGGGGCCTTCTTATCCTCCTCGCCGCTATCATCGTAGTCCTCATCAACGTCCATCTTCCGAAGAGCACGCTCAGGCTCGTTCAACGCTTGAGGGTGGGGCGCCGGGGGATGGTCCATCCGCGAGCGCTCCTCGGACTGGTACTCCTTGGGCGGCGGGCCAGAAGGAGACGGACCCTCGTGGATGAGGTTCTGCATCTGCGAGGGGCCCTGAGGCGGCGGTGGAGGTCCCTGCTGAATTGGCGGAGGTCCCTGCTGTTGCATCGGCGGCGGTCCTTGATGCATCGGCGGTCCTTGCGGTATCGGTGGCGGCGGGCCCTGCTGCTGCATCGGCGAAGGACCTTGCTGCATAGGAGGCAGATGTCCCTGCATGGGGTGCGACTGCGGGTGGTGCGCCGCCTCCGATGGGTGGTAGCCCTCATTGACGTGGCGCTGCTCTTCAGCGCGGCGCATGTCCTCAATGCGCCTTTGCTCATCGATACGACGCTCTTCCAAGCGACGTTGCTCCTCGAATCTTCTAGCCTCGGAGGAGGACCGCCGGTAAGGGTCGCGGGGCGGAGTGGATGGACGTCGGTGACGGTGGTCATCCAGACGGGCGCGGGTGTCCTCAGACGCCTGCTTCTTGATCGGCTCGCGCTCCTCGTCAGGCCAGTCGCGCATCCTCTTCGGGGGGGCCGATGGAGGACGACCGTCGTGATCCCTGTGCATCTCAGGATGCATGCCCGGCTGGGGCGGGTGGGACATGCCGGGTTCTGGACCACCGTGACCAGGATGTTCAGGATGAGGAGCATAATGCGGCTGGTGTTGCGGGTACGCAGACTTGGGGGAGGGCATGCGGCTCTCATGTATGCGAACGTCATTCCGCGGGCTGTTGGTGCGGTACAGCATAGAATTGGGCGGAGGAGGTCCGTTCATGCCAGGAGGTCCTTGTGGTAGGGCAGCCGCAGATGGTGTAGGTCCTCCATAGTTTGGATTAGGCACACGTTCCCGTGGCTGCGAAGCGGGAGGTCCTTGCGGCGGCGGCGGTGGCGGCGGCTGCTGCATCATCTGAGGACCGCCGTAGTGAGGAGGAGGCGGAGAAGGTCCGCGACGGAGCGGCTCAGGCCTGTTAGGCTGTCCAAACGGCCGCATCTGCTCCTGCGGCCGCGGGCTTGGCTGACGTGCAATCGGAGGGGGCTGCCCGCGGAACGGATCCCGTTCCGGTCCAGCATAAGGATTTGGCGGCTGTGGCGGCGGGTTGATGTCGGAGATCCTTCCCCAGCCGTTGGGTCCCGGCACTGGGCCCGGGGCGGGGCCATTTGGCTGCTGAGGTTGCTGTGGAGTAGAGCCGGCCCACTGAGGACCCGGAGGTCCAACAGCTCCCTGATTCTGGTAGGCCTGAGGGTGCACGTCGGTCGGCGTTGGCGCCTGGGGTGGCTGACCATTGGCACTGCCGTTACGCAGCAGCTGCAGCCGGGCCTTGATATGCGGGTTGGTCGGGTCAAGTTCAGCAGCACGCTGATATGCATCCAACGCATCGCTGATTTGGTTGTTGCAACTTTCGTACTGTATAACGCAAGTCAGTGGACCGCACGAGCAAGGCAATTATCAGAGTAAGACAACATACCAGCGTTCCTAGATCATACCAGACCTCGGAGATGAACGGATTGAGGCGGATAGCACGGGAGTATGCATCCAGTGCGTCCCGATACTGGTTGATCTGATAGTACAAGACTCCAATGGAGCACCAGAAAGTCGGGTTCCGCCCGTCGCGGTACACGGCCTGCTGGTAGGCTTCATACGCCTTGGGATACTTCTGTTGCGACATGTAGCATCGCCCTAGGAGATACCAGCTCTGCGCATCACCATTGTCTGTCACAGATGTTAGAGAGACAAATGGCTACAATGTTTACAATCGATCTTGCTTACCTGCTGCGACGGACTTCTCGAGGTACTCGATGGCCCGCTCTTGGCTGCTGAAGCTGCTGCTCTGCTGGTGGTGAAGCCATCCCAGCTGCTGAAGCACCTTGGCGTGGTTCGGGTCTCGTTCGAGAACTCGGTTATAGGCGGCCTTTGCGCTGTCATACTGGGAGGTCGTTAGTTGTGTTCCTGTCGAGGAAGGGAAAGGGGGGGGGGGGGGGGGAGCGACATACGTCTTTCTGCTGCTCGTGCACATGACCGATCTGGAACCAAATGTCCTCCTCAGTCAGAGGGGCAGGTGGGGAGTTGACAATGTATTTGAAGCACTACAGGACAATTAGAACGAGGTCCGAAGTCTGAACAAGGTTTGTGGGTGGGGCACGTACCTCGAGACTCTGACCGAACTTCTGCTGCTGCTTGTAGATAATTCCCAGGCGGAAATAGATCTCGTGGGCCTTGTCAAAGTCAGGCTGCATTTGCATGACCTGGGAGAAAGCTTCCTCAGCATGCTCAAGAGACCCATAGCGGTCATAGAGTATGCCGATGCCGTACCAAAGACGAGGTTCCTACAACGTGCGTCAGCCAAAACGAACTTGTCAGTTGTGAGGTCTTGCATGCACTGACCTTGGGGTTCTGAAGATTGATGAGAGCGCTTTGATAGGCCGAGTAGGCTTGCTGCAGGTCGTCCATCATAAGGTAACAATGACCTAGAATTGATTATTAGCTCAGCCGAACGAGACAAGCGGGTATGTAGAAGATGAACTTACCCAGACTACCCCAGGCCTCGCCATTGTTGGGATCTATCTTGATAACCTGATGCAGGTATTCGGCTGCCTTTGGGAAATCCTCGCGGGCCCGAAGCACCATGCTTATGGCGTTCAAGGCCCGAATGGACTGCGGGTTGTGACGAAGGGCATGTTCGTACGACTGCAATGCCTCGGGCATATTACCCATGGTTTCTGCAAGGCTCCCTGGATTCTCCCGTTAGTATATTGCACGCGCTCTCATATCAGTATACGGGGGAACTCACCGAGACGCAGCCAGACTTCCTCGTTGAGGATCTGAAGCTGCTGCGACGGCAAATAGGGGCCAGCTTGCGGCTCTGGAGGCGGAGGCGGACCCGGAGGACCCCTGTGCAGTTGCATGGGCATCGGAGGGGAGGGGTGATGGTTTGGAGCCATCGCCTCCCTCCTCTCCTCTGGGCGCCGGTATGGATCCAGGGCGGCGGCGTGCGACGATGACACGACGGCTTGTCAAGTGCAAAAGCTGGGACGCCGAGATATTTACGTCGATCGGCTATATCTTAGACAAGGACAAACTTATAAGTTACTGGGTATGGTACGGTGTGGTGTGGTGTTGGTGTTGTTGGTTGTGGAGAGCTCTGGGAAGGGCGCTCTGGCGTCAAATGATAAGGCGCCGCAGCCACTGTTCTTGCGCGGTTAAGGGCAAGAAACACCAAAAGAGATGATGCAGACTACAAGTCCGAGCAAGAAGGGTTTAAATATTGGCGAGTATCAAGACTGTTGTTGAAGGGCGGAGTTTCGGGGAGTGTTGACATCCAGCATGGGCGTAGTCGTGCCGAGCCGAGCTTGGGAAAAGGAGAAAAGGAAGGGAAGGAGGCCGGGGCGAGGATTTCCTGAGAAGATGGAGAAGGGTGCTACTGACGGTCGTTCCTTCCCCGTGGGTTAGGGTAGTTCGCATGTAATGGAAACGGGAGATAAAGTGGAACGCACCCAATGTGCTCCCGCTAAACACACCCCCGCCCATATGATGAAATGAGACGGATCCACCCAAAACTGGGTCCGGACAAGGGTGGGCCTGCAGAGACATGCAGCCCATGCAGCCACTTTCAACCCAGGTACCGCCCATCACAACCACACTCCCAGCGTGGCCGGAGCAAGCGGGAAGCCAACTCTCCCCTCTTAGCCCACACTGCGGGTCTGTGTGGCAACTGTGCCACCCTCCCAGTGTCCCTCCACCCTCAGCAAACCCACCCCGGCCACCAAGGGCCACCCCACCCCGCACACCCCTGGCGTCAGCGAGAAATCGCAGATGGGCTGCTGAATGGATGGGTGAGACAGGCCGGGGGGTTACCTTGACCAAGACGTCTTGGCGCAGCCTGCCCTCGTTCTTCCAGTGAATCAGTTGATCCCGTCATCACAGCCCGCTAAAATAATCAAAAAGGATGAAAATGGCGAGGTACTTTGGTACCTCTACCCGCAGAACCGCACGACGGAATTGATCCATCATTCCAAAGTTTGTTTCAATGCGGAAATAATTCGGTGCTCTGTAATCCAAATGAGGCTACCTCGAAAAGCCCGGGAATCTAAACAGTTTCGAGCGAGTCCTGCAACCCTCAACTCTTTGGATCTCACCTTGTCTCTCCTTAGCCCCCTCGAACCACTGTGCCCATCTCGGGGTCTAAGGTATGCTGGCGTTCTTGTTGATGTTGCAGGGATGCCAAGCGCAAGCTCCGAAGCTCGAGGGAGGGGAACCCGAGAACTGTCGCCAAAAACTATGACAGATGACAGACCGAAGATGAGACTCAAGTCCAGGCAACGATGATCCTTTTTTCGGGAAGGAAAAAAAAAAAAAAAAAAAAAAGGGAAAAAAAAAAAAAAAGAATTCAAATGTGAAACTGCTTCTTCGGACGTTTGCTTTTGTTGCGCTGACCGAGCGTACATGCAATGCAAGTTGCTCTTGTGACTGAGATGAGGCTCTGGCCGTGCAGCTACTCGATCAACCATTAAGTCTGCGCCAGTTTTGGCCGGTGAGATGATCCCCCGGGAAGCCGCGTGCTGTTCTGCAGAGCCGAGTCAGGGATATCGGCGCAATCATACTTTAATTGGAACGAGGAAAAATAAACAACTTGGGCACCATCACACCGACAAGCTTGGATGGAAGCTTCGTAGCAAAACCTGAGAAGTTAAGAGTTCGCTGCAGTGGATGTTTTCGGACAAGCTGCGAAAATGTGGTGGCAGGGGCAGATCCAGTCCGGGTTCTTATTAGCATCCAGGCCCTGGCATCGCAGCTTCCCCGCCAGCCGCAAATCAACACTAGCGCGCTTTTGGCATTCGGCACGTGGTTCTTGGTCGTTTCGTAAATTTAGCTGCTAGACTGCTGCCGAACAATGGCAAAAACAGCCGCAACCGCCTGGGATCCAAGCATCTTATTGTGTACTGTGTAAAGGTACCTTAAAGGTATGCGGTAATCGAGTCTTTGTATCATCGCATCATCGTGCTATCGTATTATTTTTCTCGTCATGTCATCGTATAATCGTGTAACCTTCCTTTCTTACCGCATACAGTGCTCTAGACTATCACAGTACATTCCCACCCTGCTGGTTGTCTCTTGAAATAACCCTGTAGCCTCTTGCAGCCGAAATGAGGTACGTACACAACAGCTGGGTGTTGCGTACCCAAAACTCGAAACATCAGCCCAGGGCAGACCTTGAAGGTCAAATATTCGAATTATAAGATTAGGATACAAGGTAACTTCATCATCATGCGCGACCACAACACAGCTGCTTGCAGCATGTCTGCCTACGTGCTTCGGTATAACAGTGTGGAGATGCATTCGATAGGATCAGAGAAACAGTCTAGGAAGGCTGCACGACCCAAAAGTCATCAACTCGGGTTTGACTTCTGGCCGCTAAGTTCCATGAGTGTTCCACGGCTTCTGTCAAGTGCCTTCCTCATTAGACTCGCTTGGTGCTGATATCGCTCCCGGTGTCTGCGTGTCCAGCCTATTTTGACGGAGCGTTCGGATATTAACTGCGCAGAACGTCACGATAGCCCAAGCGAAACGGCTCGCGGCTCGGCTGCCAGGAACTGTCCTCTCTGGGCCATATCACCTCTGGCCATATGGATGATATCGCGCCTCGACATTACCTGGCATATCATTCCCGAGTCAGCACACCCTCACTCTGGCACTTGGGTCTTTTATTAACCAGGCGGCACCAAGCATTGATTGAGCGAGCCGCGATTGGAAATGCTACACTGGCCAAGTAGCTCCGTACCGCGGTATGTACTGTGCGGTACTGAGCTCATCAATCTCACGCATATGCAAGCCACTGTGCAAGCCACTGGCGTGCTGCATCATACGTACAGCGGTCCTATTCGCCCGAGTGTGGAATGTCGGTCGGATGCCACAAAAAGAGGCTAGTACGCCACCACTACGGACCGTGGGATCTGTCCGGAACACTCAGCCCAGACCCGGCCTGGTCCAAGCTGCGTGGTTCGTGCTGCGTGTGACAACACCTTGCAGAGACCAGAGAGGGGGGATTGGGCAGCAGGGAGGGCAGCCCGCACCCCTAGGCCAGCAGGCCAGACAATATGCTACCCCCCTAACGTACTAGCACTGGCGTCCCCAATTATCTGACGCATTCTTTAATTGTGTCTCGACCGAGAAAGACGACCATGGACGGGATGGAGTCAGGGCCGTTGGTCCACAATGACCAAGGGGACAGATGATAGCCAATAAAGCCAGATGCCTCCGTCGTCGTGGCTGAGACATCTATATATTGCCTATCGGAGCCATGCCATGTATTGTACTGTACATACACACATACACAGTACAAACATGCCCATCACCGACTAACTCTATTCGGGAGGGGCAATGATCGACGAGCCTTCTGTCTTCCCATGACGGGAATTTCGAAACAGCACAATCCGGTTCATCGGCATCACTCGTTCTTGCTCCCTTCAGTACATGGGATCTTCCGCTTTTGTGACAGCATACGTGTACCTAGGTAGACCGTTGCGCCGTCCGGTTCCAGCCTTGAGCTTTCCCATCTGCGAGGATATCTATGATCCAGTCGCGCCAGCCAGGCGAGAAAATCCCTTAGCACCGTCCAGACAACGCCCACCGCCCCCGCGAAGGGCTATTCATGCTGTTCTATTCCTGAAGAGGGAAGTCGAAGAAAGGGAGGGGGGAAACGGAACCAGGTGATTGCATTAACCGGCCGCAGCTCAGGCATCCATCCCGCAGCATCACGGTATGGAGCAGCCTGGGGGGTGCCGGTCATATTCGGTGCCACTGTTGATCGACGAACATCAAACAACGAGCCAGTGCTCTGCTACTCTCTTCGCCTGGATTCAACGGCATTGAAGATCATCAGCTCAGCAATCTCATTCATCCCACGGCACAAGACCGCAGAACCTTCCATATCTTCCCTGCTTCCCCGCCCCCCCCGTGCCTGACCCGGTGGAGGAGAAAGGTGTCGTACAAGACCCAAGATTCGCGGCGTCGTGCAGATCGACTCACATAATCCACCAGTTCTGTCTTTCAATAACGCACGTACTTGCACCTCGCACGTGCATAAAGTGGTGATGGACCTTCGGAACATGACCCGCGGTTGAAAGTGCGAGCGACTGAGTACACATTCAAGCTACTAAGTACATACTCCTAGCACCACACGACCATTATCGCTTTAAGCTTTCGATTATCCCCTTCCCACAGAGCGGTCTGCCAAGCGGACACAGATTCACCACCTCAGACCGCCGCCCCGAGGGTTAGGTAAGTGGTGCAAACCGTTCTCATCACATCCCCCCGCCGTATCACAGCACGCTGCCGGTGCTGCATACCTGCGACAGTCGCGCAGCTGCGGTGCGCCAACAAACCTCCCAGATACTCGGCAGTAGTGCTGTCACGCTCGATCGTCACGCCCGACATCTTGGTCTCACGGGTCCAGTCACTGAGTCGTGCTCGGGCTACACAAAGCAAACCATGCTTCTTATGCTGTCTGTCTGTCTCTCGGCCTGCCAGGTGAAGGCTTTCCTATAACGAGACTGGCAACCACCATTCATTCTCCTGCGGAAACCCATTTTCACGACGGACCGGGGATATATAGGTAAGACCTGCGTGCAGGAGGGCCAAGACGCAAGCCACGTTCACGCCACCTGCAAGCGCCTTTGGTTGAAACCGAGACACAGCGCTTTGTCCGGAACTTTATATACATGATCTGTGGCACATCAATTCAGGGGGCTTGAGATGGCTGGTGGTCATCGAACTGTTTGGGAGGAGCTTCCATCAGGTCACGGGTATACGACAGTGCGACATTTCTCACCATAACCGCCATGGCTGAGAGCTGGCCGGTATTTGAACCAATGGCTGGCTGGCCTGTGCACTACTGCTTGAGATCTGCGTCTGCACTAAAATAGCAAACAAAGTGGGAAAGAAAGAAAGAAAAAAAAAGAAAAAGGAAAGCCTTATTTACCTTTACGGAAAGAAGGCGTTTTGTCTAAACATCTCGGATACGGGGAGTCGAACCCCGGGCTGATGAGTGAGAGTCATCGATGTTACCGCTACACCATACCCGATGAGATCGAATGTGG